>JAGFNQ010003998.1:342068-514003 GCA_024364735.1 Boesenbergia rotunda | reverse complement strand
TCATCACGGAATGCATGCAAAAATTTTTATGAGATGAGGACTATACGGAAACCTCTGTTTTATTTTGGATAATTTTCATCAATTTTCTCTCAAATTAACTAATTTACGAGCAAACAGATGAGACTATCCCTTCTTATTGAGGGCTGTCGATGTAAATGATGCATCGATCAAATGGACTAAAACACAAGAAAACACGAAAGTATCCTTTCTTTTCAAAATAAGATCCTATTCATCTGATCCGTAATCTAAATTTAAGGATTTTAATTCGGATGGTCGATAGTTCAGTCAGATTTAGGTTCACATTCAGATTCAGATCAGGCTTAAAAAAATTATAAAATATTTCAACTCAAATCCTACCCGAGTTTGAATACAACATGAAATCCTCGACCCCAAATCAAAATCTAAACTCGACCCCGAACATTACGAACTAGCCTGAACCAATCAAAACTAATCCAAATAATCCGATTAGAAATGACTTTTTTAGATATATATTTCCTTTATAATTATTTACATTTATTTCAACACCACATCGATATCATATTAAGATTGATATTAATATATAAGAAACACATCTTAATTTTCAATATAAAATATAATTTAATCTCAAAAAATTTATTAAAACTTAAATACAGATCAACCTGAATTCAATCTGGAAATATCCAATCCGAAAACCCTCTGACTTGAATCCAATCCGAATTTGAAAACTACAAACTCAAATCTGATATTTTTTGATCGACTCAAATCGGACTGTTGGATCGAAATTATTTTTAATACCTCTACTAAATTTAAAAAATAAATTTTTTTCATATATTTTTTTATTTTTCCATGGATCCATGGTCCGTCAAACTTATAATCCGTTTTGGATTGAGATGACAAATTGATCAGCTGCGAGATAGAACAATTTTTGTGTCTAAATAACTTCTAAATTCCACATGGCTTCTCGTCTGGGTGTTCAGAGAGGTCAACAATGTTGTGAACCTGAAAAAATATGGATTTACTGAGCTACGGTTTCTAATATCAAATTTCACAGTTATTATATTGTTCCTTTTTCCATGAAGCGAAAAGAGAATTCTGAAGAATGCTTCAAGTCATTAAAGTAAACAAATAATGAGAGCATCAAAAGAGTATGAAAGAACAAAATAACAATCTAACTTAAAACAACAAGAGAAACATCATCTCGAAGCTCAAAAGATTTGTCTTTCACCTATCAGATCCTTCGCTACAGACTTGATATGAAGCAAGACATGATACAAAAGAAATTCAGATACATTCGTATGAACATTGATCTTTGATAAATCTAGAGGCATCTTCACATAGCTTTTACTTAATAACAAAGTCATGTTGCATTTGACAATTCAATAATTTCACCACTAATATATCAAAAAAAGGCCAATTTAGGTTGTTTTTTTTTTAAAACAGGCAAGTAAACATATGAAACAGCAAAGACATGTACATCAACATTCAAACACAAAATTCCTACAACTTCCTAAAAAATAAAAATTAAAATTAAAATTAAAATTAAAACTCCTACACAAAATTACTACCACCATTCAAAATCAAAATCTGAGATGAAATTGAAGGGAAACTAAAGAGCACGACTTTACCAAATAATCCACAGGGAAATAAAATACCATCAAAATGGAAAATAAAGAGCACGGCTTTACCATCAGGAATAGTAAAGGACGATTGAGAACTGCACTCACCTTGAGAAGGTATGAGAAGCTTTCAGCCTGATTGATCTCGGAGAAAATGCAGACTCCAGCGATTCTGATGGTAGCCGGATTTATCCCAAGCAATATAGCGGAACAACAAGTTTCTTCCGAAGAATATCCCAAGCAATGTGAGTATGGTTTTCTGAGTAATATGGACATGATCCGCCGAGCAATGTGTGACTTTTTTAGTAATATGAACATGATCCGCCAAGTATGGTCTTCTAGGCAACATGAATATGGTCTTCTGAGCAATAAAAAGTGACATGCCGAGCAATATGGATATGATTTTTCAGACAATCTGAATATGGTCTGATGAGCAATGAGAATGTGATATGCTGAGGAATATATGATGTAGGAGGGGATCCAAAATAATATTCAGATTTATATATTTAGGGGATTTTTTAATTGGTTATATATTTTTGTTTAGTTTGTTCCTAAATCTTAAGAAACTAAGTTTTGTTAGTTAAATTTGTTTCTAAATTTTAGGAGACTAAGTCTGGTTTGTTTAGAGTTTTTTTAGGGATATGAGTGCTATATAAACTCATGCTTAGATGATGTTTAGGACAAGTTGTTTAGATACTGAATCAATTTGCTTCGCTTAAGCCACGTTACGACTATATCTCTATTTTTCTCTTCTCGCTCTTGTTTTTTTTCAATAAGGTTTAAGCCCAGTTTTGACTACTCCTTATCTCGTTATTACTTTCTTATTTTTTTTCTCGTAAATCCCTCTGAAACTTTTCGCCCCAGAATAATTTATATTCTGCCCGGCGTCAGTTGGTATCAGAGCTCATTAAGATCCAATGGAGGGTCATCGTGGACGTGATCGTGGTCGCAACAGGCAGGTTCCGACTGAGGAAGCCCGACACCATGATCATAGTATCCAAGATATAATGATGATTGAGGATTTACAGAAGCAAGTTGCAGAATTAACCCAGCGTTTGGCAGCGCAGGATCTTGAAGATCGTGAGATCTCTGATGGTAACTCTGAGTCTCCTTTCGAGAACCTGTATCATCGTCGTGCTACATATCGGGAACACCATGGTCGAGAGGAACGATGTGGAGATTTTGGTTTCCGAGTGGATCTTCCTGATTTTTTTGGCACATTACAAGCGGAAGGCTTCGTTGATTGGATCAACGAAGTAGAGAGGATTTTTGAATATAAAGAAGTACCTGATCACATCAAAGTAAAGTTGGTCGTTATCAAGTTAAAAGGTCGAGCTTCAGCATGGTGGGAGCAACTTCGACGATCACGGGAGAGACAAGGTAAATCCAAAACAAGGTAAATCCAAAATCACTGATTGGGAAAAAATGAAGAAACTAATGAGATCACAATTTCTTCCCTTCGGCTACACCCAAACATTGTATCAACGACTCTATACCTTGAGGCAAGGAGCTAGAACCGTTGACGACTATACAGAGGAATTCTATCAGCTTATTGCTCGGAATGATTTGTCCGAGACCGAGGAGCAGATGGTAGCGCGATATTTAGGGGGATTACGTCAACCCTTACAAGACACCCTGAGCCTTCACTCACTCTGGACCATTTCGGAGGCTTATCAGCGAGGCTTGACAGTTGAAAAACAACTAAACCGAAGACCGACGACTAGGAGCGATCAAAACAATCAAGTTGTTCGCCCTCAAGAGCCGCACCCTTCTCAGCAGCCACCACAAGGTAACCCTAAGACCACTATCAGTGTTTTCGATGTGGTGAACAGGGGCATTGAGCTTCGGAGTGTAAAAGATTCCCAGATCAAAAAAACAAAACTCTGCTTGTTGAGGAAGACATAGAGGATGAACTCGAACAGATTGATGAGCCGATTTATGATGACTATATTGATGACGAGGTTCTTTATGGCGATGATCATGAGACTCTCATCGTACGCGAGAGCCTACTGATCCCTAAGGAAGAATCTGAAGATGATTGGCTGAGAACGAACATTTTTCACACGACGTGCACGGTTGCAGACAAAGTTTGCAAGATGATCATTGATAGTGGAAGCTGTGAAAATATTGTATCCGAAGAAGCTGTTCAAAAGCTACAGTTAAAGACGGATCATCATCCAAAACCCTACAAGTTATCATGGCTAAGTAAAGGAAGTGAGGTAATCGTAGATAGGTGTCTTTTATCTTTTTCTATTGGCAGCAAGTATTATGATCGAACATGGTGTGATGTTGTGTCAATGGACGCATGTCACGTATTGTTGGGACGACCGTGGCAATATGATCGCAGCGTCATTCATGATGGGCGGAAGAACACATACACCCTCAGCATCAAAGGGAGGAACATAGTATTGGCTCCTCGACGAGAAGGAACCCCTTCAAATTTGGTAACCCATAATTCTACACTACTTTCTATGTCCAGATTTTTGAATGAGATGAAGCACAGAGATGTAGTCTATGCTTTGCTTCCTTTCAAAAGCAATGTAATAGACCCAGACTCGAATCTACCAGCTGAAGTGCAACTACTCTTATCAGACTTCACTGAGTTGATGGTCGAAGACCTTCCTCCAGGACTTCCCTCTATGAGAGATATTCAGCACCAGATTGATCTCGTCCCGGGGTCAAGCTTGCCTAACCGACCGACATACCATCTTAACCCTAAGGATGCCGAAGAGCTACAACGACAAGTTATGGAGCTATTGAGACAAGGCTATATTCGCGAGAGTATGAACCCCTGTGCAGTCCCTGCCCTACTTGTACCAAAGAAAGACGGTTCATGACGCATATGTGTTGATAGCCAAGCTATCAACAAAATCACAGTGAAGAGTGGATACCACCAGATTCGAATCAAGCCAGGAGATGAAAGGAAGACAGCCTTCAAGACACAACATGAGTTGTACAAGTGGATGGTCATGCCTTTTGGACTGTCCAATGCCCCCAGCACGTTCATGAAATTCATGCATCAGGTCTTGTTGCCTTTCCTGGGAAGATTCATAGTTGTATCCTTTGACGACATCCTTATTTATAGTCCGACGAGGGCTTTACACTTTGATCACCTCCGAACTGTTTTTGAGAAGCTAAAGGCGGAATCCTTGTTCGTCAACAAAAGGAAGTGTTCTTTTTTCACGACTATAGTTTCTTTTCTTGGATTTATAGTTTCTACTGAGGGTGTCCGTGCAGATCCATCAAAGATAGAGGCAATCTTAGAGTGGCCACAGCCAAAAACCATTCATGACGTCCGAAGTTTCCATGGATTGGCCTCTTTCTATCGCCAGTTCATTCAGAACTTTAGTACCTTAATTGCTCCTATAACTGAGTGCCTCAAGGAGCGCGAGTTTAAGTGGAGTGAAGCAGCTATGACTAGTTTTCAGCTGGTGAAACAAAAGTTGACCGAAGCACCTGTTCTAGCACTTCCAGATTTTGACAAACTGTTCGAAGTAAACTGTGATGCATCTAGCATTGGCATTGGTAGTGTTCTAAGACGCCCTATTACCTTCTTCAGTGAGAAAATATCTAGTGCCAAGAAAAATTATTCTACCTATGACCTGGAATTCTATGCTATTGTGCAATCCTTAAAGCATTGGGGTCATTATCTCGTGCAGAAGGAATTTATCTTATTCACAGACCATGAGGCTTTGAAGTAGATCAACGGTCAACATAAGTTGAGTAGTCGACACGCTAAGTGGGTAAATTACTTGCAAGAGTTCACCTTTACACTGAAGCATCAATCAGGGAGACGCCGAACTCGAGGACGAGTTCTCTTCAACTCCGGGAGACTGATGCAGGAGGGGATCCAAAATAATATTCAGATTTATATATTTAGGGGGTTTTTTAATTTGTTATATATTTTTGTTTAGTTTGTTCCTAAATCTTAGGAAACTAAGTTTTGTTGGTTAAATTTGTTTCTAAATTTTAGGAGACTAAGTCTGGTTTGTTTAGAGTTTTTTTAGGGATATGAGTGCTATATAAACTCATGCTTAGATGATGTTTAGGACAAGTTGTTTAGATATTGAATCAATTTGCTTCGCTTAAGCCACGTTACGGCTATATCTCTATTTTTCTCTTCTCGCTCTTATTTTTCTCAATAAGGTTTAAGCCCAATTTTGGCTACTCCTTATCTCGTTATTACTTTCTTATTTTTTTCTCGTAAATCCCTCTGAAACTTCTCGCCCCAGAATAATTTATATTCTGCCCGGCGTCAACATGAGTAAGATATTCTAGACAACATGAATATAGTCTTCTGGGCAACATGAATATGATCTCTCGAGTCATTTCTGAGCTTAGCAGCCAGAACCCTGGAGTCATTTTGGTTCCCAATGCGGTCTTTGGATCGACACCGCCGATCTCTGAAGATGTGCTTGCAAAGGCTTTCCAAGTGAGCGAGCAGACTGTTGACATCATACAATCCAATTAAGTTATAAATC
This sequence comes from Boesenbergia rotunda, assembly GCA_024364735.1. Taxonomy (NCBI): domain Eukaryota; kingdom Viridiplantae; phylum Streptophyta; class Magnoliopsida; order Zingiberales; family Zingiberaceae; genus Boesenbergia; species Boesenbergia rotunda. The sequence goes on along the minus strand of JAGFNQ010003998.1, from coordinate 507,927 downwards.
AGATTAGATTTGCCATAGATATATGTCAATTCCTGGGTTTCAATGCATTTGACTGTCTGTTTGCTAGGGAAGCATAACTTCTTGTATTGATTTGAATTTACCTGTTGATTTCATTTGATAGCCTCTATTTGTTTCACCCAAAGAAACGAATTGTGATATTAAGTTGAAGGAGATAAATAAGTCACGACAGCAAAAATGTGAAGCACTCTTCCCAGAATATATATTAGTACTGCAAGAAGATCAAATATACACACAACTTAAGAACATTGTTCGAAAAACATACTCAAAAAACTAATCAAACCTCCATAAAGAATTCAACAGAAACCAAACCCAAAACAAAAAAGCTTCAATAACAAATCAATTTCCAAATGCACGTTAGAACATCAATATTATTGTGATTAGAACAATACACAATTCGACTGTGATATACTTGCAGATAAGCAAAAGAAAAGTTACAGAAAAGCTAAACAAAAATGACAAATGGAAAACAATTATTGTAACAAGAAATGAGTACGTAAGCAATTACCACTTAATAAGGCAGCATTACATGCTGAATTAATATATTGTGGAACCAAATTTCGACTAATAGACTGGGGAACAAGATTTAGAGTATCATTCAATGAAGAAGTTTGGAACCCTAGCTAGTTTCAAACTTGTAGATGCATCAAATCTCATGACACTTGTAGTGCATAGGAAAAACACTCAAGCTCCACCATAATTAAATTAGAGTGGACAAAATTAATCATAATGATGAAGATAAATGAAACAGTAGTGAAGGTTTCATCTTTCCCGACTAGTTCAGTTGGGATGATTTATCATAGCTAGCTCAAGTGAGGACGACCAAATATGCAAAAATAAATAAATAAATTAATTAATTAATTAAAAAATTAAAAATTAATGGTTGCCCATTGAATGGAGAGCAGAGAAATTATTTAACACGCCGTAGGAAACGGTGGTGGATGGGAGAAGAATCGGGAAGACTTCAAATAAAAGAAGGGATGTTTGTCTTCGGGAGGACATCTGATTGACGTGCGTAGACGGGAAGACGGTGGTGGATCGAGGAATGGCGGCGGGGAGTAAACCGAGCTTCGAGCAGAGAGGTCTTGACGCCGCGTGCCGCCGCCAGGGTTTAGGGTCACAATGATAACGGCCTCGAACATGTTTGACGCTTAATTGTCTAAGAGTTGTTTATATGCATTTAATAAATATATAAAATTAATTAATGAAATAATCTTAAATAATTTGTTAGACTAAATAAATAATATATCTCTTCTATTTGTTAATATTAATGAATAATTTTTATTAATAAACTTCATCAATAAATCTCTTATTAGCATCTTACATAAATAAAATAAAATAAAATAAATTTTTATGATCAAGATGAATAATCAATCAAACCAATTTAAAATACAAACGTTTCCAATAATCATATAAACTTTTGAGAATTTCATAACATTGAAATGAATAAAGTTCAAGTCAAATTAAGCTTAAGTTTGTAAATAATAAACTAAGTTCAATTTGATACATATAAGATACGCTCTTATACCCCCACGGGCTGGGTGAGCGGGTAAGACGCCTACTACTTGAAATGGAAGTCATGGGTCGAGAGTCGTCAGTTGCACACGGAGTTAAAATCCTGATCTGCTGGCTTAAAATTCTCTCGGCCCCCAGACGTCTTCTCCACCCTCAGTAAATCCGTAATTTATTATCCTCTAGAAGCCTCGTGGGGCAGAGACCAAGGGTCCGTTGAGGTGTCAGATACATCTTTTTTTTGAAAAAGATACGCTCTTATGAATAGCTTTAAATATCATAAAATTTAGATTGGCTGGACTCATTTACCGTCCTATCCGTGATTAGAGCGCGGCGCCGGCGAGGGTCTGCGAGCATCACTGAAGACTAAAAACGTGAAGCCCTCAAATTTCGTGCGCGGAGAGAGGAGGAAGGAAGGAACTGGACGGCGAGGAGAACTGATGCAGGTCTAATTAGTAGGTTATTCCTCAGTTACGCTTGTGGTATGGATACAGGTTGATCATTCAACGTTACAATATGAAAACTCTGAAGCGCAAAGTAAAAATTTGTAATACAACGGAACAGTAGTTTTATGTAGCAACATAACCACGTAACTATACATACACACGCAGAACAGTTGTTTCAGTAGATCATTGAGCACAAACAACTGGGCAGTAGTTTTAATATTTACAGGGCAGTAGTTTTAAGCTTATATAACCACGTAACTATATCATTATCGATCTAATGTCCGGCGAAGGAGGCCAGAAGCAGTGCGACACGGATAGCCGCCCTCCTGGCGAGCGGAAATGGAGTGAAGGACGCGAACAGCATGGCGCAACCGGCAAAGAGGAGTAGCAAGAAGAGGAGGCGGAACAGGGGAAGGTCGTGAGGTGGGCGAAGGAGGGCGGCGGAGGAGAGCAGGATGGTAGCCCACCCAGCTGCTCTCAGGAACTCCGCCTCCAGGTCTCGGTGGGCGATGTCCCCTTCTCCTCCTCCTGCAGACGCTTCCATAAATATCTTCAATTTCTGCTAGCTGCTGAATAATTGGTCTTGCAAACAATGCGGATGTCCTCGGCTTTCTTTATAGGCAAAGGCAAAACCTGAAGGGACTCATTGATGGCTATGGAGCCGAGAGGCTGAGGAGGATGACAGAGACACTTTTTAACTTGTTGCAGGAAAGACGAGCAGACTGCTAGTGTAGAGCAGTCGTCGTCCACAAACAAATTGACTAATAAATCAACGTGACAGAAATTAAACGTTGGGAAAAACACATTAAGAAACCTTTCAAAGTAGTTTATCTGTTCAATAATATGGTGACTTGGGATTCTATTTGTGGTAGTGAATGGGATTACGCTTGCTATTATTGTCTTTGTGGAAACCAGTGGACAGGCGAGGTCGCTGTGAGGCCTTGCTACCTCACGGTAGACCTCCGCGAGTTAACAACCGGCCATCGCAACGCAAGCCCTCGTTACCCCGTGCGGCCTCTACGAGCTAGTGGCTTCGCAGCGACGACAGGCCCCCCTGCATATATTTTTATATTTTTAATTGTTTTTTAATTATTTGATTCTTTTTCTTTAATTTTGTTCTGAGGAATTTCTTCTCCTTCTTGAACCAAAGACCAGGAACAATCTTTTTTTTTTTTTTTTCAAAATGGAGTTTATTTATCTCTACAGTCACAAGGATAAATATAAAAATTAAGGGGAAAAATTACCTCGGGGACAGATTACTAAAAAAAATAGAAAATAATTAAATAACATAAAATTTAAAATAAAAATCCACGTCAAATACACAGCCGAATTCTTATGTTATGTTATATATCAAAATTAAATAGGATATAATAATATGTTATGTGTAGTAATTTTGATTAGAGTTAAATGTTGTATTTTATCAAATTATAATAGTTACTTGATTACTACAATAACATTAGAAGTAAAAATATTCTCAAGATAAAAAATATGATGAGGCATCCATTTGATAATTTTTATAAAAGAATTCTTATTTGATGATTCATTAAAAATGTGAGACGTTTTTTTTAAAATTTTTACCTAATTAAATATAATATAATTCTTAGATACTACTCTGTTAAACTAAATTATTTTATATATAAGACTTTTAATAAGTTTGGACAAACTTGATAGAAAATGATCAAGTTTAAAGAAAGTTCACTGCTCAGCTTAGTTCATTTACATCCCTAATTTTTTGGTTTGAAAAGAATATGAAAATAAAGGAAATCAAAGAAAGGTGTAGGGGTTTCGATGAGGTTGGGCTGAATGTGGCATAGTGTTAGCCCCCTAAATTAATGGCACAGTTGGACAAAGGATTGGGACGTTATTCTTTTGATTTAGCATATTGGGTAGGCGCACAATAAAGAATTGTGATAGTGAACAGGGGCTGTCCCAGAACAACTCATGCAAAGACAGACTTAGATTTGCGGTCCATTGCTTCTTGATCATGTGAGCAGGACATGCGAGCAATTCATGTCAAGGAGCGTAGAATTGCGGCAGCATGCGGGACTTTCCGAGCACATGTCCTGCAAGAGGAGGCATATTTTGAGTGATTTTTATTCGTCCTCTGTCCTAGTTAGTCTATTCCAAGATGAACAAGAAGAAAATAAATTAAGGTGATTGAAAAAGTTAGTGTGCAGTGGAAAGAGATACATAGGGACCAAAAAATTACATTTTGATTATCTTGAGATTCAAATCCACGCTCTCAAATGATAAATTTTTAAGCATTAATCACTCCAACTAAGCCTGCGAGGACAACAGGAGGCCTATTTTGGCCATCATTGTTGGTAGTAACTGCACTACGTGTGCAGTTACTGCACTTAGTGCCCCACGACAGCACAATAGCATTATAAATAATGCTTGCGACCAATGAAGGAGGGTGTTGATGATCGGTTCATCAAAAGCAAAGAGCGCATCACATCTAAAAAAAACCAAGAGATTTGGTTCTTAAACATTGAAGTGTTATTTGAGTATGTTACTATTCTTCCGACACCAAGTAAGAAGATCAAAATTTAACATCGATTGCCGTAAGTATTTAATTACATTTGTTCTTGCATTTCATGCATTAGAACCAATAATAATATTAGATAATCCTCTCCTTAAATAAAAGACTATCATTATTCTCATGATCTGAGCTCCTCGTAAATATTTGATTACTCTTGACTTATTCCGAAACTCCCCGCAAGCATCTATATTTGGTGGCATATTTTGAACCTCTCCGTAAGTATCCGGTCATTCTTAACCTGCTCTGGGCCTCCCCTCAACTTAGTAGAGTCCAAAAATAAAATTACAAACGCTTAGATCCAAAACATACAATATTATATCACCATATCAACATACAATATTATATCACCATATCATTATAAAAATATATAAATTCTTTTGATCATAACAATTATGCAAGCAAGAAACATAGAATTGTAAGGCTATTCAAGTACAAGTCATGAGGCGGCCGGACTTGATAAACATGTAAGCAAAGCATGTGAGTAAGGCATGTCAAACAATAACAAAAGTTGCGACAACATATAGGGTTGTCTAATCATGAGGAGGTAGAGTTGGATTGCGACAAACAGGTGCGAGGATCGGATATCTTGAATCTAAGAGGTTTAAGCACAAGTTGAACCGGAGGAGACAGCAGTTTAAGCACAAGTCGAACAGGAGGAGGCAGATCCGAAAACATAGAACAGGAGGAGGCAGATCCGAAAACATAATTGATCTAAGCAGTTTAAGCACAAGTCGAACAGAGGAGGCAAATTTGGATGGTGTCAAACAGGATGCGAGGATAGAACAGGTAGGATCTAAGCAGTTTTGTAGATGGAAATAAACATTGTGACACCTAGCACATGCCTAGAGCACGGTGTAGGTGTGTCATTCGTGCAGAGTGCGACCTAAGCATGTGGTCGGTTGGAAAAGTGTGCTAGACAAAATAAAAATGATTACAAAATAAAAATTAATCATTACATGATAAGGTGTTTGATCTTGTTCAATTTTTTAAATTTATAATATAATAATCAATTTCGCGGACTGTCATGAGGCTATTAAGACTATGTTTGATAAGCGATATATGCTTTGTAATGTAATCCAGATTATATTACAAGATTGATTATTATATTTGATACAGTTTTAAAATTGTAATATAATATAATCTGTATTATAAAAATTAGTTAAAATTGTATAATCTGTATTACAAAGTAAACTGTATGTAATTCTGGATTACATTCTAATTCCAATTATATTATAAACTTAATTATATTATCCCCAACTAAATATAACTTAAATGTGCTGAATATGAGGCCATCAAGTACGAGCGGATCCGGAATTTTATACATGAGGGGCCGTATATTAAATGATAAAATAAATAATTATTATAAAAATATTTTCACCTTTAAATGACCGTATATTAACGCTAGATTTAAGACTAGAAAATTGGATGAAACTCAAAACTTTTTAAAAATTATTGTTCTAAGTTGCATTGTGCTAGACGAGACAACGACGGTGAACAATTGTTCACTATAGCTCCGATGTAAAATAAGGCCTAGCTTGTCTTAAGTTCGCGATATTATTTCGAGATTTTGGCATCAAACTACGTATGTATTGATAAAAAGCTTACATCGTGGGCTTTTTGAATGTGTAATAAATTTCGAATCCCGATAACGAACTGCGGCTTAATCGACGGTGAAAATAACAGCAATAGATTTACAGTGAATTGGGGAGGATCAAGATATCCTGCAAAGAGAGAAAATGTCTATATAATAAATTAGAAAAAACACTTCTAGATTTACTTCGAGATTTTGGTATCAAACTACGTATTGATAAAAAGTTTACATCATGGGCTTTTTCAAATACGTAATCAATTTCGAATTCCGACAATCAAGTGCGGCATAATCCACGATGAAGATAGCGATAAGAGATTTACTGTGAACTGGGGCACGGTGAACTGGGGCACGATCAAGGTGTCCCGTCAAAAAAGAAAATGTCTATATAATAAATTATAAAAAAAAATTTATACAGCGATAAACTAATAATATTATTAGTAATAATGTTTACCGATAGTGTTTGCATGTACGATCAATCGAATAAGAATATAAGATTAATAACATTTTTTTAATGTTTATTTTTTAAATGAAAGTGCCATTTAATTTTTTACGTTCAAATGTTACTATTAATATCTTTTAAACAGTCTTATATAACTCTTGGGACCATGGTCTAGTAAAACAGCGCATAAATTATCACTTAAATATTCATGATTCAATTTTCAATTGTGACACATTTATAGTTTTTTTCTCCAAATGAAATATAAAATCAATGGATATTGGGCTGCTAGGGCACGTGCTGCGAGAGTTTCGAGATTTATTTTAACGATCGATGAAAAATTTCTATGGGACAAGTCCGATTGATTCAGATTCGACGTTACTTGACATGATTAATTATTTTTAAAAATAATCTTATATAGTCATCAAACATCCACACATTACCTAGGGATAATGAAAAATACTTAAAATGAGCATAATGAACTTTGCTATAATATAACCCATTAGATATTTGTCACATGAATTTTGGTAACGGTATCAATAATTGTCATCGTTGGAGTCTGCAACATCAGGTGCAACAAAACTGATGTCATTACTCACTCTAAAATGATTTTTTTTCCTAATGTATAAGTGTGCAATTTGACGAGCGATATGGTGTCCTAAGGTGCGATCTGAAAATTCCATTAATGCATACATAACTACAATAAATTAATTAAAGAGATCCAGATTTCAATAGCAGCTAGTGTTGATCCCGGGCCAGCTTGCGTGTGACCTGGCCCGGCAGCCTGGCATTCAGTCAGAAAAAAGGTGGCCTGTGATCTGGACGATTCCGTTAATAGGAGGCCCGCGGGCTCAGGCCCTTGGGAGGCTTCCATGTTAAGGTCCACATAGTTTGGCGACAGCCTTCTCCTAAGTTAAACGGTTTAAGACCCACCCAAGTTCGGCTTCTCGCTGATGCGTGGTGGCCCACGTTCCGGGAGTAAGCCCGAGCCGAAGGTGACCTTACTCAGTGCTCCAGTCGGCACCCTCATAGGCCCTCAGCCGATCTCCTTACTCAGTGCCCCAGTCCGCACCTTCATACACCCTCAGCCGACCTCCTTACTCAGTGCCTCAGTCGGCACTCTCATAGGCCCTCAGCCGGCCTCCTTACTCAGTGCCCCAGTCGGCACCCTCATAGGTCCTCGGTCGGCCACCTTACTCAGTGCCCCAGTCGGCACCCTCATAGGTCCTCGGTCGGCCTCCTTACTCAGTGCCCCAGTCGGCACAACCAATCTCTGACACTGGACTCCCAGCGGTTGTACGGGATCGGCGCAGGACCTTGGTCATCCTGGTCCCTAATGGCGGATATCTCGCGCGAGGTATTGATCCGCCTACTACACCTTGTCCCCCGTACCCCGACCACATGCTTCGGTGACAGGTCGAGCGGCGCCTAACGGCGCCAACCTTTAAGTTGATAGTGCTTCTTTCCTTAATACGGCATGGGTCACTTTACCCTGCCACCCCTGAGCCTGCATTGCCCTGCCCTCTCTAGGCGGCGGCAAGTGGTTGGCAGGCAGAACCTGTCAGCTTCCCCCGCTATATATACCTCTCACTCCGCACTTCCCTAGGTACGCGCAATAGTGCAATTTCACTACTGTTCTATTGCTCTCCATCGCCACCATCGTATACTGACTTGACCGTCGAAGTGCCTGGCCGGGGACTTTTCCCGGCGGTTCTAACGGTCTCTGTCTTGCAGGTTGGGAGCGCTCCAGCTCATCACGCCATCCCAGCGACCTTGCCCCTTCGAAGATACATCCAGCTGTAAGGGCGTCCAACTCACTTCGCGACAGGATCAGTGCAACTTTTTTTTTTGATTTATAATGGGTATCCAGGCTTGCGCCCGTCTAATCCACTTGGCTGACCGATCCTGCCCCACGACTTTCAATGAGAGTCTCCACCGGTCAACGAGGATAAATCACGAGAGCAGCTAGTGCAATTATGAAATTAGGATAAGTACTATACTAAAGTATTTACACGTGGATGGGAGGGGGCATCCGCTCCTGACATTAAGTGTGCTGGATAAGATGTACATGATCCTGTCGTAGAGCGAGGTGGACTCCTAAGATTGAGGTGGACCTGAGCACCATCGATGCTGGCTCCGAACTGCAAGAAAAATGACCGTCAATAACCCACCGAAAGAAGTCCTCGGCAAGACCCTCCGACGATCAAGTTAATCTTTGGCGGAAGAAAGAAAGCAGAAGAACTAAGAACTGTAGCAAAAATTCTATTGCGCGTACCTGTAGAGCTGTCAAATTGGGTTGGGCCCGTCGGGTTGGCCCGCCCCGCCAATCAATTTAAGCGGGTTGGGTTAGAATTTAAGCAACCCAAGTCCGCCGTGGGCCAACTCGCCTAGGCCCGCGGCCCGCACGGGTCGGCCCGCGACGGGCTTGGGTTGGCCCGTGGGTTGAGAATAACATGTTAGTTAAGTTTTATGACAATTTATTATCTTTTTTATTATTATTTTATAATAAAAAATAATATTTTTTATCACATAAGTACTCGTTTGTATCCATTTGTATTTAAAAAATATATTTCTTAATATATTTGATTGATGAAATCTAAATATACGAATTGTTTTTTAATTTTTTGAATTTTTAAAAATATTTTGATGGGCCCGCGGGTTGGCCCGCCTAACCCGCGGCCCGCCTTGGATTGGGTTGGGTTGGGTATTTTCCAACCCGCCTAGATGATGGGTCGACCCGCCCCGCCCCGCCAAATGGCCGGCCCGCCATGGGCCAACCCGCCCCGCCACGGGTTGGCCCGTTTGACAGCTCTACGTACCTGCATGTGAAGTGCGGATGACCTTATATAGCCGAGAGAGTTAACAGTTTTTGTCTCGCGTCTACCGTCTTTTTGTCTCATGTGGGGATATAATCAGGGGTACTATTAGCTCGCCGACTGGCGCCGCCCAGTCTGACGCGAGCAGGGGTTATTGTGGTACGGAGTGCCAGGGTATGTCAAGAAAGTACTGTGTCATCCGGATATTCGTGATTCAGACATGAGTGGTGTCAGACCTGAGCCATCCTGCGTCGATTTTCATACCATTTTTGCTAGTATAGTGTCAGGGAGTGGGTGTTCCCTAGGAAAACGACAATTCCCGAGCTGGGTCACCAACCGACTGACCCGAGTGAGATCTCACAAAGTAGCCAATGCCACTTGGATCAAGCAAGGGGCAGTCCAAGTTTGGACAATCCGAGTTTGTGGGGCACTCGACATTCGAACTCGTCCAACACGATTCGCCCTTATGACATATGACTAGAAGACCTTGAGGGGAGCCGAATGGCTGCTGGATGCGTGTTAATTGAGTGACCCTAAGCCCGACACTCGGTATCTCTTGTTGGGGCAACTTCAGACCGTATTAGGCTGGTCTCCCACTCGGGCATCCTGGCCCAAGTGACCTGCACTGCAATGCTGGGCTGTCGAGATCTTTCCATCAATGGTCTATCTTCCTATGCATGGTACCAGACTACATCTATTCGAGATCGGGATCACTATATATTATTGTTTTTTTATTAATGAGGTTGGTAACGTCGGATCATCAATTCTATTCCAAAAAATTTAAGACGTTATATATTGTGTACCCAGCCAACTTGTATATCATACGTTCATCGGAGATTTTTATTTCCTTTGTTGAGGTGAGGTTTAATTTGTCTGCTTAGTTGATGTTGAAAGAAGATTCTAGGGAAGATTAAGAGAACCGTTTTCACATGGTCTGAGTGGTTGCTTGCCCAAGATTCTCATTACTTTTTCTCTTATATCATACGGACTTGGAATAATTGTCTTCCAGTTGTTACGTTGCTCTCATATCATAGACAATTATATCTTTTTATACCTTTCGGCGAGTTAGTCAAAATCATGGATGGCTCTGAGGTAAGAGAAGAGGATGGCTTAAGACTAAAAAAGGTAGATCCGTCATCTCACTGGCCCCCGTCAGCCCGCCTCAGGACTAACACGGAGGAGGTAAATCACGGTTATGTCTGGTGTGATGAGGCATCCGGGGTCGAGGGAATTAATGCCAGCAGACCAGGGTGTGCAACTGACGACCCTCGAACCTGTGACCTCGACCAAATCGACCAGGCGTTTTACCATCCGATCCAGCCCGTAGAGGCAGAGGATGGCTTAAGAGCATCAACTTCAAAGCTCTGATTGCTCAGCTGACACTCACGAGGAAGTGAGAGGGAGCTCATCTTGACCACGGAGGCGCAGCCGTTCCGTTGTTTATTTTTTTTAAAATATATTTTTAATATTAACTATATGTATATATCTATTTATTTGATGTTTAATCAATCAAAAATATTTATAAAAATTAGGTTTTTGTTTTTTAATTTACAATTTTTTTAATTATATAAAAATAAAATATGAAAAAGAGACGAAGAATATAAAAATAAGCATGGGACTAAATTATATATATATATATATATATATATATAACGGTGTTTGTGAATTGTGATAACGAAAGAGTTTTCGGAAGGTTCTGCCATCTGAATGCCTGCTTCCGAAAACCAACTGCGCTTGCATGGCAGGAGAGAGAAAAAAAGAAAAATAACAGAGCAACGATGGAGACAGTAAAAATGAGAAAATAAAAATTATAATAAATGATATGATGTGACATTTTATATATACATGTTTGATTATCACTTGAACATCATCGACGGCCTTCGGCTGTCGTCCTGAATCAAACTATACCATGAGGGGTACGGTGAATCCGTCGAAAATCGTGCATATAAAATGTCACGTGGTTAACTATGAGTTTCACTCTCACATTTTCACTCTCCTGATTGAATAATAATTGAGAGAATGAAAATCGGAGAGTGAAAATCATAATGAATGACGTGGCACCTTGCATGCACGATCTTCGACAGGTTCACCGTGCCCTCAGGATATAATTTGATTCGGGACGATAACCGAATGTCGTTGATGGTGTCCAAGTGATAATCGGACGTATGTATATAAAGTGTCACGTCATATCACGTCATACTACATCATTTACTATGATTTTTACTCTTTCATTTTCACTTTCTCTATCATTGTACCTGATCGCTCTCTTTCAGGGAATAGACATTTTAAAACCACTCTGTGTCAGGCTCCTCTTCCTTCCTACAAAAATTAAAAACCACCCAGTCTTCTATCCTCCTCCTTCTCCTCCCCCTCTTCTCTTCCTTCAATACCATCGCCATGAACCAAAGTAAACAAATCCCTGACAGGATCATGAGTCCCTTCAGGCCGTACCTGAGTACTTCTCTGCGTATAAAGAAAGCCGGTGATCCGCTCTGTTTACCTGCCCAATTATTCGCCGCAGCAGAAATTCAATATATGGAAGGAGAAGGGGCCGTCGACCACCGAGACCTGGAGGCGGAGTCCCTGATAGCAGCGGGGTGGGCTACCATCCTGCTCTCATCCGCCGCCCGCCGCGCGACCTTCCCCTGTTCCGCCTCCTCTTCTGGCTGCTCCTCTCATGCCGGCTGCGCCGCTGCGCCATGCTGTTTTCGCGTCCTTCACTGCATGTCCGCCAGCGACGAGAGTGGCTATCCGTGTCGCTCTGCTTCTGACCTCCTTCGCCAGACACTTCGATCGATCGTGATCAGAGAAACCACGGGAAGGAATTCCGCTTTAAAACTACGTACTCTCTGTTACGTGGGATCAATAATTTGCTACCTAAAACTATGTTCTGTTATATGGGTGCTCAGTAATTTAATGTTTCTTCATCTGTCACCTTTACTTAGTCGTCGTGGACTCATGGTGCCATGGATAGCTAAGTTCATGATCCCAGGAAACGGAGTATCTAAATTTGGTTGCAGTTTATTCAAAGTTGTTCACGTAGATTTGTGCCCTCATGGGTTCACTACAAGAAAAAATACTTTTAATAACATTGAAAAGTGTCATCATATATTACTTATACTTACATTTTTGATATGGTAATAATAAATTAAAATGTCCTGTATAATGATGTCGTCTAAAGTTTTATTACTTGACAATTCTTAATGTCACTATAAAATAAAAATAGTGACAACACTCATATCATGAATAATTGTTATAGTGACAAAAATAGTGTCACTATAAAATTTGTAATGACATTTATACATGTTGTTTTATTATAGTAATGATGACAAATTTATATATCCTTTAAAATTATATATCAAGACAATTATAAGTGTCTTAAATTTTATTTATAATCATAATAAAAAATATCACTAATGATAGTTTATAAAATTAATTTAAAATGTCTCGTTATGTAATTTATGGTGACACATATAACTGTTTGCAATATTAGTTTATAAGAACATTTAAAATTATCATTAATAGTTATTTATTATGAAATTTTAAAATGTGTTCATATGAGTTTTATAATGATATTTTTATCTACATAATTTGGTGTTCTATTGTGACATAAAAAATATCATATATTAATAAATATCTCACCCATTTTCAATATTTTCATGATATAAATATTTACATATATAACTAATTAGCATAAACATAAATAAAAATTTTAAATTAAAATTAAAGTGCTAATCAATAATTGTCAATTTTTTTACAATACAAGACTGTCAAATTGGTTACCTCAAAAAATAACTATGCACTAATCACAATCATAAATGTACTCAATATATTTAGTTTAAGAACTAGCAAAAAATTAAGTCTCTCCTAAAGCAAAACATAACCAAACTTCCAAACATTGCTGCCTTTTCAATCTTCAACCATCACATCTTGAACAAAATCTAATATGCTTGTCACCTAAAAAAAAAATCATATATTAATTTGTATAAATGAAATAAAATTAAAACAAACAAATCTCGATAGTACTGATATTGGCTCTCCAAAAAAACTCATTGATCTTGATAAGTGAAAGATGTCCTTCAGATTTGCCAAATCTGAAAGATATCTATTCATATCGCTATTTAAGTTTCTTCATATACACTATTACAAGCAATCTTCATACACACTATTACAAGCAAAGCCAGATAGATGCACATGACCATGAAAAAAAAAGCTAGGCATGAATGAATGCAATTAAACTGATATATATGGTTTATGGCTTGTCATATGAATTCCATGGCTTACGTACAGAAAGACTCATATGTACAATAACTTGTATTGTTATATTTAAACACCGTGCATCACTGTTTGTTTTCACTGTCTGCTAGCTACAATTATTATAAAAAAAAGTTTTCAATTCTTGTTACTTCAAGAGCTGTGCCAGTGTGAATCTGATAGCAACAAGTCAAATTAATTAATATATTCTAGCTAGTCTCCATCTGTAGTTGGTGCGAGACAGTGAAACTGATGATGACCTCAATGTGTTTAGGCATGTAGTTGCGTTGTGAAACTGAAGGTAAAGAACGATCGATCATCCTCATCCATGCAATAACAAACAAAGAAAAGTTTTGGCAATCTAAAGATGTTTACCTCACTGTACAAACAAACCAAGAAGGTTGCTAGCTAGCTGTTTCATTAATTTCACTGACTGTATCTCTATATCTATAGATATATATATAGATTTATACAGGATAAAGTAGAGATTTTCACAAGCCAAAAGGCATAAAGAGAGATTCGTTCAATTTGATCACCAAGTCGATCGATCAAGAAATAACTTTATGAATTTTCTATTTATATATAGATATATCGTAATTCAATGCCACAGCTTAACACTAACAGATAATTAACAACCTACATATATATATCTGATGTTCTTCATCAGGATCATAATGTACACTTAATTAATTTCCTTCAACCAGTTGATTCTTCGATCAAAAACATATAAGTCAAGGGCACAGCGAGCTAGCTAGCTCAGAGGATGAGATCGAACCCTTCTTCAAAGAGACGAACTCATAATCTTATTATACTAGTTAAATAAAACAAAACAAAATAAGTGTTCTTCTTCAAGATAAGCATGTTTAGATTCAAGAGAAAAAGATAAACATAAAAATTTAGAGAAAAAAAAGACAACACACATCAACAAAAATAAAAATCTAACCTTATGCATCTAGTAGAAGTCTTCTTCATCAATGGTTAACTGCAAATATAATTGATATTCATTTTATAAGGTACTAACATAATGAAATATATAATAATAATAGTTAATTAAAAAATTGTATATCATACCAGATGACAAGACCAAGCTATCATTCCTCCAAGTGCATCCTCAAACTTTTGTAAAAGATCATATGGCCTAATCAAACTCTCTTCCCATTGTAGGACAACTAGAACTTGTATTTCACACCAATTTGGTCCCAACGCTTGTCTTCCTACTTCAGTATTCGGATCCATGCTACGAACAACTCCTTTTGCCACAATTTTTGTCGAATCAAATAGACTTTTTATCAAGATAGAACATCCAGTCTACATGAAAAAAACAAAAGTAATGGAGATGTTACAAATGCTAGAAATCAAACTAATAGAGAAGCATATCTGTGTTTGCTTAATTACCTGAGTAGATCCTTGACCTATTGATGCTTGTTTTGAGAGTTTTTCTTCATCGGGGATACATGAATGTATGCCCTTTTCTGCAAGAAATGCAAACTTAAGTGGGAATATTTCACAGTCAAGCACAATGATGGCCAGATAGTTGATGATCTTTGGGGGACGGTTTTATCTGTATGGAACTCACTTGAAAAGGAATTATGAGGCACAAAAGAACATAACATTTTGAAAGATTAAAGAAAATAAAAATAAGCATGGGTAGAATACATGGGCCAATCTATGAACAAGATGGACTGTTACTGATTCATGAAATATTTATTATAAGCAGATTCCTCCGAAGCTTTAGAATTATTATCGGCATTATAGTAAAACAGATGAATTGCCTCATAAACATGTGTTGATGTAGATGGATTTTTAGAAGCAAATCTATCGATTGAGTAGAGTGACATTAATACAGTGTACCATAACACAAGTTGATTTTTCAAGCATCAAAGTGAAAAATAAATTTCCAAATAGAGAGAACATGTGATAAGAGTGAGTGGCCAGATCCATCACCCGTCAATAACTAAATATCTGCAAATAGTCACGTTTTTGATATAATTGGTCAAAACAAAAAGTACCTTAATTGGTAACATCTGACTAGCCAACTGCAACAGCAATACCTCTGTAATGCTGATCAAGGAGTTTCAACAGAGCCCAATATACGAACAAGCATCTTCAACTGGTAAGCAAATAGAGAAGCATATCTGTGTTTGCTTATCTGCTCAGGTAAGCAAACACAGATATGCCAACAAGTTCTATTATTGTTCATGAACATGTGACAAGTTTAGCTCATGAACACATGAACACAAACAAGTCAAAGTTAAATTTACTGATGCCCACATTTTGCATAAACTGAAAAGCAAAAGTATTGAAGATAGTTCACTAAATCTCTCCAATGGAGGAAAGTGCTATATTATAAACTTAGTCAGTGTTTAGGCTCGACATGAGGTAACCATTGCGTGCGGCAATCGGTAGAAAACACAACCACGAAAAAGGCAGCCGGGGGAAAGAAAGGCAAAACAAGCACAACACTAAGCCCCTTACCTAGTTATAGTCGGAGGAAAAGGTCTGAGGCGCCAGTTCCGATAATGGATTGGGCAAGGGCGAAGTAAGGGAAATCTCGAAGAATCGCTACGGCGTCGGCGCTGGCTCCTGTTGATCGACGATGGCGAGGAGAGTCTCGGTAAGACACCGAGCGGTGATTGTCACGCGCCATAGCCGCCCTTCTCCGACACCCACAACAATCGAAAGGAGGGATGCTGGCTCGGCCGGCGATCGCGCGAGGCTGGGCATCGTAATGCCGATCGCGCAGAGGAGAAGATTGTCGGCGACTTGCTTGCGCGAGGGTGAGGGGGCGGCGCTCCAACCTTGTTCGCATGCGACGAGAGGGGAAAGGGAAGATCGCAAGGAGAGGCGGTGCCCTTCCGGCTGTCTTCGCGTGCGCGAAGGGGAAAGGTTTGTCGGCGAAGATGTGTCCGGGCGGAGATGTTAGGGCACGGCAAAGGGATGGGTGAAGAGACGTATTTATAAAACTTTTATAATATATATATATATATATATATATATATATATATATATATAATTCTGAAATTTAAATTTTTCCTTAAATAATTTCAAATTAACATATGAACCGTATTTTAAAAAAAAAATTAGGTTAAAGAAATTAAATAATTTTGATTAATTTATAATGACATTTATAAAATATGTCATGATAAAGGATCTAATCAGATATTTTATTTATAAAAGTAGTCTATTTTAATAAATGTCATTATAAATAGTTTATAATTACATTTACTATTAAATGTCATAAAGTAAATGTCACAATAGGTCTTTTTTCTTGTAGTGCTGACTCGATCTGGCTGTTTATTTCGGAGGTCTCAGATTCGAAAATCGTCAATCGTACACGGAGTAAAAATTTGATCTGCTAATTGAAATTCTCTCGGCCTCAAGCGTCTTATCGGATCAGTAAAATCATGTGGGGGTAAAGATAAGAAGCCGATTAAGATGGCAATTCTATTTTTTTTTTTCACGTAGATTTGTGCCTCAAATCAACAGCGTTAGATGTGTGATCACTTGTATAGAATTTTATAAAGGGAAAAAAAACATGCTGTTTTCTTTTGTCCATTAGTCGAGAAGCATAGTAATTATTTGTTGTGTTTGAATGTAGATGGGATACTCTGTCCGTCCCTAATCCGCCTCTCTGACACTCGTCGGATGAGTCGTTCGATTGTTGATCAGATATCATCGATAATTTTTTATCGTCGTCCCAAATCAAATAATATCTTAAAAGAACGACGAATCGATTGAAATCATCGTAATTACAATCTCTCCAAATTCGATGGTGAATCCGACAAAATCACAATTGTGGTGATCCTAACGGGTTCATAGTATCCCAAGATATAATTTTGTTCGAGATGATAGTCCGCTACTGATAATATTCGATCGATGTTCGGATGATTCATCGATCGCCATCCATGAATAAGACAGATAAAACAGAAGGTTAAGTAAGAGGAAGATCTGTCCTCGTTTGAATATATTTTAACTGACGCTGACATGGATTGCATGCAGAGTGTTAGATTTATATTTTTAAAATTAACAAAAACACATAAATATTTATAATAAAATCTAACTCCAAATTGACGAGCCAGTCCGGTTATATATGAAGAACTAATTGCGCCAAAAGCAGTATTATTTTTTCATATCTGACCTGACTGGCTGAACCGCCTCCACCTGACTCGACCTAGCCTGACACGATACGTTTCTAGATCTTACCACCCTCTGCCAGGCATAACCCGGCTCAAGCCGAGCCAATCAGCCAAGCCATCGGCCGGTTCATGGGTCACCGGACGCCTTTTGTCACCGTGTCTGTCTGAAGTGATATAATCATATTATATATATATATATATATATATATATATATATTTTAAATTATTAAAAATTATATAATTTTTTAAAATAATAAAAATTAAAGAGTCGAAAAAACTTTAATTTTAAAAGGAAATTATTTTAAATCAAAATATAATAATTTTAGTAAAAATGTAAATATTACTATATGATTATTTTGGTTTTAAATAGATAAATAATTTAAAAATAAGTCTGTTTGTTTGTTACTGGGTTCAAATTTAGATACTCTATTTTTCAAGGGAATCACGGGCTTAGATCATTTCGTCTGTTTGTTTGTTACTGGGTTCAAATTTAGATACTCTATTTTTCAAGGGAATCACGGGCTTAGATCATTTCCAACCCATCACCAAAACTGTCAAATTTGATGTGAAATTAACACCAAATAACTCCAACCAATTAATTACTATATTCCCACACCCAATCAAATTTGGGATGGGAATTTCCTTTTTTTTTAAAATTTTTTAAAAAATATCATTATATTATATAATTAATAAATTCAAATGTAATATATATTATTAAATATCATAAATAAAAATTAGCTTGTAATAACAATTATTATTTTCATTATTTATAGTAATATTAATTATTTATTATAAATTTAAATTAATTGTATTTAATAGTATATTTAAATTTTCTTATGCATATTTATAAAGATTTAATTTATTAAAAATTATAGTTTTAATAAATTTAATATATTTTAATTATAATTATACTTATTTGATATATATTTTATTTATAATTACATTTATAAATAGAATATTTTAATAAATATTTGTTTTTATGTGATACGGTGTCAGTGAGTTAAAACTTAAATAATATTTGATGTTAAAATTATATTATTTTAATATTAAAATTATATTAAATATGATATTTGTGGTTAGAAATTGATCCTGTCGTAGAGTGAGGTGGACTCTCAAGAATGAAGCCGATCCGAGGGTTCCTGACGCTGGCTCTGATCTGCAAGAAAATGACCATTAGCAAACCCGCCAGGAAAAGTCCCCGGCAAGATCCTTCGACAGTCAAGTCAGTCTCCTGTGGATAAGCAGAAAGCAATAGAACAGTAGAACGAAAACCCTATCGTGTGTACCTACTGAGTGAAGGGTGGAGGGGCTTATATAGCCGAGGAAGCTGACCGCTCCTATCAGCATTGATAGTCCTTTTGTACCCCGCTGAGACAGGAGCATGGAAATTGCCAACTCACAAGATGGCACCGATCGTTGCCGCTCAGTCAGACATAGCTAGGGGCGGCGTGGTGTGGGGAGCCAGAGTATGCTAGAGAAGTACAAAGTCAGCGGAATACCCGCGACATGCGCTCTAACTAGGTAAGGCCTGCGTCGACCCCCGTACCACGGCTGCTAGTCCAATGTCAGAGAGCGGATATCATAAAGAAAAGGATGGATCCTGAGGTGGATCGCCAACCGGCCAACCCGAGTGAAACCGGGTTGTTTAATTAATATCTCCGAGTGATGCAAGACACTCCTCGAGTAAGGGAGCACTCGGGTGTGGTCAATCCGACTAGTTTCGAGTACATGATTAAGTCGCCGAGAGAACGCAGACTAGGATTCTGCGAGGTGCAGCCAGGAGGTCCTAGGCTCGGCAGTTGCGGTCATGTGCTGACTGCGGCAGCAAGTGCCTCAGGTATCGGACGGGGTCGGACACTCGGTGTCTTGCTCTGGGACTCGGGTCAGAGTACGTCCTACTAACCGCTCAGTCACGTGCTACGGGCCGAGTGAACCTCGGGATCCTTACCCCGCCAAATGGACCAGTCTACTCGTACAGGGTGGCCATAGGTGGTGCCAGGCTGGCTGACCGAGCGGCACGTGAGCTAGGCCAGGATCATAAGCATTCCCTTCGAGTCTAGTCGAAGGAGGCGTCGAATCCGACTGACTGGACCAACATTTTAGAATGAGTCTGGCACCTCCGAGCGAGTTGTCGGCCCGACCGATCCGCGCCACCTACTGCCCGATCGCCTAATGGAATGCCGACCTCGTCCCATCTGCCCGTCTTGTCTATCTTGTTTGTCACGTCTGTCTCCTCCCTGACCCTCGTCGAGCCGATTCGAATCCTCCGCATTAATTTCCATATTAACTGCTGAGCCATGTGTCTGCTGGCTATAGGTTTCCTGATCGACGAAGCGGCCGGCGCCTGACACAGCGAGTGTGTGGCACACACGTGTGACGCTGAGCGTCAGGAATTACCTCGAGTTTGATCGGACGACCCAGGTTCAATCCCGCCTTTCCCCCGGATCACCATCGGACGACTGTCCTCGTCTACTCGACCCTATAAATAGGCCTCTCCCTTCACCGTTGTTACCATCTGTTTTTACTCCTACTCGTCCTGCTACCGCCATGTGCTCTGCTAAGGTTCCGACGACCTCCGGCAATCCCCACCTTCCGGTCCTCTTCTCCGGCGAACTCCTTTTTCCTCGGTCAGTTCTTCTTCTTTTCACTCGGTCCTTTCTTTTCCTTTTCACTTGGTCATTTCTTTTCATTCGATTATGGATTCCCCTTCATCTCCCTCAGACCCGTGGTATACCACCATGGTGCCCGATCTCCACCATCACGAGCTCGACATGATCGGATCTGATTACCGTATTTCTTCCGACTATCGCCTTCACTTACCTGACCTGACCGACCGTCCCGAGACTGCGACCCTTAGTTATATAACGATCTCCCGAGACCATCTCCAGGTCGGGCTTCGTTTCCCTATCCACCCTTTTATTTCTTCCATCTGCCACTTTTTTCAGATCTCTCTTTCCCAGTATGCCCCGAACGACATCCGTCTGATGTGCGGCTCGGTCATTGTCTTTACCCTGTATCACATTCCCCTTGAGCCTGAAATCTTTTAATATTTTTTTAATCCCAAGAGGCAGGAGCCGGGCGATTTCTTTTTTCAAGCTCGAGCCAAGACCTCCTTTCTTTCCAAACTTTCGACCTCAAATAAGGATTGGAAGGAACGTTTTTTCTTCGTCAACACCACTCCGACCCCGAGCTGGCCCACATCTTGGATCTCGGACTTACCTCCTTCACCTCCTCTTCCCAAGAACTACCGGTCTCTCCCCTCTTACTAGTCGACCCTGTCCAAAATTGGGGGCCTATATTTCCACAAAGTCCACCTGCTGAGTGAAGACATTCTGTATTTGTTCGGGCTCAGCTAAGTGCCCTTCCACCGACCCAGATCACTCGGTAAGCTTTTCATTCTGTCCCTTGATATTTATAGCTAACTAAACCCTTATTATTTTCAGCAAATATGATGCTCGCGGCAGCCCTCGAGGAAGGGTTCGACTTGGACGATGCCGACTCCTATCAATGTATCGTCTCCTTCGGGCCCGGAGGTCGCGACGACAGTTGATCCAGTGCTTGTGGAGGTGGAGGACCAACCTCTGGTCACGAGGCGCTGACGAGACAGATCGGCCGACTCGGAGCCTGCACCCCTGACCTCCACTGCAGCCGGAGCCTCCAGCTCATGACCAAAGAAGAAGAAGAAAACGACGGCTAGCCATTCAACCCTGCCCCCGGCTCGGGCAAATTCGACCAGCGTGCTGGTGTCGCCGATCCAGGGGGATTCCATTCCCCCACCTGCTGATATCATTTATCTACACTTTAATGTTCCTCCCGATCTGGCGGTGGAAGACCTTATCCATCATTCACTGATAGATTGCCCCTGCATTGCCGTTACAAAACTGACCTTCTCTTGGTCTTCCCAAGCAAAAGGAACTTGGTGGTATCCCTGATATGCATCTAACATTGAAATAAATTCACAGTTGGAAGTCGAATCTACCAACTGATCAATGCCAGGCAAGGGGTAACAGTCTTTAAGGCAGACTTTATTTAAATCTTGGAAATCAATACATACCTCGTCATTTACCCCCGGGCTTAGGAATTAGTACAACATTCGCCAGCCAGGTCGGGAATTGAACTTTTATGATATGTCCGGCCTTCATCATCTTCTTGACCACCTCCCTGATTATCTTGTCTTGCTCGCGTGTAAAGTGTCTTCGACTTTACTTCACCGGGCAGGCTCCCCGGGTAATATGTAACCGATGCGTGGCTAAGGTAGGGGGGACTCCCTTGATTTCTTCAATAGCCCATGCAAACACATCTCGATGGTCCATTAAGCAGCTGATCAGCTGACTTCTCAATTCTGGCACAAGATCAGCAGCAATTCTTGTGATTCCTCCAGCTTGTTGAGGATGAATTTGGACCTCTTCGCTTTCGACCTCCCTGCATTCTACTTTAAATCCTTCTTCTTCTCGAGGATTGATCAGGTCAATTTGTAAGGCTTCATGTGTCCTTGGGTTCTTGCGGGCTTCGATTTTAACATCCCCTCTGTAAGACTGCCGGGAAGCCAGTCGGTCTCCTTTGACTTCAGCCACTTGCTCCCCTACCGGGAATTTGATTTTCTGGTGGTAGACTGAGACCACCGCCTGAAATAGGCTAAGCGTCGGTCGCCCTAGGATGGCGTTGTAGGACGATGGGGCATCCACGATCATGAAGGAAGTCCTCCTTGTCCTCTGTAGCGTGTCGTCCCCGACCGCCGGAGATAGGGAGATCTGGCCTATCGATTGTATTCTGTATCCGGTAAAGTCGAAGAGCGGGGTAGAGACAGGATGCAACTCATCCTTGTCGACCTGCATCTGGTCCAGAGCCGCCATATACAGGATGTTGACTGAGATATCTGTATCCACAAAAATGCATTTAACCTAGTAATTAGTTATTCAGGCGAGGATTACCAGTCTATCTTCATGGGGGGCTTCCATGTTCTGCAAATCGTCAAGGCCGAAGGAAATTATAGGGCCCTAACGCTTTTTCTTGTCCGTCCCGATGGCGTAATTTTCCAGCCGGCGGGTATGAGTCTTCCTTTCCCGATGAGAGTCTCTTCCAATCGGACCTCCTGAGATTACTCCCACATGGCCCGATGGAGGTCCGATAGCCGGAGCCTTGCCTTTCTTGGGGTCCCTTTCAGGGGAGATAGATTGGTGGGGCACTATCTCCCAACTTCTTCCTCTCGAAGGTGACCGGGATCGACGCTTGGATCTGTCCTCCCGCGATTGTCGTCGATGAGGGGAAGGGCTTCGGTGAGGAGATCGTTGTCGATACCTCGCTTTGTTCCACCGTTTGCGGGGCTTGGCGTCTGCGTCCTTAGATCTCCTCTTCTTCAAGGTGTAACACTCTTCTATGGAGCCCTGCGACGACGATGGCGAGTCACCAAAGCGCAACCCCACGATGACGATGACGGGGAGAGGGTGTCTACGCCCTGCGAGATTAACACGAGCATTAAAGGGGGTGCACCGAAAGATTTTCCGGTGGAGCCCTCTCCGACGCTCAAGTCAGAACTCTATCTTTTTCGAAGGACAACGAGGAATTAAGTTTGCTATAATTTTGGAAAGCTTACCTCCTTTTACCTTGATGTCGAGGCATCTTATATACCTGAGGTCTTTATCACACGTGTCCCTACGTTTTCCTCCAAGTTCTTTTATCATTGGTTGCTTGATGATATTTTTTCTTTTGATAATGACCACTACGATAATTAAGACCTTAATTACCATGCGTTCCGATCAATAATTACCTGATGACTTTCCTATTCTGGAAGGAGGAACGGATACTTGAAGTCGGGCTTTCTGATCCCTATGTTGATCTTTGGGCTCCACTCTTCTGAGTAAGTCTCAGAGTCTCATCTCCTGAGTTGGCCTCAAGGCCTTCATCCGTTCTCTTGAGCTTACGTCGGGAGCTCGATTTCCGGTCTGACCTCGGCGGGCCCTGCTATGTAGTTTTCTCGTGCCACGTGTCCACCCCGGATTGCTCATCCCTATCTATGGCGAATCGAGAATGCACCTGAGTGCTATCATGAGTAGTTCAGCCGAGTGGATGCACAATTGGGAGCAAAAAAAATTGAGGAACGAAGGTGGAGGAATTTTTTTGCTATTGTTTTCACTTCTATCTTATTGTTCTTATTTACGACCTCTTTTTATAGGAGCGCTTACCCTATGGCTGCAATGAATGATTGAATTATAGTCATTCAATGCTGAATTTAATGATAGTCATCTACCATTACTGATTGGTTATTATTGCCAAGAGATTATAGTATCATCATTAATTTCAGATTAATATTTTCGTGACACTCTTGAACAAGTAGCAAAAAGAGATTCAAGTGTCAAAACATTAAATCATTCACTAGGATAATTTTTGTCTTGATCGGTTCGACATTCGGTACATACGGGTCGCGGTTACATACCAGTCAATTTGATTCAGTATAATCCAGGTTTTAGATTTACATCTCCTGCATAGCCACACGTGAGAGAGAACATCACCCCCTGAATTTGTTCAGGGCACCCATGCATGTGAATCAATATCCCCAAAGTGGGATTAAAAATTCATACACAATGGAGCCTTTTCTTCCGCCTCTCTTATTTCCATTCAATTTTTCCAACAACAATTTGATCAATAAACACGAACACAAGCTCATAAGTCGTATCTATGTATATAATTAATTGAGTTGTACAGAGCAATAGAGGAGAGGTAGAAGAAAGAAGCAATTTATTGATACTAATCTATCAAATCAGAGAAAGCAAGCACACAAATTAGCAGAGCACACCTCCTCCCCCTCCCTGTAGATCCTCCGACGGCCTAATCTCGGTCAAGGTAGCATCCGGCGAAGCAGCAGCGCGAGGGGAACCGCCACCCTCCTCGCCGGCGGAAATGTGGTGAAGGACGCAAACAGCAAGGCGCAACCTTCGAAGAGGAGCAACAACAAGAAGAGGCGGAACAGGGGAGGGTCGTGGTGGGTCGGGCGAAGTAAGGTGGAGGCGGAAAGCACGATGGTGGCCCACCCGACTTCCCTCAGGAGCTCCGCTTCCAGGTCACGGTGGCCAACAGCCCTCCCTCCTCCTCCTCCTTCTCCTCCTGCAGACGCATCCATACCTCGTTACTTAGAATTGGGCAGGCAACTCGAGCAAAGGCTTTGGCTTATTTATGTACAAAGGAATGCGAAAGGGTCAACACCTGTCGCTGTCACTCCACTTCAGAGAAGTCGACATGTTAATAAAAGTTTGGATGTGAATGTTATCATTGATTCTGTCTGTACGCGGACGATGCGAACGACCCATTTTGCGTGTAGGCTTTGGAAGGTTCCCAGCGTCTTTAATTAGTTACGTTTAATCATTCCTAAATCCTAATGCAAGCGCGATGAGTTTCGCGTTTGTTGCTTTGGCGGGGCGGCATGGATTTTTTCAATCTAGTCGTTTTAGAATTGGAAAATTGGAGAAAACACTTCAATTTTATACTCATCTTTGCATGCAGTCCATATTCAAAAATTAAACTCTCCAATCCCAAACAAATTTTTGTATGCAGGTCCCATCCGAAAATTCCTTTACATGCACTTCCTAATGTGATTGAGTAAAAATTCAATATACATTTTAAAAATTTTAGTATAAATTATTTGAGATTAAATACTAATTTAAGAAATTTGAGTATTATTTGAAAAATTTTCGTATATATTATTTTAATATATAGTATAAATTTCAATATACGTTATAAAAATTTAAGTATGAAATGATTTACATTGAATAGTGAGGTTGCATCCACCACATCAAGATTTTCACATGAGACAAAAAATTTATCAAATGGAGAATCTATGCAAAGACCAATTTAAAATTGAAGAATTTTCTCTAATTAACCGTTATAGAATTTAGTTGGTTTATGACTTAGGTATAGCTGGCAGTTTACAATTTGATCTTTCTTTATTTAATTTTACAATTTCATCAGGCTTTTCAAAACAGCAATTTCACAACTTAACCTTCTTCTGTTTCAATTGAATAATTTCATCTTTTCTAGCAGATCAACTTCTTTTTAGAATTTATTCATTCTTTCAAAAAAATTAACTATTTTTATAATTTATACTTATTTTTCAAAAATTTAGAGGGCACTTGATATAAATTTGACAATGGGAATGGTAATGGATTTGATTGAGAGATTTATGAATTTGGTGATAACCTAGTGGGGGTGGATTATGAAATCAAGAGTATCATTCCCATTCCCACCTTCTAAACCCGCTTACCAAGCACCCCTTAGAATCTAATATGGAATTGATGATAATTCATTCAAACCGCAAACGTTAGGCATCACAAACAGTTTAAACAACCACAAAATCATAAAGAAAGCATTGAAAGCAGATCACTTGGTTCCCTATAGGACAGGGTTAAACGACTAGAAAACACTACTTGAAGTTCACTTTCACCGATGCACATCCGAATTATATGGAGAATGAAAGCTGAACCAGCATCTCAGATATTGGGAATGTGCTGATGAAGGTGACGACCACCATCGCGGCCTACTTGGATCTCTGCCTCATCTTTCGGCGCTTCCTCTTGAGCCTCCTCATGCGCTTCTTCTTCCACTGAGGCAAAGATAGAACAAGCTCAGAGACGATAACGACTATTGGTTACGGATCCATGAAAGAATTATATATATATATAGAGCGAGAGGGTGCGAGAGAACAAAGAATAAGTTGTCCACAAACAAATTACTTCGACATCTTACTCATTTTAGTTAAAACTGAAAGAAATCAACAACCAGGCATTTAACAAACATGTGATGTGCATACTTGAATTCTATGAACGACATCTATGTTGGGAAAAAAACAATAAAAGGGAACAAGGGCGAGATTATAAAGCGAGCAGCACGACTATTTTTTTTTAAATAAAAATGATAACATGATCAGAACAACAGAATTATAGAACGCACAAAAGAATCCCAAAGTTACAAAAGAAAACGGGAGCTTTTGAACTTTAGACGAGTAGAATTGAACACTTTAATCTAATCGTATGTTAAAAAAACCCAGCTCCGACCACGAGATGCCAGCGAGAAATGAACGTAGAGTGGAGATGATTCGCATCAGAGGAACAGTCGATCCAAAAGAAGGAAGATGACATTTTAAAGCTTCTGTCGAGTAAAAAAATTGGCATTTTAAAGGAAGTCATATATTCCAAGAAAAATTACCAAGTGAAATGGAAGACATCTTAATTTTTGCAACAGTACAAGGTCTCAACAATAAGGACAATTGCTCAAAACAAGATTTTTACGATCGCGAAATGCAGGCAGAATAAAAGAGTAGAGAGGAGATGATTGCGATCTACAGCAGTAAAGGAACAAGGATCATAGTCTCAAGAAGATCGTAATCACATCAGGTTATTTACCTTTGCCCTCATCCCGTTCCCGCAATCGAATTCGCTGCGACTCTCCTTCTCCCTGCGTCCTGTGATGCGGCGCCGACAACTGGGCAGGGGGACGAGCTTGGGGAAACATATAGTCAGAGCCCTAATGGCATTTTCGTAATTACGAATTAAAGCTGACTGGCAAGATTTGATCTGCGACAAAATATAATGGGCCGGGCTCGCTCAAATATAATAAGCGTAAAGAAGTCCGGCCCATTTAAAATGAGGTGGAACCCAATTGGGTGACATTTTAGTCGCCTTTCGAATCACTAAAAAAAAGAAGAGAAATTTCATTTCACCCCTTATATTTACACGCATATCGGTTGCGCATGTTATACTTTCAAAATGACCTCTCAAAATTTTCAATATCCATTGTCATAAGCTCAATCAATGGCAACCACGAACTGCACACCATCTTTTGATGTGGTGAATGAATTTAAAATCATACAAATTTCTTGAAGCCAAAGAGAAAATATTGTTCTCAAAGTGTTTATACTGCAGATCATCAATGTCTATGTACAACTTTAGAACAGTGTTCCTGTGAATACAATTGAAAGAACAATTAGTTTGTTCATAATCACATAATAATAAAGAAATTCTGCACACAAATCTTAAGTTACACTGATTTCATCAAATTAAGGGTTTCACAGTTAACAAATCCACAGCTCATGAATGTTATCAATTTTCCCCAAGAAATTCCATTTGCTGGAAAAAAATCGAATAAATATTCTTCCAATGATCTTTGCTGTATTTTGTTTTTTTCACTGCAAGAGATTTAAACATCCATTAGTCAGCACATGAAGTGGAAGGTGATGGTTCTTAGTTTTTGTACTTCATTTTCAACAAGAGAAAACATAAATTCTCTATAGGAAAATCATGGAGTAGGAGTTCCGATTGTTTCTGCTTGCAAACATAAGATTGGATGTGGTACCTAATTGATCTTTCATCTCAATTAAACTGGCAAGGAATTGCTCTTTGCGACTCCGTTTGTAGAAATTTTACTGAAGCCATTTGAAGAATGTCCTTGTAAATAAGACTTCCCCTTGAAAGACCATTTCCGTTTTAACGAATGCTTCCTTCGCCAAATCAACATTCTTGCATAAAGAGTTGGAAACATGAAGCACAGTAAAAGAAAAATTAGTAGCACAATGCAAAGGATCATAACATTCACAAAGCCATCCTCAATTTGAGGGTCTTTTTGTGCAGTCCATGGAACACCTCCTACATTCATCCCGAATACTGCAAAAACAAGTGAATGCAAAGCAGGATTATGGTTTAGATATCCTTCTTTTCGGCATATCGATCCTACGATTTTGTATAAAAGAAGAACAGAACTCACTTCCAGTGAGTACAGACAATGGAAGAAAGATTATCGAGAGGAACGAAAGGTAGTATAGCCTTTTGTTTATTTGCTCAGCCTGCCAACTATCAAGACCTGCTTGAACAGCGGTAACACGATTCACAATGAACCCCAAGTTCTCCTTTAGCCTGCGAAGGCGACCTATCAGCTCTTCAAGAGCAATGGCAGCTTCACTAGAGAACCAAGGTTTACTGGCACATTTCTCTTTTACGCGAGGGAAAACTTGCTCACCGTGAGAAACTGCCTGAAATGCAGTAGTACCAGTAACTCAAAAGCTCAAACTTAAGAAGCACACAAACAAAGCATAACTATATGAGTAACTCTTCGTATATCACTGTTATATGCTATAAGTCTTCATCATAGACAAGATAATATTGTATGCTCTGAGTTCTTAAACCGTATAAGCAAGGAAATCAAAATAATGTTTCTTATGCTACGACTTCTACAACACCAACAAGAACAAACATCATATGAGAATTCTTCTCTAAATATGTGAATCCTTATCAACATGGATATTGCTTACGAAGATTAGTCAAATGTTGCAAGAATGGATTTTTCACCATGAGCAAGATCAAGGGAAACACCTGTAGAAGGCGTTGCAAGTCGAGATGCATTTTGGGGAATCTCCGGTCGTCCAACATTTGTTTCTTCAACAAGGAGCCACCTTCAGGAATAGCACACTGATTACTCATAAAACTATGCAACGACAGTGATTGAGATGAAACACACCGAGAGAGAACAATCCCATTGCCTTTTTTACTGCTATGAAATGAAATTTCTATGCAACTACACAAGTGAGAGTTACACAATTAGAACAAAATCGAAACAAGTAGGAATCAGTTCATCAAATAGCATGCAAGCTCATCTTCCTCTTGATGTTCTTGGTATATACGTAGTTCTTAACAAGCAAAGAGTTCATTGTATTTATTCTTATGATCTCAAAACGTTGACTTTTCACAGTATTCAGGTGGTCGTAAAAATTCTTTGGACTTTTCTTTTCATTCAATGTTTGAAACCCTGTACTTCAATCCTGATGAAACAAGCAATCAAGAACTTCCGAGATCTCAAGTAAGTAGACAGTAATTAAAGGTCGAACAGCTACCAATCAGTTAATCAATTGCAGTTTTCCTAATTGCTTGCCTGAATCCAATTCCAGCTCGACGGCGTCCAATTCCTTCTCGAGCCCTGCGACGATGTCATGCAGATGATCCACATGCGTATCGACGACGTGCACCAGCAGATTGGACATGCTCCGGGGCACCGGGTTGTCGCCCTCCTCCGAGTGGTTCATCGTCAGCAAGAACTCAAGGACGTGGGCCGGAATCGGCACGCCGCCCCCGCTACCTTCGTCGCCGCCCGGATCCCGCTCCACCTTGGGGATCTCCGAGAGGAGGGACCGGGCGGCGGCGGGGGAAAACCCTAGGCGCGGCACGCGGCCGAGGGCGACGGTGATGAGGGATGACTCGGTGACGCGGGCCGCGAGGCGGAGGGTGAAGGAGGAGGAAGCGGGGCCGTGGGAGTTGACTCGGAAGACGAGCGCGCCGTCGACGTGGCCGCAGAACGGCCCGTTGCTGGAGAGCGCGAGGATGTCCTGGAGCTTGAGCGGTGGGCAGAGCGCGTGGATTAGCGATTGCGCCGACAGCGCGAGGCGGTGGTGGTGGGAAGCTCCGTTTCCTCGAGGAAGCTCGACGTGGAACCAGTGGAAGACGTCGCCTGCGGTAGAGGACGCGGCGGAGAGGTCCCAACCCCGGGTGGAATAGTGGCCGCGGCCGTCGAAGATGTAGGCGCGCTGCTTGACGTCGTCGAAGGAGTCTAGGGCGTCGCGGTGGAGGAGGTGGACGTCGTCGCTTCCTACGGCGGCACGGCCGTCGAACGCCTCCATGAAGAATGCGGCGGCGGCGTGGTGGTTGCGAAGGCGGGGAGGAGGAAACAGGTGAGGTTGCGTTGGTTGCAGGGTTTCTGTATTAATGAAGCTGAGTAGGTAATTAATCGATTAAATTATGATTAAGACTGATTAATCTAGAAATGTAGATTAATAAAAAAATCATTAATAAAGTTGGATAACGTCGAATGTCAGCGATCAATTCAGTTTCATGAAAATTTTTCATTTTCACGGACCGTAAAAGTAAATCGGGTTCAGAAATTTATCATTCTAGAATTCACATCTCATTTAAAATATATATATATTATAAAATATATGATAATTAAAGGTAGAATCATAAATTTTTGAAATAAAAACTAGTCAACTTCCGTTACACGATAGCTGCATCATAGTAGGGTGGAAATCTAGAATAATGAAGCTGGATTAAGAGGACGAAGGGAGATAATATTTTATTAATTATTATTAGTAAAAAAAAAACTTTTTTTATAACCGAATTATTTTAATTCGGTTCGACTTCCCCGTCTTATTTTGTTAGTGGAAATTCTTTAACGATATATTTCTCTCTTAAAAAACTAAATTATAAATTTAGAACAAATCAACTTTCTTTGAAAATTCAAAAATCGAATTGAATCGATAAAGTCAAACAATGCCATAGAAAAACTTGTTTTATGTAGATTTACGAATCGATCAACTTTCATTTAAATGAATTTTTGGGGGTTTAAATGTAGATTTACGAGGCAATTTGACTTGCATACCTAATTAATTTATATCCTTCCTCTTACCTTCCATGGAAGCCTAATTAGTTGATTAATTTTTAGGAGAACTAGTGTTTGTTTAATTAAACAATGTTGGCGTTCTTGACAAAGTAAATTAAGACTTGGTTTAAAATTGTACAAAATGTAAAATGACGTATGTTCTTACATGAGGATTGAGGAGCGCGGGGGTTATGGTGTAACAGTAGGACGATTAATCATCATCTTAGACATTTACGGTTCGATCTCTAGTTATAGCGTATTTTGCAGGGATTTTTTCTTTAAATAGGACGTGAACTCTGGGACGTTGGACTTCTTGACTGCTCGTTACGAGCGTTTCTCAATTTACCCTGACGGACAGTGGAAAACTTTCATGGGACCGGATCAGTCGCCCCAAGTTCATCTATTACTTGGTACATTATTTTTTTATTATATGAGAATTGGGTTCTTGTGCGGTGAGTCATCCCTGTCGAGGAGTCACCAGAAAGCAACTATCACGCGCGAGGAATCTTGATCGACCAGTGGCAAAATAAACATTTGAGAGTTCTGAAACACTCAGTAAGGGATTACCTTGATGCAACTGAGGCTCAAGTTAGCAAAATTCGCTAGTTGGAGGGGAAAAATGTAGAGATTAAGACTTTGGTGTGCATAATGTGCATGTACCTGTGCTCGCCAAAGTGGGTTTCCATTTATAGCTTTTCCTAAGAGGTACGAACCACATGTTCAAGGTGTGAGCTATCGTGTGGATTCGCATAGCTGAGTGAGTTGGGTGTGGCTGAACTGAGTGAGTCGGGGTGTGGCTGAGCTGAGAGAGTTAGAAGTGGACGAGCTAGGTGAATAGACCATGGCCAAGCTAAGAGAGTCAAACGTGGCTGAGTCGAAGGAAGCAAACGTGATTGAATTGAAGGAGTCAAATTTGGCTAAGCTGAGGGAATCGGGCGTGACTAAGCTAAGGAAATTGGGTGTGGCTAAGTTGAAGGAGTTGGACATGACTGAGTTGAAGAAGTCGGATGTGATCGAGCTAACGAAGTTGGATGTGACTGTGTTGGAGTCGGGCATGACTAAGCTGAGAAAGTTGAGTGTCTCCGAGCTGAGGGAGTTGAGCGTGACCGAACTGAGAGAGTTGGGTGTGATGGAGCAGAGAGAGTCAAACGCGATTGAGCTTAGGTAGTTAGACGTGACTGAACAAAGGGAGTCGAATGTGATCGAGCTGAGAGAGATAGATGTGGCTGAGCTCAGTGAGTCTGGTATGATCGAGTTGAGGGAGTCTAATCTATCATAAGTTATCTTGACCAGAGCCGATCTTGACTTACAACTCAACTTTGACTTTTAACTAAGCAACTTGACTTTTGATCGACTCGATGGTGACATGTGTAGACTACGGGTATCTGCCACATCAATGTATATATATTATATCTACACGTGGATTAAAATTAATTCTTAACCATCATATGTATATCTACTTCACTTTCAAGCCACAAAACGTTGAATTAAATGTTAGTCTTCTTGTTAATTATAACTCGGCAAGTGTTTATCATAATGTATGTAGTTTGGCTGACCTCATATTAAGAAAATATGAAAAAAAATTAGTTGAAACACCATAATAGTCAGTATCTTAATTTTCAGATTATTATATTTTCAGAATTTTTTTGAATTTTTTTTTTTGTTTTACTTTTTGAAGAATGCAAAGGAAATTTTTTTTTGAGAAAATGAAAAAATAGATATTGATGACAAAACAATTATTTACATATAATATTTTTATTTTTTGTTTTTAACTGTTCCATCTATCAATCAGGGTTTTGATACTAATTTGGAAAAACACTCCCCCAATAACAAATAAATAACAACAACAACAAACTATAGGTAATTTTGAGAAGACTTTTTATCCCAGATAAATTCGATCCTATCCTTACGATACCCTAACCTCACACAAGGGTTGTCATGTATGCGTCACGTGTGATTTTTTTTAATTTTAAAAGGTGCACGTGTGACGATCCCTGAATAAGTTGGGGTTAGGATTGAATTGGGGGAGGGAGACACTAAAGAGGTGGTTAGGTGGCGTTAAAATATGGGTAATAAGTTTAGGGGTGATTTTTTGTCAAGGCGGAGGGAGATACTGATATATAGGGCAGGTAATCGTTACTCCTAATAATATTGTCTCTCCAGTTTTTATAAATTCCTTACTGTTAACAGATAATTCTAAATAGTCAGAATTTAACTAACCAAAATTTTTCTCTTTATTATTTTTTTAATTTTTAAATTATTATTAAAAATGTTTAAATCCTATTATACCATTTTTTATTTATTTACATATTAAATTATATTTTTTCCTATTATTTCATATTAAATTCTATCTTTTCTATTAAGCACTAAAGTTCGAATCGAATTCGAGCCTGAGCTCTAGCTTAAAAATAACAAATCGAGCCTGAACTCAAACCTTTAGTGTTCAGCTCAGCTCGATTTGATTACACCCCTAATGATAACAAGGATAATTTATATTGAATCACAATTTAAAAATATTAAAAATACGACTGAAAGAGAAACTTTCTAGAGCACGACCTAGATGAGGATCATCCATAAGCGAGTAACTTTTTTTTTTTTTTTTTTTCAATGGAACGTGGTAATTTCTTGATGTGGAGTCAATCTAAATTTTAACATCCAAGCGTAGCCACTCCTCTGTTTTAGATAACAGGAATGAAATTGATAAGCCATACTCTGCAGTCCTGAGGTTGAGAGCTCGCCTGACAAAATGAAGAAGAGAGGATGAGCACCTCACAGAAAAAGTCTGTTTTAAGATTTTCAGATCAAATAAACAAAAAAGATGCCGCAGTCACAAATTCTTCAAAACTCCGTCCAAAATTTTCAAACTCTTGCCATTTCACTCTCAATCATGACAGAATAATGACAAAGCAATGATAAAAGTCTGATAACTCCAGAAAGCATCTTGACAATTTTGAAACATTGGGAAATATTTTGAAAAAGAAAGTAAAGAACACGAGGTAAAATGGAAATTTACAGTAAACTTTGCTCCCAGATGTCTATGTAACCTGATCAGAAAAGTTTGGGTACTGCAATTTTCCATTAAAAACTACGCATTATTCTTGTTGAATCTTCCTGTAATTACAGCTATGCATTTGATTCTAAATGGCTCTTATAGATAATGACTTGTAGGCAGCGAAACCAGAACTAAGAAAAGAAAATCCTGATATATCACTAATTTACTTTGCAAAAGTACTGTTTCTTCATTGACTCACAGTGAATGGAAAAGAGCAAAAAAAAAAAAAAAACTCTCTTGTTACCCTTTTGCTCCTCAGATTCCAGTTCAGACTCTTAACTCTCTCTTGCTTTCTTTCTCTGTTCCACGAGGGCTCCTATTAGCACCTCAGATTGCACTGTCCTGCATCCTTGTTCACTGTCAGAAATGAATTCATTAAAGGCAGCTAGATAAAAGAAGCAATCAGCAACATATTAAGATCTGAATACTCATCAATGAGTTATAAATATTTTCCCACCACGGATCACTTGTCGCTTCAGTGGTTTGCAAACATTAGAATAGAAAAAGTTGCATTTAAGGAAATAAACTCTTACAACTGTTTATATAGCCAGCCATTTCATCTGCATGGTTCAGTAATTGGCCTCGTGATCTCTGAACGGTTCCCAGTCCCACCTCACATGCCTCGACTTGTTCCTTCCAGAGGAGCTTTGTCTCTTCCTGTTCCGGAACAGCAATCACCAACAAGAGTAGGCCAGCGTCACAAGCAGCCATGCTCATCTTGATCTCTGACACAGATATTAACAAGACCTTAAGCATGGGAGCATTGAGTTTACTGAAAACTGCTAATTAGTAGAGCAGTGCAAAGCGGATCTCACCACCATTGCAATCTGTTCTTGTGATTCCAGGGGACCCAGCGGAGCTGAGAGGGGGCACAGTAGCATCAATCTCTTGTATCAACAAAGATCGACCAAGTACAACTAACGATCCCATGGTTATTTTTCTACTACTTCCAGCTCGGACTCTTGGAACAGCTCAGGAATTGGCTGTTTCTTCGCCTCAATAATTGTTCTTTGACTCACTAGCTGCCAAAACGAGAAGCAAAAATGTTTTTTTTAATACATTATGAGAGAGAGAGAAGGAAGGGGACAATAAAGAACATGCTAAACGTCGTAGAGATGGGTATGTTTCCCTGCTGGACCAGCGGCAGCCATCCGATCGCATCTTGGACGTCGCCGGAGAGTGTTGAGCGCTGCTGCCGCTCTATGTCAGTCTCTGAAACGGCCTATTTTCCTGCGAAATTTTGGATTTTGGAAATGAAGATATGGATTAGATGCAGAAGATGGTTTAAAATGCGATGAATAAATTGACAAATATGTTGGTGATGGAGGTAAAGGCACGCCACAGATATTATACAACCGTACGGTCATGGAGGACCACAGGCCAACCTGGACATCTAATCCGGATTGAGGGAGGGAGGAGGCGTACGTTAGCAGCCGGGGGGAGTACGGAGCAGATTCGACTCGTCTGTTCCCTTGAGCGCTAAGGTACGCCGGACGCAAACGGGTTGCTCGACGGCAGCGCCCGGCTTGACAACGAAGGCGAACCGGCGCAAAATAGACAAGCCGCCGTGAGCGGCGGCTCGCTAATGTACGCCGCTCGCCGGAGAAAAAGCAAGGGGTAAGATTAGAATATCAAAGAGCAACATGACTATTAGCCTTTTGAGATCTGGCAGGAATACCGAAGCACAAGGCTTTTGAGGAACAAAAAGAAATTTGAATGTTTTTGTTTTCGATTATGTTCTAGTTTATTTTTGGAGACGCCTGGCGATCCTGACGCCGGTGGCGCCGGGACGACCGGGCAAATTCCACCCGGTTCGATGCGTGGCCGTCGCGATCCTTCTTCTGCGGCGACGAGAAGAAGTGGGCGAGGCCGAAGACGGAGACGGTCTTGCCGGAGCCGCGGAGTGAGCCCACGGGTAGAACGTTTAGTACGGGTGCTACCCTGACGTTGGCGGAATAAGACCTCTCGACGCCCCTCGGTCGCGGCCTCGGGCCTCCGGTGAAGCTCCCCGGACTGCTCGAGCTTCGCTCCAGGCCTTGGAACACGATCTTGCCCGACGAGCTCATCCGCGGGCTTTCCACCGACACTCCCCGCGGTGGTTGCGTTGTCAGGTCAGCAGCCCGCGGACTAGGGTTTAACCCGTCTCTCGTAGACGCCGGCATGGCGGAGCGCGGCCGTATAAGGCGGACCCGGGGAGGGATGGGGCGTGGCTTGTTGGAGTCGATGGAAAGCCTGGCGAGGTCCTCATGGTCGGGGCCCGAGGATGAAGAGGAGGAGGAGGAAGAGGAGTGGGATAGACGGGAGGCAACCCGCGCCGAGTCGTGATCCGAGTCGCGGAGGAGGGGGAGGCTCAGCGACGCGTCGAGGGAGTCAGTCTTGGGTTGCCGGTGGAGTAGCAGATGCTTGAGTGCCGACCTAGGGATAGCGCTTCTCGAACCGGCGGATGCCCTCGTCGCTTCGGCAGCCGGAGCACCGAGCAGCGCTTGCATGCCGGTAGACTTCGCCGCCCGCGCTCTCCTGAAGCCGAGAAACTCACGCCAGCGAGAGGCACACCGTGGCGCGCGGGGGGAGCACGCGTACGGATCGGCTCCGGCGGCGTTCTCCGCCTTCCTAGGGGGATCCGGCAGGCCGATCTCCGTGGCCGAGAGTGGCTCCGCCTCCGCCTCCATCAGTTTCGGAGCTGCCATCTGGAGCGGCACCAGCTTTCCCTCGGAGAAGAGTTCGTCAGCGGCGAGCATGGCGACGGGATCATCGTGGAGGCGGAACTCGAAGTCCTCGGGGGTGGCATCGAGATGGCCTTCATCAGGAGGGGCGGCCTCGGCAGAAGGGTCGGCGGCATCGTGGCTGAAGGAGATCCTGGGCCCGAGCCAGGCGAACGGCTCCGATGGCGGCGGCGGTGAGAGGGTGACGCTGTTTAGCGGAGCGGAAGCCATAATGGAAGGAGAAAAAGGGGCCGCGGAGGGAGAAAGAGACGTCTACGAGGGCGAAGTGTTTGAGTCGATCGAGGTTTCGTTTATTTATCCGTCCGTTGTCATTAGCTAACTAAATTTTAAAATATAAATGACACCTCTTATTTTTATTATTTTTGAACATCCTAATTTTAAAAAAAATCTAAAATAACGCCCATCTCATCCTACATTTAAAAAAAAAACTTTATTTAATATAATATAATAACTTCATAAAAAATATTAATATTTAAAGCAAAAATATAATTATTACGTATATTATTAAAATATTCATTTTAAATTTACGAAAAATATTGTCAATTTTAAATTATTACACATAATAAAAATTTTATTTAGAATTACTATATATATATATAATATATATATATAAATTACGAGTCAAACTGCTTTAGTAATTTTTAACAAAATTAATATATATTATATAATAATTTTAAATGATTTTAAAGGTTTAGGGGTCAGTTTTAAAAAGAGAAAAAAAATTCCAAACTGTCAGATAAATTTCCCCCGAAACATACAACTATTTTGGTAACGGCACAAACCTCTCTCCGTGCCTCTCTGTCGCTGTGTCCTCTCGCGCCCACGGGTTGGATCGGATGGTAAGACGTCTGACTATTTATTTGGAGGTCACAGATTCGAGGGTCGCTAATTACACACAGGGATAAAATCCTAATCTGTTGACATTAATTCCCTCGATCCTTAGGCACCTCACCACACCAGTGATAACTGTAGTTTATCTCCCTCTGAATTTCTATGGAGCTTGACCGGGGGCGCTAAGTGACGGTTCCATTTTTTTTTTCTCTGTCGCTGTGTCTCTCGAGCCATTTAATTTTGGTCTAACGCACTTTTCATATAGAAAAGGATTTACAATCCTTTCAGTAACAGTGAGAATTAGATCATCTTTCCTCTATACAAGTTGAAAAAATAAAATGAAAGAACAAAAAAAAAAGTTGTTCTCTCGCAGTATACAAATTTCATTTACAATATATCTGCTTTCCAACTTACAAAGTGTGTTTCACTACAAATCTTCAAAGCCTAACAGCCTTTGGCTTGCAGTTCAATCAATTGTTACATCAGAGTCTTCAAAGCCTAACAAGAGTGCTCGACGGACTGATGAACTGGGTTGCATCGGGGAACCATTAGCTAATTTTGCATCAGATACGGATCCATCGTCCTCTGGCATATCAATCCAACTTCTCCCTCTGCTATCAAAAGTTGAGGATTCCTCCTCCTCTACCCTGCCATTCCAGTTTCTCTTTCGACTCTTTTGGACCAGTTGAGTCCTGAGACAAATTTCGGATT
This sequence comes from Boesenbergia rotunda, assembly GCA_024364735.1. Taxonomy (NCBI): domain Eukaryota; kingdom Viridiplantae; phylum Streptophyta; class Magnoliopsida; order Zingiberales; family Zingiberaceae; genus Boesenbergia; species Boesenbergia rotunda. The sequence goes on along the minus strand of JAGFNQ010003998.1, from coordinate 469,452 downwards.
CAACTATGCACTTGTTAGTAGTCGTGGCATGCATGCTTAATTTCTCATTTGCAAGTTCTTCTTCCTCGTCAACCATGTCAGCCCAAAGTTTACTCTCAGTCTTCCTGATCAGTTGAGTCTGAGATTAACTTCAGATGCTGCAACAGTGGCATTTGAAGCTGCTGTATCTATGCTGATGTTGAAACTTCTTAACTCCTCTATCAAGTCGTACCACGACAGTACACCAGTCAGAAAAGAGTCGTGTTTCTTTGTATCTGCTCTACTTAAAGCTGGGGAATGACCATCCTTCGAAATTCTTGTGGGAGTCTCAAAGATGTTAGTTAGTCTCTCATCATTAACAAAGGCATTAGGTTCTGTGTTCCAATTCTGATTTCTGCTACTTGGCAAGCTCCCATCACTTTTTTGTTGTGATTTTACTGTCGCACTCGACCATATTCTGTTCAAGCTCTTGGGCTTCAAGACATGATCTTTTTCTCTAGATTTCCCTGCTCTTTGTCTAGTTAAATTTGAAGAATCTGGTGTTTGACCTGATCCCCTGATCAAGACTGAATCGTTTTCTAAAGCTGATTCTGTGTCAATTTCATGGTAACTCTGTCTTTCTTTACCTAAGACAGACTTTTGGCTTTTGTTCTTACTCGCCAAATCTAAACAACGGCTAGAACTAATACCATCAAACTCATTCTGATCAAGATTGCTAGTAAATGCAAACTTCGCTGGCACATGTTCTGTCATTTTAGGTATTTTCTCCCACCAATATTGAGGATTGAAGAGTTGGTCATTCCCACCAAGTAAAATATCCTCTTTTAGAAAATCTTCCTCGTCGCCATAAAGATCACCTTGAGGTTCAAGTTCCATTAGCACTTTAACAGCCCTTTTAAAAGATTTAAGGGAGAGCTCATCAAAAGTTTCTACTAGTGCACTTCTAACAGATTGTAGGATTGACTTAGCCTCCACAAGTCTTCCTTTCTTCGTCAAGCAGATGGCTAAATTACACAGCTTGTTGTTATCCTCCTCAATTGCCAATGCTTTCCTGCAACCATACACAAAGGGAAAATTTTAGTGGCTAAATCTTCAGTTTCTCATACAACTTTCCCCTTTCCACCTGCAAACTGAATAGTCAAGAACCTTTTAAGTGATAAATCTGTGTCTCAAGACAGGACAGTAGCTTTGAGAAACACAGTCATTATATTTCAGAAATAATTAAGTCAGATATCCTTCTTTGACTCAGCAATCATGAACTGTGACTTGTTTGTTAAACTTTTTAAAGAGTAACCTGACGCACAAAAATTATACAAAATATATAACCATCAACTGGACTCTGGAGCAAGCTACAGAAGTAGTTAAGGAGAAAGATAGCAACAAATGCAACACTTAACTTTTTCTACCGTGATATTTAGTATTATATGGCAAAAGATGATTCGTTCGCCCTCATCGTCTCCGCCAACTTGTCCCAGGGCCAACACGAAAAAGGTAAATCACGGGGACTACTATTCTGGAAAAAAAATTATGAACCAGGTAACAAGCAAACCTGAGGCGACTAGCCCGGCCTCACGGAATTTTCCCACCGGTCGCCACGGTAAATCAAGAAGCGCTCGCGGCGGGCGGTCTAGAAGCCCAACGTCTCAGGGTTCGTGCCCTATTTGGAGGAAAAATTCCTGCAAAATACGCCGTAGTCGGGGATCAAACCACGGATGCCTGGGATGACGACTAGTTGCCCTGCCGCTGTACCATAGCCCTGGGGGCAAAAATGATGAACCAGGTAATAGGCGAACCTCGGGCAATCGCAAATGGTAGTTATTGCAAGTTAAATGAATGGCAAAAAGATAAACCTTTACTGTTTAGTGGCTAGGTCTTAATTCCTACCAAATCCGTGGCTGTGTTTAACTACGAATTATTAACACATGTATTTGTAGCACTTAAAGAATACCTTAAGTTTTAGAAACACCTAAAAATCCAGATAAGAGTTTGCAATTCTGCATTGATAATAAAATATAGATCCTGATGAACTATACAACTTTAGCGTGTTACCAGAATAAAGCAAAAATACATAACTCATCACTAGAACTTCTTTACTTGATCCCACCACTAGCATTGTTGTATTTTGTCGAAAAGGAAAAAAATGGTTTCATCCTTATCTTTGCCCTATATTGCAAATATGGAACAACCTTTTAATGTTTAAACAGGAAGCTAGGTGAGTGATTAAACATAAATCAATTCCTGTTTACTCAATCATTAATCAGTAAGCCAATATCATAGATGCACAAATTATTTACTTTTTATTTTGTTAAAATAAAACATTCACTTGATCCCTATTATTAGGCGTAAATGTTAGGAAATGGTATCAAAAGTGATTCACAGAACCTCACCGGTAAAGTTGTTCGGCTTCTCCATAATTCTCAGATTGCATGTGAAGCCAGGCAAGGTTTCCTAGTAGCCTGCGAAAGCATGTTCTTGATAAAATGAAATTTGATATCCAGAGTTCATAGTGTGCCCAAACTGGAGAAAACAACATTTTCCAATACATTTAATATAGAGATAAAATCACCAGAAACCTACCTACCTGCATTTTTCATGGTCAAGGGAAACATGAAACCTTTTGCCTTTGTATCTTGTTAACTTTGTTTTCCTCCCACCAAAGGCTAGCCCCTCATCAATCATCTTTAACTTGAAGTTTAGCATCTCAATTTGGTCATTTATTCTCCCACATTTCTAGTAATGCACATGAAGAACAGGAGATTACCACCACATTACACAAATCATTCATTGTATTAAATTTACTACAGAAATTGATACCAATATAAATTCTATAATGTGAGATATAGTTGAGAATATTATTGATCCTCCAATAAAATGGGAAATAATTTGTTGATCCACTGGTAGTATAGATCATGAGCAGATAATCTGCGATACTAATTACCAAGATGAAAACTAGCATTCACAACGACTAGCATTTATTTTCTTATAATACAGTGGGCATTAATTTACCTTGTGGTTCTCTAAAAAGTTGAACTTACCTTGTAGAGTTCAAGAAGAACATTGTCGATGGATTCTTGTGATAGGGGAGAGCATAGGTGGCGAAAAGATTTAATAGCCTCTATGGCTTCTTCAGCTCGATCCATCTGTTTCATTGAAAAGGCCATGTCCTTCAGTGCACTGTCAACTCGGTCACCACTATTTATAGCAGCCCAAAATAATGGAATTGACTTTTGTGGATCTTTGTCAATAACCTGCCATTCATCCAGAAAAATTGTGAGTAAAAGTTAGCCACTAATTATTAAGGTATTAACTGATGAGGATGTAAGAATGAACAATATATATCTTCAAGAACCAGAACAGTAGAAGAACTATATATTTACGAAAAAGAATATTTAGTTTCATTGCCTCCTCAATTTGAAGTTACCATGCTACATGAAGTGTTGCCTAAAGTGGGTTAGCAATGACTGATTTCGTCAATTTGGTCCATGCTCATGAAAGAGTTAAATGCAGATAAGGCCCATTTCATGCAATACTTCAATCAACAATGTTGTGAATGATGCCTGAATAAATTAATGGAGCTAGTCAAATAATTTCCTATTTTTATGGCATGTATCAAGATTCAAATTTTCGCTTTTCAGAGCCATTTCAACAAGAAGAAAATGTCATGATCACTAGAGGTTCATCTAATGACATGAGTGCATGAGATCTCGTGACTAATTTCTTAACTGTATCTCCTCTAAGTGGAGTTGGTAGTGTCATCTTAGATGAGACTGACAGCTTTTCAATAGGTAGCATAATAGCTCGCATGGCTTCAAAATGCATTCCGGTGTCTGTTAATATATGAAAATTGTCAAAAATTGGAATATTAAGCTATTTTAGTTGTGAATCTCTATGTTTTTATCAGGAAATGCAAATTGTTATCAGGTTTAAGATCTTTCAACTATCAAACTTGCATGTCTTTGCTTTTGTCATCGAATAATGATGGTTGCGTAGTTGAATCAGTAATGGCTATGCAACACATGCTGGTATGCTTATCGATGTTGCTCCTTTTATGATATCAAGTTCAAAATAATATAAACAAATCACACAGAACATTGATGTACCATCCATGCAAATACTGACAAAATACCACTCAACAAGAAATATTCTGGTCTAGAAAACCTATAAGAATATCAAGAAGCTCATAACAGCAGCTATGGATACAAAAAGTTTAGATAATTAGACAATCTCTTTAGATTATCAAATAACAATTAGAGGTCTTTTCTCTATTCCAAAAATAGTTGCGAGGAAGAAATATGATACTGTCATCATAACACTTAGCACACAAGATACATAAGGAGAACCAAGCTTACGAGTTAGAATCGTACAATGGTATGAATTGTAATTTCAAACGTAATTTGCTAAAGCAACCAAAGAGCACAATTCCTATAATAGATTGCATTGAAAAATTGTTTGATAATCAGTCAGAGATATAGAAATTATATAAAGAGAACTAGAAAATGATTGCCTTGTGAAAGTTCTTGTTGTCTTAAAAGTGGGCAAAAAATGAATTTGTAATTTCCATAGGAAAAAGATAAAGAAAATTAACTATCTGATTACTACAACAGAAACAATACCAACTCACACAATGAGGTCAAAGGTTAAATCACTCTCATACCATGAGTAAACTATGATCAATGATATAAACCTTTGTAGAGCTCAATAGGCGACAAGATTCATGTAACCTAGCCAAATATTTGGGACAAATACTCCTGGATGATGGTAATGATGTATACGAGTAAATTAAGAGTAGTGGAACCTGACTTTGTGCCTTCTTAAGTATTCACCCATCTAAGATCATAAATTATCTTTCTTAGCCAACAGTTTGCTATGTAGGACAACATAATGAAAAGGAAATTATGTAGACTGAATCTTAAAGATAGATTGTTCTTAAGAAACATAACGAAATCAAACAGTTTATCACTCAGATGGGCAACGGAATTCCATAAGAGCGAATAAAAACGATTCAGTAACCACGAGGAGCAAGTTATCAACTTATAATAATGTTCTTAGAAAGGATAGATTTCTTGTTGAAATGCTAGAAAATTTCAATGCTGCTCGCCTGGACGTGTTTGGCTAGCACATAAGGGGAGCTCTGCGGCTGCAGATTTGGCATCCCATGGCCGGAAGGTGTACAATAGCTCAAATTGCCCGCGACCACCGTCGCCTTCTGGGGAGTGCACGGAACCGTCCACGGAGGATCCATTTTTCCCGTGCCTCTCGCCGAAAACTTCTTCCCCGTGCTCCACATCGCCACCGTGCCACAAATTTTCTTGGCGGAAACAAAGAGAACCCTCTTTCAAGAAATCATCTTTTTCCTCAGAAACTCTTACGAAGTTCTCGGACTCAGCCAATAGGCTGAACCCTCGGAGACTCCTTTGATTTTAATGCCGGAAAACCAGTTTCTTGGAGCTAAACCTCGACGGAGATGGAGGGGCCAATCAGCAGGCCCTTGACGCCGTCACCGGTGGAAAAGGACTACCAGTCTCAGCAAGAAAACCCCTCGCTCCTGCTTCTTCGAAGAGGGAAAACCACTTGCAATCGCCGGAATGCCGATTCCAAATGCGAGCGGAGACGAAATGTACGTTTGGAACGAGGAGATGCAGAGTGAAGTTTAAAATTATGGGGGTTTATTTTTTTTAATTGTATTTATTTTTACACTTAAATTATTTTATTATTTTACCGTTTTTTATATTTTTGCCTTTTTAAAATTTAGGTTTGCAATTTTGCCATTACAAAATTGAATATCATGCACAAATGCCATCGAAAGTTACAGAGCCGAAAGAATGAAAATAGACGAAGGGTTGCCACTGGCAGCCCATCCCTTGCCTCCTCACACGCCAATGGATCAGCGGATCCTCCTCCACCCACTCCATCTCTTCTTCTATCTCTTCGTCTCCATATAAATCTCTCTCCGATCTCTTCTCCGATCACTCCGCCAACCTTTCTCTCAGTCACTCTTCTCTCTTTTCGGTTCCAATTCGATCCGGTTCAATCGGAGTCCGAGATGCGAGGAGGCGGCCTGTGGCAGCTCGGTCAGTGCCTTTCCCGGCGCATCGCCCAATCGAGGCCCGGCGCTGCCCCCAAAGCCCGTCCCTTTTCGGCTGCCCCCGCCGCGGAGCCGGTGGAGCTCAAGAAGACCGCGCTCTACGACTTCCACGTCGAGAACGGGGGAAAGATGGTGCCTTTCGCCGGGTGGAGCATGCCCCTCCAGTATAAGGATTCCATCATGGACTCGACCCTCAACTGCCGCGCCTCTGGGAGCCTGTTCGACGTCTCCCACATGTGCGGCCTCAGCCTGCGCGGCCGCGACGCCATTCCCTTCCTCGAGACGCTCGTCGTGGCTGACGTCGCCGGGATGCGCCCTGGCACTGGGTCGCTTACCGTGTTCACCAACGAGCGCGGCGGCGCCATCGATGACTCCGTGGTGACGAAGGTGCAGGACGACCACATTTACCTGGTGGTGAACGCTGGGTGCAGGGACAAGGACCTGGCGCACATCGGCGCCCATATGGAGGCCTTCAAGAAGAAGGGAGGGGTTGTTGATTGGCACATTCACGACGAAAGGTCGCTGCTTGCCCTCCAGGTATTCCAGATCTGCTCCAGGTCAATCTTAAGGCCACAAATCTGATGTTGATTTCTTCTCTATTTCATTTGTACATAAAGATCCCTGCTGCGATCGATCTAGATAATTAATTACAGAGTAGACCATCATACTTACAGAATTCAGTTCATAGTTTTCAGATTATATTGCTTGTGTTTCCATCTAGTTCATCAAAACTGAAGTTTTTTATGAGTACTTTGCTTACACATCATCATGAATAAGCTATAGAGAGCCTGTTGCTTAACATTTAGGGAATGAAACATCAATGTCGTTTCCATCTTTGAGGTTGTTAGATGTCTGAATCCCACCTTTGTGCATATTTTTACTCAAGTGTAGAGAGCTCAATTGGTTGTATGAATGTTGGTATTTTAAATTCTCTACATTGCATAGAGATCATATACATTCTGAGCATTCATTACAATCAAATTAATATGATTCAAGATTTCATTCTACTTTTACTTGATGAAATAGCGCCTACTGACATGCCATAAACATCCTTTTGAACACTTGCATAGGTAGGAGGACATAGTTGTTCAATGCTTATCCTAGCAGAATATATTTCTGTTTGATATTGAATTCATGTGTCCATCAAGATTGTGACTGAGCTATTACAATCAAATGGCCAGTGCACTATACAGTTTGAGACACGGCTTTGTTTATTTTTATCCAAGAAGAATTCAGAAAATTAAATTGTTTTGATAGATATAAACTTTCGACGTATGGTGTGGCATCAATCACTTCAAGCACAGAAGTTGCTATGTGAGTTGGTCTTTGATGGCTATAGCTAGTACCTAATGCCTCAACTCGCTCATATCTTAAGCATGATTCCATTGTTTTGCCTTTACTTCGTGCTTAAGAATTCATATATAACCTTTAACACTTGTATCGAATGCAAATCTATATCCCTATAAAAATCACTGTCATCAGTCTCTACATCAGCTATTTTACTGATTTTTGATCAATTTCCTTGCTGGCTAACTCTTAATTGGCTTTCCTTTCTTCATGAACAAACCCAGGGTCCTCTTGCTGCATCAGTTCTTCAGTTGCTGACAAAAGTGGATCTAAGCAAACTTTATTTCAGTGAGTTCTGCACATTGGACATCAACGGATCCCATTGCTTCCTTACAAGAACCGGGTACATGTTTTCAAATGGTTTTTAAAGTATTAGGATTTCAGGACAATAAAATTTCTTTTTTTTTCCAACTGTCAAGGCCTTGATTGAATAAAATTGCAACAAAAGGACATAGTGAGAAAATGCTTGTCATGCTCCCTACGAATGCGTTGACTGTTGAACAAGTAGATAACTATCTATTTTTTTAAGAGACAGAACTAGATAGTTGTATTGCTTTTCAAGATCACTCATTGAATGGTACGGTCTATGAAGTTGATGGCTGATACTAGTCGAAGGATTCCCTCTATGGCATCCTAAGTATCTCTCATATTTTCTGTTTAAGCCCTTATATCGTCACATCTAATCGAGTCCACTTGCCTAATCATCTATCTCAAATCATTTTGAAATCATCTTTGAATTTGTACCCCATGCGACCACAGGTAAACTAGAAGTTGTGCCATCATTTTTTGCTGCTTCTTGAATCACAACTATTTCCTTATCTTCCTGAGCTTTTCAGCTATACAGGCGAAGATGGTTTCGAGATATCGGTTCCATCAGAAAATGCTGTGGATCTTGCCAAAGCAATTCTGGAGAGGTCTGAATGGAAAATAAAGTTGACAGGGTTAGGTGCCCGTGACAGTCTTCGCCTTGAAGCTGGCCTATGTCTATACGGGAACGACATGGAGCAACACACCACACCTGTTGAGGCTGGCCTCGCATGGGCAATTGGCAAACGAAGAAGAAAAGAAGGTGGCTTCTTGGGCGCAGACGTGATCCTGAAGCAACTCGAGGAAGGGCCACCGGTCCGACGTGTTGGTTTCTTCTCAACAGGCCCACCCCCGCGAAGTCACAGCGAGATCTTGAGCAGCGATGGTGAAAAGATCGGAGAGGTGACGAGTGGTGGGTTCAGTCCCTGCCTGAAGAAGAACATCGCAATGGGGTATGTCAAGTCTGGTCTCCACAAGCCAGGAACTGAAGTCAAGATCATCATTCGCGGGAAGTCAAACGACGGTGTCATCACGAAGATGCCGTTCGTACCTACGAAATACTACAAGTCATCCTAGATCTGTTAAATTTGAGTTTGCAAATTTCCAATCTGTTTCTATGGAGATAATGAACAACTGCAAATAAGAACACTTCCTGAGTTTTAAAGGTCACTGCTTCATTTGTGTTTGTGGTTCCTTGAAGCTTTGGCTTAATTTTGTCCTTCAAATCAATGCTTTAGACTGGAAACAACTTGATAAAGAAATGATATTTTATTCTAATATTAATAAAAGAAAGATCTAAATTTGAAATTAATAAAATTTTAATCTATCAAATTATTTTCTAAATGAATGATATGGTTTATCAAAATTGTGAAATTACCATGGACAGTGTTAATGGTTGAAGGTTAAAATAAAGAGAATTTTTAAAACTATGGAAAGCATTTGAAACAGCAATAAATTTCGGGGAGTAAATTGAAGATTTCCCTTAATAAGTAATGGAACCCTCATCGAATTTGAATATTGTGACGGCCCGGCCCAATTCGACTCGATTAAACGGCCCAATTTACCTGTCTTCTCCACGCGTTACTTCTTGTTTCTTTCCATTTTTATGCGCTCTTTCCATTCCAATTCCAATCTCAATCGCTCTTCCCCGCCGGCGATCGATCTCTGCTCTTGTCGACGCCGGCACCTCTTCTGCGATGGAGGAAGACCTCGCAGGAGCCGCAACCACCGCCCCCGACCCCGACGGACCCGATGGCGTCCGCATGACCTGGAACTCCTGGCCCCGATCCAAGGTGGAGGCGAGCAAGTGCGTCGTCCCCGTGGCTGCTTCCTTCGCCCCGATCCGCCGCTCCTCCTCCGTCACTGTCCTCCCCTACCCCCCGCTCCGCTGCAGGCCACCTTGCGCCGCCGTACTTAACCCCTTCGCCCGCGTCGATTTCGGCGCCAAGATCTGGATCTGCCCCATATGCTTCTCCCGCAACCAATTCCCTTCCCACTATGCCGGCATCAGCGAGACCAACTTCCCGGCGGAGCTTTACGCCGAGTGCACCACGATCGAGTATGCTCCCCCGCTCATCGATGCCGCTGCGCCGCCGCCGCCGCCTCCCGTGTTCCTCTTCGTTCTTGACATATGCCTCATAGAGGAGGAGCTTGACTTCGTCAAGTCCGCCATGCGTCGCGCCATCGGCCTCTTGCCCGACCATGCCCTTGTCGGGTTCATCACCTTCGGCACCCAGGTCCTCCTCCACGAACTAGGCTTTGCTGATTTGACGAAGGTCTATGTGTTCCGTGGGACGAAGGAGATCACGAAAGAGCAGATCTTGGAACAGTTGGGGCTTTCGTCCGCTGGTGTTCGACATGGCTCTGTTGCATCTGGGTATCCCAAGGGACACCAAGCTAATGCGCTGCATCCTTCGACATCCGTCAATAGATTCTTGCTTCCAGCATCCGATTGTGAATATACTCTCCATGCTGTGAGATCCACTCTCAACTTGCCCAAATTAGTTTGAGCGATAGCGTTTCTGATCTTATGCTAAAAATTTTCTTCCTTCCGGTATTTGTTTCATTCCAGCTGCTAGATGAGTTGCAATTAGATCGCTGGCCTGTGGAGGCAGGTAATCGGCCGCTGCGTTGCACTGGAGTTGCCCTTTCTGTTGCAGCTGGCTTACTAGGAGCATGCATTGCTGGTACTGGTGCCCGGATCATAGCTTTAGTTGGGGGACCGTGTACTGTTGGCCCTGGAATGGTGATATACACTGCTTCCTTTGATAGCCCTTTTTGCTCTCATGATGTTGTAATATTAAATTCAAGGTATTAACAAGCGATTCTTGTCAGTTCTAGAGCCCAGCTGCAGGCGGCAGCCTAGGCAGGGTCTAGCCAGTTTGGAATTAAAATTTGGTTAGGCACTCAAGTTTATAATCATATTAAAAATCACTAAGCATGTAACAATAATAACAAAATATATCCTACTTTACTTACATTTACTTGGAAAAAAAATCATAATAAAATATATAATTAAGTATGATAATTCACATTGCAAGAAAACATATAGTAAATACATAATCTATCATCATACTGCAATATCATAATATAAAATAGATAACTAGTATCATACAGTCAACTTAGGATGTATGCCTGAGACTAAGGGATTAATATTATTCGTTATTGGACCCATCTCTTCCACTAAATTGCTTGTTTGCCTCAATGAACCAAATTTGGCTCCCAAAAGGGCTGCGTAGGCAGTCTACTTGGCATGTTTTTTGAATCGACTGCCTAACAGGGTAGACATACCCTGTAGGCGAAGCGGGAGTCTGCTACAAAGATTAGGCATTCACTTAAGCTGTTTTTTTTTAAAACCATGTTTAAATTAAATATGCTTCCTAGTTTTTGGTGTAAGTGATGGATTTATTTTTGTTAAGATGGACTTTAAATAGTCGGGATATTCAAGGTGTTGATGATGATAATGATGACAATAGTAAAATATGTTGTTACAACGGGCATCCTTGGTGTTTATAGGAATCCTTATATGTTTGTTGAGTTGTGATCTGTCACTATTCTAGTATTTTTTATCTCGAATATGATTGTTGTGTGACTAGAGCTGCAAGTTGCCGAGCATCTCTGTCCTTAAACATTTGTCTGTCTCAGTTCTGTTAGGTTCGGGTGCTTTTTTTAATGTATGTTTGGTATTGAAACCGCTAGTTTAGTGTTTAAATTATGCTTTGTAGTTCTTTTCCTTATTTTCTCCTTTACATGATGATAATTGTGTCAAAATATGGTTGCATCTTGCTAGATTAAAGTTTGAGCATGCAATTTTGGTCCCTTCTGATGTCATTTGTTTAAAAAAAACTCTGATGGGTGGTTTGGAATCCACTGTTTGTTAGAACTTATAGTATATCACTTGCAGATTGTGTCAAAAGACCAATCGGAGCCAGTCCGTTCACATAAAGACCTTGATAAAGATGCTGCTCCCCACTTCCACAAAGCTATCAAGTTTTATGATAATCTCGCAAAGCAGCTGGTTAACCAGGGCCATGTCCTGGACCTTTTTGCTTCAGCACTTGATCAGGTTTAGTTTGTTCAATCTCATAGCCATCTTTCCATTTTGTAGGCAACAGGCAAACTTCTTTGGAAGCTGCATGCAGCAATTGCTGTGATCATACTGTTTTATATTTGATGAACATAGGATTAGAACGCATGAAAGCAATGTAAAGTGAGAAAATTTTAAAATTTTCATATAGCTATTTGTTGTCTATGTTGGACTGGTTGCACTGGTTACTTTCTTCGAATGTCTTAATTTTCACTTGTCTTGACTCTTTGCTATCTTCTGTATAACATATCTTATCTTGACAATATGCATGCTGATTCTATCATCGACCTTCAAATAAATGCTCCACATGTATATTTGAAGTTTTTAAATAAAGCATGCTACTTATATGGCTGCATATTTTTTGTAGAATTTGCATGGTGGCCATATATCCACATTGTACCAAGACGAAATAAGGAACCACATATAGTTGTCATATTCCAGTTTTTATGATTTGTATTGTTAAGACATAGTCCTAGCTAGTAAGACCATAACCACATGATTTTAGAAAACAAGATGTTTATTTGTAGCACCTCAACTTGCTAATAATTTAATGGTGTTTTAACTTTGGAAGACCTGTCAAACATGATAAATAAGTTTTATTGTAGGCTTCAGTTGATTTTTTTTCCCTCATAGAATCTGATATAAGTATGACAAAAGTGAAATGATTTTCTTGCCCATGAAAATATATGCAGGTTGGGGTTGCAGAGATGAAAGTAGTAGTTGAAAGGACAGGTGGGCTAGTTGTCCTTGCTGAAAGTTTTGGACATCCAGTTTTTAAGGATTCGTTTAAGAGAATATTTGAGGATGGCGAGCAGTCTCTTGGGCTTTCCTTTAAGTAAGTAGGTTGCAATATTTTACAGTAGTTATGTCACATCAGTATACTTATCTCTTTGTAGATAAATTGTTGTACTTGGGTAGCTGTAGTTAAATCTGCTGTCCAATTGCAGACATCAACTAAGGAATCAAGATAGATCTATTAGTGGTCAAAAGCATTTTTAACATGAATCTTCTCTGTTTTATTATTTGTTATAGTATGAGCTCCATGTTTTACTCTTCCTGATATGAGCCTAGAATTATTCAGCCACAGTCCTTGTGTTGTAGCGAAATTGTGACAAAGCATGTTAGTTGGCAATTAAGCAATTCCAGGCATACATTTCCAATTAAAAAAAAAAGACAGCCTAGTGTACAAAGCTCCTGCCAATGCGGGGTCTGGGGAAGTGTCTATTGTATGTAGCCTTATCCTACTTTGCAAGAGGTTATTTCCGAGACTCGAACCCGTGACCTCTAGGTCACACGGTAACAACTTTACGGTCGCGTCAAGGCTCCCCTTTCGCGATATATATATATATATACTTTCTGGCAAAAGGCTGCTTAAAAACCCTATTTTTTCTTGACTTTATGGTGCACTAATATTTTTTTTTAATCAGCATATTCCTAGCACTCCTTTCTTTATCCATAAGACAATCTTGTTCCTTTAACCTTTTAACTCAAAGTAACATTATCATGAACATTAGGATATCATAGGCCAAATTATTTTTGTTAGGGGAAGAAATCAGTGGTTATTATATATTTCTGTACTCTTACAATTCTTCAAGGAACATAATACTTATGGCTCTTTCTATGATCTCAGTGGTACACTAGAGATCAATTGCTCGAAGGACATCAAAATTCAGGGAATTATTGGACCCTGTACATCACTGGAGAAGGTTATTATATTTAAATGCTGAACTTGACTTGAGTGGTTTATGATGGAATGCATTTTGGAAAAAAAAATTTGAAAATTTACTGTCTAGTGAATGCAAAGCTGACTAATGGACAACTGCAGAAGGGAGCTCTCTCTGCAGACACTATTGTAGGACAAGGGAATACAACTTCATGGAAGATGTGCGGTCTTGATAGAACTACTTGTCTTACAATTTTCTTTGATGTTTCACCGAGTGAAAAATCAAATCAATCTGGAATTCCAAATCCACAGTTGTATATACAATTCCTAACCAAGTATGTTGTTTTCTTCTTTACTATTATATTTTCTCCTTTTTAAATTGCAAGTTACGATAATTATCGATTTGATGGATGCTTAGCTATCAGAATCCTGATGGTCAAATGAGGTTACGTGTTACAACAGTTACCAGGAAATGGGTTGATGGCTCCAATACAGAGGTAAGTTCTCAGTTTTCCACTTTATATACGAGTTTCTAGGTTATTGTTCCTTGTTCGTACGCTCTTAGCTTAATTTAATTGTGATTTGCAAATCTTTTTCAATTTATTGGTTTCTTACTATTATTAGACTTGATTTCTTATCTGTCACATTGCTCAATGTGAAGGAGTTGGTGGAAGGATTTGACCAGGAAACTGCAGCTGTTGTAGTAGCAAGATATATATCCTTAAAAATGGAGATGGAGGTAAAATCTTTTACGACCTAGCTTTTGGTAACATGGCTTGGCATATCCTTATTTATTTGCACAGCTTAGTGTGTTCTCTTTCTTATTTTTTCCTTTTGTTTAGTCTAGTGCTAGAATTATGAAATATGCTTTGAGATGATACAGTTAAAATGAATAAGTTACTGAGAATTTTGGTTTGCTAATAATTTTCTTTAGGAAGAATTTGATGCAACACGATGGCTGGATAGATCTCTCATTCGCATTTGTTCACGATTTGGTGATTACCGAAAAGATGATCCTGCTTCGTTCACACTAAATCCAAACTTCTCGATCCTACCACAATTCATGTTTAATTTAAGACGCTCACAATTTGTCCAGGTACTTTTTCTCATTAACATCTGAAGCATTATTTCAATGTTCAATACACCTCTTTGTTTATTATTTTTGTGTGGATTCTCTTGCTGCAGGTTTTTAACAACAGCCCTGATGAGACTGCTTATTTCCGTATGTTGCTGAATCGTGAGAGTATCACCAACTCTGTAGTGATGATCCAGCCTTCGCTGCTATCTTACTCTTTTAATTCGCCCCCTACCGCTGCATTGTTAGATGTGTCATCCATAGCTCTAGATCGTATATTATTGCTTGATGCATATTTCAGTATTGTCATTTTTCATGGTGTGACCATTGCTCAGTGGCGCAATATTGGATATCAGAATCAGCCAGAACATCAGGTATTATGGTGTTCCTTATGATGGCTACTTAGCTTCTTACAAACATAATTTTTGATTTTTTTCTCCCGAGTAGGAAATTAATGGGATTTTGATCTTTTCTGCTACTGTACTCGACAAGAGGTGTATGAAATTTGATCCTTGCATTATTTTTAAACACTTGCAGGCTTTTGCTCAGCTATTACAAGCTCCTCAAGTTGATGCTCAAGCAATCATCCGAGAACGCTTCCCAGTTCCCAGATTAGTTGTCTGTGACCAGCACGGTTCCCAGGTACGTTACTCTGCACTTCCTACGTGTTATATGTCAAACCCATCATTACAGAAATCGCTGCACAATGCCTTTGTGCAAAACATATACAAAAATTGTTCTTTCTAAATTCATTCGAAAATGCTTACTCAAGTAAAAAAAACCTTAACCCTCCTAGGATGTGTATAGTTCCCTATATTATGATCTCATCAGAGAACTGTATGGGCAATCCGTTGTATCCACTTGTTCTCAGTTATGGTGCTGATGGTCAAACTTGTGTTTGTTTCCTCTGCAGGCAAGATTTCTGTTGGCAAAGTTGAACCCATCAGCAACATACAACTCTGCCCATGAGGTTGTTCCTGGCGGTGATATCATATTTACCGATGATGTCAGTCTTCAAGTTTTCTGTGAGCATCTCCAGAAATTGGCTGTTCAGTCATGAGGACATAGGTATGCTTCTTGTTCTATCTTGGGTTCGAAAGTAAGATCATGGCGTGCGTAACTTCAACTTCTTCGCTTTCATTCTTAGTTAAATTCCTTAACCATTCACGAGGATGAAATCATCCAGGGTTTTGTCACTCGAATGTTAAGTTGAGGTGGCGTGTTGGCCTTGTCATATCAGCAGGTAGTGAAACAGAATTGGAATAGTCGTGTAGAGTAGTTAATCCATAGTTTGCATGCTTCCATTTATCAAATATAGGATACTTCGATAAGTTCTTTTTGACTTATAAAACATTTGTAGTGTGAGTCTTGATAATAAATACACTTCTTCGATAGCATATCAAAGCTATTGACTGATTTCTCGTGTGTTTAATGTATTCCAAAACTATTACCATTATCAAGGGTGTTTATCCTAATTTTTCGGAATCCATTATATGAAATTTCTCTCTATTGAGTTGTATTGTGAGAAAAGAATGAAGCCCATTTGAGAGCATGCTCTTTTACTTGTTTGCTTGCTGTGATCACATCATAACGTAGTAGAAGTGATTCACAAGAGAACAATTTCTTATGGCAAAATCTAAAAGATCCATTTTAGAGGGGGGAAAAAAATCATAGAAGAGCAGTTCTGCGCAAGTGAGATTTTGTAAAGATATAATATTCCATTCCATCATGTATTTCTCTTGTTTTATTAGTAAGTTCATAATGGAAAAATGGTGGATATACATTATCTAGGTGTTATAATTATCTAATTTAGTTTCTTAATAATTAAATTAGTTAATTATTTTAAAGTTTAATAAATACATAGATCCTAATTCAAATTTTCTTTTAATTTTAAAATTTAGTCGGCGCCATTCTTCCCCGATGAGATTGATTTCTTACTATCATCTTTCTTCCGGACCTTTCCTAGGCCACAACCACCCAAAACCCTTGCTACCTCTTCTCTAGTTAGGCAAGGCGAAGTCTTAATGTATCAAGTCTATCAATGACAATTTGGTCCGCCCAAATTAAAGCTCGGAAACATTATAAAAAAACATTTTGATATATTTCTCATTTTGAAAAATACTTTTGTTCTTGCTTATCTGGGAAGGAGTTGTAATCATAATTTAATTAAAATTATTGTATATAGAATACTATTATATTAAAATATTTTTTATTATTTAAGTATGATCAAAATTATTTTAATTTGATTGGTTAATAGTTGTTATTATAATTATAGCAAGTATTGATTGATTTTCACTGAATGAATTTGAATAATTTTGGTCAAATTAATTAAGAGCATTTTAATATAATATGATAGCAGCTACCGCAGTAAATAGCCTTGCTTTGTGGGAATCTGACCTGTGCGTGAAGCAGGGCAGAAGAAGAATCGCTTTATCCCATATTTTTTTTTTCCTTCTCCGCCGATATGACATTAATATTTTAGTTTATACTAATAAAACATTTTTTTACTCGGAAGATCCTTCATCATTATTCTTTGGACAGAGTCGAATGCAAAATGCATTGCAATAGGAATCATCATCTAGAGGAAACAGGCAATAATAGACAATGATTTGGATCTGGAATACAAGGCATGAATTATGTGCACTTGGAATCAAGTAATTTTGCCAGCAGAATGAGCTGGGTGACAGTGATGCAGCAACAAATTTGTTCAGCAAACTATTACTTCTGTTTTTTTTCATTTCCTGAATCAGAGATTAAATATAAAATGATCACTCAAAGGGTTAGTAGTAGTAAACTTGATCTTATAACAAGGAAACTATGCTTGAGGACACAAGACATCATATCTACAAACTTTAATATCTCGATATTGACTTCATGCAACAGGTCTTATAAGTATTTAACTCTGATGCTTTTGTGAAAGGAGAAAATTTTCACCAGTAAGTTTCCACTGGATCTGCAGATTAAGAGTTCTTAATACAAGTAGCAACGGCAGTGTATTATTATTGCATTGACAGAAAATTTAGTTGTCTCGCAGCATTTACAGTAGACTAGAGTACAAAGTTCAAAAATAGATTGATACTAAAGTTGCTCATCAGAGGTTCGAATGTAGTAGCCTGAGAACAATGTATCGAACGTTTTATTGATGGAAGTGTAACGCCAGAAGCATCTTCAACAAAGGAACATTCATTTCCTGCAGTCTAAGAATGTGCTCACCTTGTTGTGCTACAGATGTTTTCATTGATGAGCTAAATTTTCTGTTTAAGGACATGACGTAACTGAACCTTTTGACTCTCCATTCTCGCCTCCATTAGCTTTGCCTTTAAACTTTGCTTCTGATTACCCAGTGGCCACTCAATGCACCCTTTCATTCCTCGAGCAACATAAGGATTCAACGAGTCAGGTGAGCTCCAATGTTCTATGCTCCCTGGGCTGAGTCCAGTTTCACCTAATCCTAAATCAGGAGATAGGGTTCCATTGGACATCCTTCCATTTGATAGCCATCCGTTAGCATGCTCGACTGAATGTTTCTTGAATTCTTTGTCATTATTTGAAGTGAGTGTGCCATTGGAAAGCTTCCCATCTGACAATGACATTCTCCCAGGTTTTACCTCAACTGATGCTTTCTTGAGATCTTCGACATTATCATGTGTTGCTGATCTCCATAGCCTATACAGTGAAGACACCTTTTTCCTTAAATTTGCATTTGTAGAACAAACTTCTACGGTTTCAGTGTTTAGTTTGTCGTCCCCACTTTCCTTCCGGTCTGCTTCATTTGGTGAAGCATGAGTTTCCTTGCAGTAACCATTAACATATTGTTCACTACCATCGAGAGTATTGCTGGAGCCTTGTTCCTCAGTATGACTAACTGCTTCCCAGTCACTGTCATCTTCCGCATCGTCATTGCTATCTATGAACTCATGTACATGGTGTTTTATAGGATGGTCAAGAAAGACATCTGTCTCAGGACTGCTGGTGTTAATCTTTGAGGTATGACTTCTGGGGCTGTGACCACAGCAAGGTTGAATGCCTCTCTCGGTAGTTTCTTGTCTTGACTGGAGTTCTTCAAAGACAGAATAGATGTCTTCGGAATCAGGTGGTGGCTGGTAAGTGAACTCCTTTATAGCCTCAACATTGACAGAGTTTATTTTATCCTTGAGTAACTCAGCCTCTCTTGACACTGCCACATCGATATCTTCAGCCTTCCTTCCAGCTAAAAATGCATCTACCTCTGCTTTTAGCTCCCTCATCTGTGAATACTTTTCCCCGAGAGTTAATTTTGCATCTATTAACTTCATCTGAACCCGTTCTTCACGCCATACTTCTGCCATCTGCAGCATTCTCTTCTCCTCTTCAACTTCTTCTCTCATCTTCATTACTTCAATCTTGAGAGCCTCAATTTCTGCTTTGTCTTCCCCAATCTCTTTCCCAAGCTCATCACAGACCTCCTCGACAAGCACACGAGCTTTGCATTCATTCTCATAGTCCTGTGAGAGCTTCTTAGCAGTCATTTTGGCCTCAGCAAGCTCCTTGATAAGCTTGGAATGAACCATCTCTATCCTTTGCCGCTTCTTCCTCTCTTTATCAAGGTCAGCCTTCATTGCCTCAATTACAGCACGTACCTTCTCGTGTTCTCTGCTCCGCCATGATGCCTTCTCCTCTGCAAGTCTTTTCAAGAACTGGTCCAGCTTTTTCTTTGCAGTTCTCCGTTCTGTCTCGAGCTCACTAATGTGAGCATGAGCCTTTTCAAGCTCAGCCCTGAGTGAAGAGACAACAGAGACAGTGTTCAGCTCCTGGTCTTCAAGAAGCTTCAAGTGACTGTAGAATCTGTAAACCTCTTCTGATGTCATTGAGCTCCCAGGATCCCATTTAGTTGCCTTCTCCATTGCAGAACTAGGAAAACCAGCAAACTGCACAACAAAAATATGCCAACTCACTCAAATTACAAGCTAACTGAGAAGAAAAGTGTAGATATTAATCAAATCTAAAGAACTGAAAGGTTATACCTTGTGGAGTTCGCCATATTGAGGACTTAAGACAGAGACAGGACTTTCAAATTCATGCTTCTTGCTCCTATTAGTATGGAGGTCAGTGCTAAGGGGATTATAAAGCAGCTGAACGTTTTGATGACCAGAGACAGGCTGAAAAGCAGAGCTATAATTATTCACTTTTAATGTTCAAGGAACAAACATATACCATCACACAGAAAGAGACAAAAAAAAAAATGCACCATCCCATCCTCGTAATTAATGGTTCACTAACCACCAACACCAGCACTAGATGGTAGTTCAAGCTTCCAAGATCATGTTCCACTCAACAAACCTAAAAGATCGTAGATTTGAACTAATTTTGACTAAACCTATCCGTTTGTTAGAGGATAAACCAGACATGTCCATTTAAAGACTCCCTCATTTTGTAGAGATTCTGAAGAAAATGTTCCAGTTTGTGTGATTTCGAACAAGGTGAGCAAGTGCTCCATTTTTCTCCGAAGCATCAGGTCAAATATAAACTACTTCGAGAATCATACGAATCTTGACGAGATAGAACAGAACCCTAGAAACAATATGTAAAGGATGTGGGGATCCAACCACTGTCATACCTCAAGGCCAAGGGGAGCTCCGGGGCCTTCTCTAGCACCGCATCCGGCAGCCGCGTCAGCGTCTAGAGGCCGGAGGCGCCAGATCCCGGCGGCTAGCTTCCTCGCAGAGATCCAAGGAAGCGGGAGAGGCGGCGCCACCTCTCCGACCGTGACATCCTCAACCTTCCGCCCGGCCTGCGACGAGGGCTTCTCGTTGAACTTCCATCGAAGCAGGGGGGTACTGGGGCCACTCCTCCTTCCCCCGGAGGTGGATCCACCCTTTCTGGGCCGAGACATGGCGCCGCCGGCGCCACGGAATGCGGGGCCGTGGATCCGGCGGCGGGGGTGGGGCTTCCGTGGAGGACGCAGATCGTTTTCGGGAGGCGGCGCCACGGACTTAGAGGGAAGGACCTCGTGGAGGCGATTCGCAGCGGCGGCGGCCGAGGTCGGCATTGGCTACAACGTTCACCGCGAGAGCATCCAAAGAAAAAGAGTGGGCGGAGGGAGGCGACAATGGATCAGTGATCCCCTATAAAACAGGAAACACCAACACATGATTGCTGTTATTTTAATTACCTATTTACCCATGCGAACATATTTTGAGTATAAAATTACAATTTTTAGGCTAAATACTAAAAACCACCCTTAGTTTCATTTTATCCAAAAAAAAAAAAAAAAAAAAAAAAAAAAAAAAAAAAAAAAAAAAAAAAAAAAAAAAAAAAAAAAAAAAAAAAAAAAAAAAAAAAAAAAAAAAAAAAAAAAAAAAAAAAAAAAAAAAAAAAAAAAAAAAAAAAAAAAAAAAAAAAAATAATTTAAAAATTAAAAAAAAAAAAAAAATATTATAATCAAAAACTATTATAATTAAAATTATTTTAAATCTATTTAAATTATATTTATTTTTTTTTTTTTTTTTTTTTTTTTTTTTTTTTTTTTTTTTTTTTTTTTTTTTTTTTTTTTTTTTTTTTTTTTTTTTTTTTTTTTTTTTTTTTTTTTTTTTTCAAATCTATTTTATTTTTATATTATATTTTTCATTCATTTTTTGCCAAATAATTTATTTAGGAAAGATTTGTGAATGTCCATTATTGTTATTTTCATACAAAATATAATGTAAAAATTAGAAGTGCACTTTTAATTATCAAAAAATATTTTTTTAAAAAAAATTGAAATGTTATTTTATCATTTGATGTCTTTATTGTGACACTGTTATAATAATTGTAAGCTATAATGTAACTATTATGAGACCTAGTTGTAAGAAATTGATAGACTATCACTATAATGTAACTATTATGATGTTTAAAAATAATTTAATTTAAATTGATAAAAAACTCTTTACATAAAAAATTATTTAAAATTATTTAATATATTCAAATTAATTATAAAAAATTATAGTAATTAATGAATTGGCTGCTACACTATTATATTAGTCATTAATTGATTTGTACCCAATAGTGATCATTTAATGGCTGATTGATAAAGAAAATTTTGATATAAAATATTTTATGTGTACATTTTTTTAACTAAATTGAATTATATAGCAGTGATACTGTAAGTTACAATCACATTGGGACAAGAATGAATATTAAGTAATCAAACTCGTGCATATTTAACATTTTCGAAACATTCCACTTCATTTATCATGAAAAACATCTCAAATTATTATTATTTTTTTGGGCCCACAAATATTATGGCAACCATTTAAATGGAAAGCAGTCTTTTGCATTAATTCAGGGCATGCACACTGCGTGCCATGTTTTTTTTGTTTTGGTTAAAAAAAATTACATATCTTTCATTTTAGTAATTAATATTTACATTTTTTTGTAATTAATATTAATTTTTTGTTAAAATATATTGTAAATACCATCCAATTCAATTATTAATTCCATAATCTTTCATTGGATTCCATTTCAACCTGTTCCAATTTTCTTTGATCCCATAAATTCCCATTTTGGAGCCTCAATTTTACTCTAGTTATGATCCACTTAAAGGCTTCAGCTATTGATTAATTGATTCTTAGCAAATGCCCATTATTATGATAGGTAACACATCAAAATACACTTAAAGGGTATTGAATCACCTTCAATATGCTCATTCTATTATTTTTTGCCCCTTAGAATGAAGTACAATTATAATGAAGAATTCACTCAAAGCTAAATATTCTAATTTGTTTAACAGCTCAATGCCTATATAAAAGAATATTCACACTTAAAATGAACAAAAAAATGAATACAATTTGCAAGAAATATGATAGAAGAGCTCAATGTTGCCGAGTCCAGACTCGTCGTACCTTTCAACTTCCTTGAACAATATGCTAAGGGGCTTGAGGTGGAGATATCGCAGCCATAGTCGATGAGGTTCCAAATGTTAGTGTCTTCTTGTCCGCATAGCGGGTCAAGAATTCACAAAAACCGGATGTGGATTCGAAAACCTTAGACATCAGCGTACATCAGTAATAGAGATTCATAATTCATCAGTACTTAAATCATAAGTTTCTAAGTTCGTATAAACCTACTACTTGACATCAAAACTTCTTGGGATGTAAAGACTACCATATTTTCTTTGATAATCGAGGCCACATAATATTAGCAAACAATGAAACTAGCACTTCTTATATTTCAGGAACAACGTTTTTTTGAAAACTAATGTTCAATCCTAGATCCTTTTTTCTTTCTCTTTGAAATATAATATATAAAGCAATGCATCAATTCTAATTTGTTTTGCCAATTTTAAATGATAACATACTTCATGCTCTAATAGGCCTTCCATAGAAACTCCTCTCTTGCAGTTCACTGCTGCAATCCTACCACTATTTCAACATGGTGAACTCTAGAGAATTCATGATAAATGGCTGTCGCTGGGTGGATGTGTTTATTTATGTAGGCACCCACAAAGAAGCGAACCGTCCAAGTCTCAGTAACTCCAGGTGTCTCTTCCTCATATTTAGTACTGTTTGTGTTCTCACCCTTGGTCCGTTTTGCATAAAGTTGTGCTACCAGTATGCCAAGCATAGAAGAACAGAAGTTGAAATTACAAGAAGAGACAAGTGCAACAAGCCAAAGAGCTTTAAACATTCGATTCACTTTGTTGATATGAAGGAAGATGAGCTTGACACATTGATCAAAAGAATCTGAGTGATAAACAACCTAAATGATCATTCACTTCAGCTGATAAAAGACAGTAATCAGATGAAGTTTTCTATTCTACTTGAGGTAGCAGCTAGTTGTCAGATTATTACAGAAAAATCAGCTATGTGCCAAAAGGAAATGCAACTCGGTTTAACGACAGATGAACTCATTTGAGGATGGTGAGTGCTTAATCTTCAGCATCTTCTCATGTTTATATGGAAATTATATGCAATATAAGTACACAAAATAAGATCAATGCGTCATGGAAAAACAATACATTGTAAGTAGAAGTGCTAAAGATTTCTGTCTAATTTTACCACTGGATGGATTTCAAACTTCTAGTGAATGATTTAAGCAAGAAGCTAGTAGATTTATATGTTGAAGGTCGACTACGATCATCACCATTATCACATAAGAAGTAAAGAACTGGAGAAGTGGAGAATGTGGATCAAGAAGATGCAATAACTCGAAGGAAAAAAAATCATCTTTTTCTTTGCCAAAAACTCAATCAATCAGTGCGAAACTTTTAGGGCAACCAAATTCACAAAGGAAAGGGAAACAAGAAGATAAAGTTGAACATAAGGCAAGTTGAAACCCTAGTTCTGCAACAGGAAACTTCAATCTGTGCTTCTATCGCATCTATGTCAAGCGGGAACTAATCAGATCATAACCAATGGAATAACACATCGATTGTGGCAATACAAGAAAAAAAAACTGAAGCTTTTCTATAGGCTGCGTGTCGGAAGCAATCAAGAACAAGGGATTTGAAACTGAGAAAGTTTAAGAACTCTCCGAGGAAAGAAGACGAAGACGAATGAATCCGTACCTGTTTTTATTTTGGTCCAATCGAACCGGGTTTATGGACACGAGTCGGACTAGATCCGGACCATAAGGGTATTCTTGTCAGTTCGCTAATAAGTCACTAGTGGAAACCCTAGCGAGTCCAACTAAGAACCCTATAAAAGGCTCGTGTGTTGGGGGTCTTCAACGGGCGGCTGAGAAGAAGGTGATCGAGGAAAGCCGGCACGATGCAGATCTTCGTGAAGACGCTTACGGGGAAGACCATCACCCTAGAGGTCGAGAGCAGCGACACCATCGACAATGTCAAGGCTAAGATCCAAGACAAGGAAGGTGCTTATCACTCGTTCCGTCCGCTTCATTTGTTCGATCTAATTTGATACTTTTCCGGTTTGATTTCGCTCATTATTCCCGGATTTTAGGGATTCCTCCGGACCAGCAGAGGCTGATCTTTGCTGGTAAGCAGCTCGAGGATGGTCGGACCCTTGCTGACTACAATATCCAGAAAGGTTCGATTTTTATAATCTTTACTTGGTTTTACTATCCCTTTTCGTAATCATGCGAATTATTTGTGTTGCTTCACGGATTTTAGAGTCTACACTGCATCTTGTGCTGAGGCTGAGGGGTGGAATCATTGAACCTTCCCTCATGGCTCTCGCTAGGAAGTACAACCAAGAGAAGATGATCTGCAGAAAGTAAGTTTGCGTTTTTCTCTTTTCTTGTTCCATTTCTGGTGCTTTGTTTTGTTTGATTGCCTTTGTTATCCTCTGTGATCCGAAACTGACTTATTGAATGCCAATTAAGATTGTTATAAATGGAACTATGGGTTAAATCCTTCAAGCTACAATTGTGCTAATGAGGTTGCCATGGATCCGAAGATTGACACTCCTTTACTTTGTCAGCTGCTTTGAATTTATTTGCAGTTGATTTTCACGGGTGGAACATGCAGAACAATAAATTCCACGTTTTAATATATCTTGTAGTGCAATCATAAATAAAAATGCACTTGGTAGGACTTGATACAAATGCAGATTACATTTCTTTTTAAGAAGATAATTTGATAATATGCTAATGTACCTGTTGAATATAGAAGATCTAGACTTGGTGCATGTTTATATAAGAGTATCAATTTGGATGTTAACCGCATATCAATCCATTACTAATAATTTTGATTTTTATCACAAAGAACATCATCACGTTCGCTTACTAAAGTTAATTTTCTATTTTCATTTAAGGTCAAATATATAACCTTTGCTAATTTAGTCATATTGAAAACCTTGTACATTCTGTTGCAAAAACATAAGCAAGTTTAAAATTGTTTTTCCTCTTGAGGATAAATGCCAAAACTAAATAACTCTTTGCCATGGGTGTTGAATCGGTTAGATGTGCTAAGGGACTCTGTTTCTAATGATCCAAACGTTTAAGGCAAATTAATATTCTGACCGTCCAAATGCATGATTGCCAAAGCTTCCCATGCAGTTGCAACTGTTTTATCCAAACAAATTAATTGTTGTAACTGTAACCTTGTAACCTTCTTTTTGTTTCATCAGGTGTTATGCACGGTTGCATCCAAGGGCTGTCAATTGCCGGAAAAAGAAGTGTGGCCACAGCAATCAGGTAATATTTATGGTTTTTTTCTTTAAAACAATTTTGGTCGTATGCCTAGTTCTTCGAACGTGTTTAATCCCTTCACAATTTGCAGTTGAGGCCCAAGAAAAAGATCAAGTAAACTGCTAGAATGGTTTTTATTCGGATTCGTGGTGCTTTAAAAGAAGACTAGCAATAGTTTGAATATTGAGTGTTCTGTCGGAGCATACTGTGTCCGTTCTTGTTGAATGTTTAGACAAATATTTCTATTTGATTCTGTGGTTGTCTAATGAGATTCGACTGCTCAAGTTTGCTAGTTTCTTCTATCGTTGTGTGCGAACGGGATGCTCCTCGTTCTTGTGTACTTGCAACTTATTTGTTAGGTTTCTTTTAAGTTCCTGAAACAAGGATTCTAGCATGAAGAGTTGCTGCAAGATCATAATAATTAGATTATTTCTTAGAAAGAATGCATTTAATAAAGTGAAATATTTTTGTGCTCGACTATCTGACGCTCTGCATTTGCAAGTTAGATTTAGAATATATATTTTTAAAAATATAAAACGTCCAAACGTGTAATAAAAGAGGATACGACTCTAAATGAGTTGAATAATGAATGAATATGTTTGGTGCTCGGTTTGTTTTTTATTTTATAATCGTTTAATATATGCCAAATATTTATTAAATAATTATTAAATTAAATTAATAAATTTGAATACATACGTTTCATTAATAAAATTTTTATTTATTAAATAAATAAAGAAAATTTTAAAATAAATAAATTTAATTAAATAAATCATGATGAATTAGAATAATCATTTTTAAAATAAATAAATAATAAATTTAATTAAATAAATCAAGATAAATTAGAATAATCATTTTCATTTAAGGCTCGATTATTTTATTAAACGAATTTGAACTTTTACATTTGATTAGGCTTGATTTGTTTACCGATAATTAACATAATTATGTTAAAAGAAAAAATAAAATTCAATTAAGACGTCTGATTGAATTTTTTTTAAAAAGAAATCAAACTTAGGTTATTTTTTATTTTTTTAAATTAACATGTCTTTTTATAAATCTTAAATATATATAATATATTATTAATATTTATTTATTTTTTATCTTGAACATTAAAATTCAAAAGAACAATGTATCTTATGAGGAACGTTTTAAACATTAAATACCTATATTATATTTCATGAATATTTAAATTTTTTTCATTTCAATATTATAAATTAATTATAATTTAAAAAGGACGATGTATCTCCGTCGTGGAACTCTTTGATGGCTCAATATGTCGATCGCGGCTGCAAATCGGAGGCTCGAACTGTTCGACGCGATACCTGAGAGGGATGCATTCTCCTCGAGACCTCGACTATCTTGATCAATGGACATGGGCCGAGGGCAGGGGACAGTCGGCGGTCTCGCGAACTGTTCGATAGAATGCCTCAACAAGGACGTAGTGTGCTGGAATTCCATGGTCAGTGGGTAATGTTGGATTGGACACGATAAGCCCTGCCAAAGAACTTTTTGACAAAATGCCACAAACAAATGGGAGAAGCTGGACGTTCTTGCACATGACCACTTGCACCATGGAGATGCAAAACAAACTTTGGAGCTCTTCCAAGTTCCAATGGATGGACGTCGGTGGAATCAGAGCTGATCAAGTAGTCTGTGCTGTCGGTGCCATTTCTTGGATAGACTGTTGGATGTTTGTCGCGGAGACATCACTAGTCCATGCATACATGAGATGTGGGGGTCTAAATCTTGCCAGTTTGCTTGTTTGTCATGTCCAAGAGTGTGGTGACTTAGCCAAATCAACAGTCTTAAAGTAAACACGACAACAATCAAATCTTATCTTATTAGACGGGATTGGTAGTCTTGGAAGTAAATGAGGCTACAAAATAAACAAGACTCAACTAATATTGAAGCCAAGAGTACCTGTGATTACACATAAACATAGCACAAGAAGTTGCCATATGTTGAATCCATCCATGCCTACTTATGAACTAGATTGATAGCTGTACATTGTGTCAGGCAAAAAAAACTACAAAAGGAACTTAAAAAAAAATAAAGAGAAAAAATTACTAAATTGGATCAATGATCGACTATCCTACATAAATCAAAATACAAATTACATGCTGGGGAAACTGTAAAGGTGTGGAAATGCTGCTTCAAACAAGCAACTCTACACGGCTAAGGGAGTCGTATTTGACAGAGAACAAAAGAATTTGGTCAATGGACGCACCAGGAATGGAGGGATATGGTGGCATGGTTGCTGCACTTGCTCATCAGCCTTGAAACAGCACCGGTCTGGTCTTGAGCCAATGCATCATCTCCTTGTCCAAGGGACATTTATTGAGGACGGCGTCCAGCATTGGACTGCCAAAAAATGTAGGGTTGCTCTTGAATAGCCAGCCATATTCGATCTTTTGGCCATGGCCTTTGTGGTTCGTTCTCCTATGACCACCATTACAAATTACAATGTTCTCATAACCAGATCATTCAACATGAATCTTTGCAAAGTTGATTGAGAATCATATCATTCAACAAAAATTGTAACTGCATAATGTGGATAGGGAACACACCCACCATCTGTGACATCATAAATCGCACGGTTCGTAAACTGTAATGTTCTCGCAATGGCTTTTCAGTCTTTGCATAGTAGGAGGAGGGATCGGGCAGCGACAAGCAACCTTTGTGAGCTCTCACTAGTCGACAGTCTGGGTCAGCATTCATCTGGCTGTACCAATAGATCAACTGACCCAAGCAATAATTCTCACCATACGTCTTGCAATATTCCTGGAAGCCTGACCCCATTTTATCAGCATACTTGGGACTCAAATCTAGAGGGCTGATGTAGACTGGGGGAGATGCCACAGACTTGTACTCCTGCATCCATGCTTCAAAATGTCAAACATGGCCTAAATTTTCTCTTTTCATGTACAACCATTTGATGCCTACTTACCCGAATCTTAAAAAACACTTTTGTATAAGCATATATATGAATCAAGTCAGCAGCAGCATCATGCCGACACTTCTTGCTACATGGAAGATTTCACAACTCATCCCTCAACCTGATAAAAGAATGTACTATAGTAAGAATCTAAATTCAGCAAAGTTATTAGGAAAAAAGATAAATTTGGCAACTAAGACATGCCACAACAAAGACTTGCGGAGGGCACTCTCAATGTTATCAGAACCAGATGGATCATGAGCTTGAATGTTGGATTTGAGATCGATAAGTAGATTTGGTTCTAAATGAGGTGTCATGGAATGCAGCAAGTCCTCAACCAAGGAACCCACCCCTTTCCAGAGGACTGAAACCATTCCTTCCAGGGACGGATTCAGGAATTTAAATTGGGCTGGGCTATAACTCAAGACAATCATTATTTTAATTCATATTTGATCTCAAACAACGAAAGTGTTAATTATTGATTGAAAAAAAATTATAGAGCACTCATTTTAACTTTTAATTTCCTCTCATTTTAATTTTGCTAGATAAATCTCAATATTAACTCACATTTAATATCAATTATAAATTCTTAAAAATAATGATATATATATATATAATTATTTATTCATACATATAAATAATTTAAAGACATCAAAAGATAAATGAATGTGCCTACTAACAAATTGTTTTTTGAGATCTCAAATTTATAAAATAAAAAATAGTTTAACATATTAATATAATCCTAAATAATATGAGTAATTAATCCCATAATTATTTAAATTGATCAAATATTTAATCATTTAAATTATTTAATTTTATTATTATTAAATCATTAATCACTCATCCTCTCGATTACTTGATAACTCAAACTCATATTTTAATTATTTTCTAATTATCAATGAATTAAATTATTCTCAATCCAAGAAAACTTTTCTTCATCCTTTTAAATTACAATATTTATTTAATTAATTAATTAATCCCTACATATACTCTCTTTTTTTCAAACCAGTTAAAATTAATCCGTACTCTTCGTTTGCTTTTCTTCGTCCCCATTCGTCTTCTCCCTCACGATGCAAAACCAACAGAAACTTCAAAAACTTGGAGGAAGGAAAACTCCGACTGCTTTTTCTTCTTTCCCCTTTGTCTTCTCCCTCGTCTTGGCAGGCAACTAAGAAACGATCTACAAAGGGCTGGGCTATAGCCCAGGACAGCCCTAGTCTAAATCCGTCTCTGATTCCTTCTGCAGTAAGTTTTTCAATTGGTCGCGGAGCATTCTTGGCATCCTCAAATTCACACCTCATAACATACTTTACCTGCTGTAACGTTCGAGTTCGGGTGGAGCACCAGTCGACTGGTAACGGCTAGTTCAGCCACAAGTTCTATTTAAGGGAGTTCGGTTTGGCTGGCTAGGGTTGACGAAATTGGGTTAAAGGCCAATTAGTAGTCTAAGTGCTCAGGTGTGTGTTGCGGGTTGTGACGAGGTTTCTCCACCCACAAGGAACTACACGAGCTAACCGGAGGCTTTCCGGGGATTCATCCACCGACGATCGTCCACCTCACAGACTATCATGGAGTAGGAGCTTTATTTCCGAACCACGTTAAATCAGTATGTGTCTTCTTAGTTGTTAGTTTAGTTATTTGTTATTCCGCTTGCACACTAACAACGTGTAGGAAGAGAACCGACGATTGAAGTGGGTGATTGACTATTCACTCTCTCTAGTCGTACACACCGATCCCCAACATACACGACCTATTCGCCCTCAAGCAAAACCCAAAAGTCCTTAAAGGAGCACTTGCACCGGTTCAACCGGATGACCATGGAACCCCTTCGATCACCCTAAAGTCCTAGTCAGTGTCTTCTCCTAGGAGTTAGTCGATGGAGACTTTTTTAATCCCTGGTCAAGAAGCCCCCCAGCGACTTTGACGGGCTATAGGTCAGGGCCCTTAAGTACGTGTAAGTAGAAAAAGCCTAGCTAGCTAAAAAGAAAGACGCACCAGCCCCTACACCCATACATGCTCTTGCGGAAAAGGAGGGCACCGCTGCCCCCTAGAGGTAGAGATTCTGTGGCCATGAGGGAAAGGGCAATGTAGATGGTGGACACCTTGGTTCGGACCTGGGGGCCCAAATCCCGACCTGAGGTTTACTGTGAGTTTCATTGGACCAACATGCACTCTACTTGAGAATGCTAGCAATATACCTAAGAGCTGCGAAAGCTAACAGACAAAAGAAAGGTCGATCGAAAACAGATGACCAGGAGCTTCTTCGAACCCTACCCTCGACGGCGCGGCACGAGCAAGGAAGAGGTAGGGTTGAGAAGCAACCTGCAAGATCACTCTCTTGAGGCTAGGCCCGGTTTGCAGAACCATAGGGAGGCGCCAACCGAGTCAGACCGAAAGGATAAGGCTAGGGGCAAGCAGAAGATAGACCCAGCCGTGATGATCAACATTATATCCAAAGGCCCCACAGACGGGGATTACACTCGAGCTCGTAAATCCCATACCAAGAGACTGAAAAATTATGGGATCAGCATCAGACGGGTCCCACCGACGACCCCCTAATCTCCTTTGGCCCCACGGAGTTAGAAAGATTTAAGACTCCTCATGAAGATGCATTGGTGATTCAGGCCTTAATCACCAACTACATTGTGAAGCGGGTGTTCGTGGACACTGGAAGCTCAGTGTGATAGCAACCTCGCCCTCTCACATGTCATATTGTCTACGTTCTTTTCACAGCTCAAACTCTCCCTTCGTGGACACAGTTGAGGTTGAGACCCTCGGACTACGGTAGCAACCTCGCCCTCCCCGGAGTGAGCACATGTCATATCGCCTACGTCCTTTTCAAGATCCAAACTCTCCCTACTCGAGCACAATCAGGGTCGAGATTCTCGGGCTGCTGTAGTAACCTCAGCCTCCCTGGAGTGAGCATATGTCATATTTTCTATGTCCTTTTCAAGGCCCAAACTCCCCCGACTCATGCACAATTGGCATCGAGATCCTTGGCTGTAGTAGCAATCTCGCCCTCCTCGGAGTGAGCACATGTCGTATCACCTACGTCATTTTCAGGACCCAAACTCTCTCGAATCGGGCACAGTCGAGGTCAAGAACCTCGAACTGTAGTAGCAATCTTGCCCTCCCTGGAGCGAGCATATGTCGTATCGCCTACGACCTTTTCAGGGTCCAACTTCCACGACTCGGGCACAGTTGGGATTGAGATCATTGGGCGGCAGTAGCAACCTCTCCTTTCCCGGAGCGAGCACATGCCGTATCGCCTGAGTCCTTTTCAAGGCCCAACTCCCTTGACTCAGGCACAGTCGGGGTTGAGATCCTTGGGCTACGGTCGCAATCTTTCCCTCCCTTGAGTGAGCAGATGTTGTATCATCTACGTCCTTTTCAGGGCCCAAACTCCCCCCCCCCCCCCCCCCCCCCGACTCGAGCGTAGTTGGGGTTGGGACCCTCGAGCTGAGATAACCCAAAACCCGTTGGCCCTTCAAAGGCACACGGACTTGACAATGGAAATTAGTGAACTAGAATGGAGGAACATAAACAAACTTGTCCTCGACAGGAACAGATGTGTTGCGACAAGATTACCCAAAATATTGTGGAACACTACAAAAATGCAAACAAAATCAGAGAAGCATCTTCATCACTTGAACAAAAGAATAATTACAAGTGCAAACATAGTACAAAAATAATAAAAAATCCTCCATGTCTTCGTCCGGGAGGGCGTCTGCAATTTGGGCAAGGGAAATCTTCTACTATGGCTAGTTAGCTGGGAGGAGACTCACTTCTATTAGTTGCCACAGTGTGTCCGTCACGCCATGCTCCACCATGCGAAGAAGGTGAGCGCTGACTAGGTTGTAGAACTCCTTGGAGGAAAGGAATTCCTTTTTCTTGGCCTCCTAGCAGTTTTCATCCCCGGCTTGATATTCTTGGAGCTCCGTCGCCATAGCGCCCAACCATCTTTACTAGGCATCCAGGGCGCCCCACAGCTCTGCTACATAATTCTACAGAACCTCCACCTCCGCCTAAACCATCTCCACCTCTCGGTAGAGAAACTCCAGCTCGGTCGACTGAGCCTCTAGCTTAGCCTAAAGGGAGCTAGCCTCCTCGCGAGCTGAACGGAGCTCCTCTTCCAGGGTGGCCAGAGCGGCCTCCGACCCCTCACGGACGGACTCAAAATCTTGGAGTCGATTCTCTGACATCAAACGGAAGGACTCCGCCACCTCCCGAATAGCTCCCAACTCTACATCCAGGAGTGGGAACCTCTTCCTAGTGGCCTCCAGCTCCACCTTGGCAGCCTCTAGGTCCACTTCTGAGACAGTGCATCTTCATTGATGCTGCTCTGCCTCTGCTTCCAGCCGCTTCACCCTCTTGTATTTTTTCTTATTTCCAAACTCCAATGTCTTGGCCTTGGCCTCCAACTCATCAATCCGTTTTTGCATCCGATTTAGATCATACTTATCCTGGAGAGAATTTGCCACGTTGTTGGCCGCCAACTTTTTCAACTTAGCGACCTCGGCCATGTTGGAAGTCGAGTCCTCCAACAAGGCTCGAAGTCTGGACACTCAGATATTGAGAGAATTGATCTCTACCTGGGCAGTGGATAGCTGGGCAGAGAGACTGGCAACTTGCTCCCGAAGCTCTTGTTGGGACGTAGTTAACTCTGGGTAACGACGGCTAAAGACCATCAACTTGGACATGTGATCTGCCCCAATCACCATCAATTCCTTGAGGACAACCCGCATAGATAGGGTTCTCGCAGCTACCTCTCATTCTCACCATCGAGCAGCCACGGGACCCAGGAGTGTCCGCTCCATCTATACATCCCCGACTATCCAAGGGAAACATTGATTCCTCCTCCAGAAGTTGGGAGGGTCCCGCCTCATCCCCCTCCAAGGCAATCGGTTGGAGACTCAAATGAGGTGGAGGTGCGCGTTGCTCAGCCACCTCCCATGGTGGGGGTGAAGCTGACAAGGGAGGCTCAGCTAGAGGCGCCTTAGCTAGAGGCGTGTCAGACACGGGGGAGGGGAGTATCTCTCCCAACATCTCCTCCCTCTTGGGGGGTGGAGAAGGAAGGTGGACGAGGACCGGCATCGGACCGCCAGGAGAGGTCAATCTTGGGTCGGCAATGCTTCAGCGCTAGAAGTGGATGGACGCGAAGACGACGGCGAGAAACACCTCCTTTTTCGAGTGAGGCGAAGAGGAGTGTTGGACTCCTTCGAGACAACCTCTTCTTCCAACGGGAGGGGGGAGGGGGGAGGGGGCACCCAAGCGTTAGCCACAGCCGGGGCAGGCATTGGCCTAGAGGTAGCCCTCAAACCCGAAGCAAGAACCCCAATCGGGGCCTCGACCTCCTGAGTGAGGTCGATTAATTCTGCACTGCGGTCCACCAGCTAAGCCTCGAACATGCGGGTCAATCGGTTGAAAGTCACCTGCAACATGATTTCCGCTGCATAAAATGAAGACTACTCAGTTTAGCATCAACATTGTCGTATAAAATAAATTCTTACCAAAAGGGTGCTCTAATGAAGCAGGAATGTGACTCAACCCAAAAAGATGTAGCAGACCTTCCTCAAGCAAAGAGTTGTCGTCAAAAGATTAAGTACCCCCGCTCCGAATGTATGCCCTTCATGGCTGGCGGTGTGGGCGGCTCTCGCTGCCACCGAAATGACTCTAATAGACCAGCAAGGGAACGAACATAAAAAAAATTAAGGTTTCTACCTCTTGTGCGACTTAGGGAAGCTCTTTATCAGCCCCCGTCCTGGTCAGGCGGAGAAGTAAAAGAGTCCATCCTCCATGCGTTTAGGGTAGAAGAAATAGTGGAAAAGATGAGGAGAAAGGGGGAAACGTGTTTGGACCGGGTGCATGTTGACATGGATGCGGGTTCGTAATTTAAAATTTATTACGTGCAGCGGAAGATTTAGCATAAATAATTTCCCAAATTATTTAACCACACATCTAAGCATGCAACCTTATATTGTGTAGACATGATCATATATTAAAATTTTTTGCAGAAAGTAAACTAATTTACTTAATACCTCGCGTAACTCGAAGGAAGGGACGAGATCCAACCGTAAGCGTCCCTTGGAAGCTCCGCCTCTATTCGCGTCCACGCCGAGTTTTCTTCGGGATGACTTCGCAAAGCCACGAGTTTCGTGCCGACAAGAACTACTAGATTCTCCAAAGGCACGACAAGAATACCAAGAGAGAGATGGGAAGACTAACCACCAAACGAAGAACGGAATCAAGATTCCGGGAGGAAGGAAGGAGTTGCGCCCGCTTCTTCTTCTTCTTCGGCAGCTGCTTGGTGGATGAAGCTCACGGCAACAAAGGGGTCCTCCTTTTAGGGCCGGCGGCACTAGAGGAGGGAGAGGGAGAGAAGGAGAGAGAGAGAGGGCTTATTTCTAGATCTCTTAGATTGATTTCCAAGTCTTGCCTTGGTTCCTTTATATAGTAGCCTCTCAATCGCCAAGTCTCCTTTTTATGGAATAAATTTTTATAAGAAATTTATCATATAAATTTTTCTATGATTTATTCCATTATGCCAAGTTTTTATCATAATTTACCCTTTTTTTTTCTTATGGAAAGAAATTTCTTTATATAAATTTCTTTATCATGGTAAATCAATCCATTATTGATTTTATAAAATAAAATAAACCAATCCATGGTTTATTTTAATTTCCATGAAAAATAAATTTCTTTATATAAATTTCTTTATCATGGTAAATCAATCCATTATTGATTTTATAAAATAAAATAAACCAATCCATGGTTCATTTTAATTTCCATGAAAAATAAACTAAACCTTGGTTTATTATAAAATTTATATCATCCATAATTTTATAAAACAAACCACACTTGGTTTATTTTATAAATTGAACCAAACAATTTGGTTCTCCCCTTTTGATGTGGCTGGCCAAACAAAGAGGGTGGGGACCCTCTTTGGCCGGCCAAACCCAAGCCAAGACCATATGAATTAAACTCATTTAATTCGTCCAATAAGTCTTTTACTTAACCATTTTATGCTTCCGATGCGTCTCTGAAAAATTCAGATTCGACTTATCTCTCTTGATCGGAAAATCCAATTTTCAACTCGTTTTAAATCCCTCGGATTACTCGTAGTGCGTGTGACTAAATAGGCTTTCGATTTATGTTGGCTGTCTATAATCAACCAATTATAGAACGATCATGAGTGGCACCTAGTAGTACATCATGACCCCCAATTAATCGAAAGATCAACGGTTGACCTCAGATATAATTCTGAAACCCTTCAGCAGCTATAATGAGTCGTGCCCCATTCCCTTCACCATCTTATACCCACTTGGTTCAGGACATGGTCTATGTGTGTCAGTCCCCACTAGGCTGACTACGTCACACCTAGCCCAACCAATGTTTTTCTCGTCCTACGGATTCTAGTTACTCTCATGTATCTGAGAGATTCATACTCTGAACATGTGATGCTCTGGCCAGAGGCTTCGAGTAACAATCCGACGATAGGCCTTGGGTATACATCTCCTCGCAAGGAGTGGTGAATCCTTTGTAGGCTGTTCAAACATCTTCGGGCACTTCGGCTTATACCCAACCATCCTGAGTCCACACCTCCTTAGAGATGCTTGCTTAAGATGTCAAAGTATAAGTCTCCATGACCAAGATATATTGAACACCGCAAGTCAAAAGAACATCGCACTTAAGCTGCAGTAAGAACTTCATTGACATATCTATATGTAGATTACCATATGAAGTTTTACAGCCAGTTACTCCAATGAACTAGTTCCCTTAACTAGCATTCATGTTTATCTCCGGACATCCCAATGTCTCCAGCCAGTGAGAATCAGCTGATTAGAGAATAACCCATGCTAGTCTCAACAGAATTGATAGTGTCCGTATTTATTAATTCATCGACTAGGGACAATTTCAATACTTCACAATTGCACATGTAGAGATAATCACTAGTTGTGAATTCATCACAAATTCTCTCATGCTGTGAATTGTATTGCGGACATTCAGTAAATGAGTTTAAGATCTCAATCAAATACACAAACATGTATACTCAAATAGTGAATATTCATTTATTAAAATAAATGATTACAATCATAAGGCGATTGCTTTAGGACACTTCTCTCACAATACTAACAAACTCCCACTTGGCCTAATGCCAATCGCTATGGTATCCAATACCACAGGCTCTAACATGACCCTCAAACTTGCTTTGAGGCAAGGCCTTAGTTAAAGGATCCGCTAAATTCCTTTCAGTGGGAATTTTCTCAATTTGTATATCATTCCTACTTATAATCTCTCTGATCAGATGATAGCGGCAAAGCACATGTTTGGATCGCTGATGAGACCTTGGTTCCTTTGCTTGTGCAATAGCTCCATTGTTGTCACAGTAAACCAGCACTGCTTAATCAATGGTTGGAACCACACCAAGTTCTGAGACAAACTTCTTGATCCAGACTGCTTCCTTTGCTGCTTTCGAAGCTGCAATATATTCCGCTTCCGTGGTAGAATCCGCTACGGTGTCTTGTTTGGAACTTTTCCAACTTATTGCGCCTCCATTCAAGATAAATACGTATCCGGACTGAGATTTGGAGTCATCCTTATCTGTCTGGAAACTGACATCTGTATACCCACGTATTACCATATCACCTTCTCCATATATTAGGAACACATCCTTAGTTCTTCTTAAGTACTTAAGGATTGTCTTGACAGCCGCCCAATGATCCATTCCTGGATCAGACTGGTATCTGCTTGTGACGCTCAGAGCATATGATACATCGGGCCTAGTACATAACATAGCATACATGATAGATCCTATCGCGGATGCATAAGGAATCTTATTCATGCAAATCCTCTCGTCTTCTGTGCGCGAACACATAGACTTTGAAAGGTTGATCCCATGCCTGATGGGAAGGTAACCTTTCTTGGATTCCGACATGCTAAACCTTTTTAGCACTCGGTCTATATATGTAGACTGCGAAAGACCAAGCAACCGTTTTGATCTATCTCTATAGATTCTAATCCCAAGGATATAGGTTGCTTCTTCCAGGTCTTTCATGGAGAAAGTTTTGGACAATCAAATTTTAACCGACTGTAAGACTGATATATCATTTCCTATAAGTAATATGTCATCAACATATAATACTAGGAATACGACTGCACTCCCACTAACCTTCTTGTACACACAAGGTTCGTCAGGATTTTGTGAGAAATCAAACTCTTTGATTGTCTCATCAAAACGGATGTTCCAGCTCCTGGATGCTTGCTTCAGTCCATATATGGATCGTCGAAGCTTGCATATTTTGGTTTTATCAACCGATGTGAAACCTTCAGGTTGTATCATGTATACATCCTCAAGCAGGTTTCCATTAAGGAAAGTTGTTTTCACATCCATTTGCCATATCTCATAATCATAATGAGATGCTATGGCCAGGAGCATCCGAATGGATTTAAGCATAGCTACTGGCGAATAGGTTTCGTCATAATCAATCCCTTGTTTCTGACGATATCCTTTTGCCACTAATCTAGCCTTAAAGGTAACAACATTACCTTCCATGTCGGTTTTCTTCTTGAAAACCCACTTGCACCCTATGGGCTTAATCCCTTCAGGTGGGTTAACCAAGTCCCATACTTGATTTTCGTACATGGAATCCATTTCCGACTTCATGGCTTCAAGCCATTTGTCCCTTTCTGAACTTTTCAGAACGTTATCATAACTGATAGGTTCGTCATCGCTAATGAGTAACACGTCGTTCGATTCACTTACTTGAAATCCGTATCTCTCTGGAATATTGCGTGTCCTATCAGATCTACGAAGAAGTGGTGTTGTTTTAGGTTCAACTGATAGCTCATCATTATGAGTTATTGGTTGTGGGTCTAGACTAGGTGTCTCTGTAATGTCTATTGGAGTTTCTTGAACTTCTTCAAGTTCAATACTACTCCCACTGTCTTCTTGTAAAAGAAATTCTTTTTCCAGAAATACAGCATGCCTTGAAACAAATACCTTTTGTTCCAAGGGATGATAGAATTGGTAACCCTTTGTTTCCTTAGGGTATCCAATAAATAGACATTTATCAGACTTAGTATCCAATTTGTCTGATACAGTCCGCTTCATATAAGCAGGACAACCCCATATCTTAAGGTGAGTTAAGTGAGGTTTCTTACTATTCCACGTCTCATATGGAGTAGTAGAGACTACCTTGGTCGGGACTCTGTTTAGCAAGTAAACAGCTGTCTTAAGCGCATAGCCCCAAAAGGATTTTGGAAGAGTTGCATGATTCATCATAGATCTAACCATGTCCATCAAGGTTCGGTTACGCCTCTCAGATACACCATTATGCTGTGGTGTATACGGCGGAGTCCATTGAGACAATATCCCATTGTCCCTAAGATAATCTTGAAACTCTTGACTTAAGTATTCACCACCCTGATCGGATTGAAGTATCTTAATACTTTTGTCAAGCTGTTTCTCTACTTCATTTCTAAACTCTTTGAATTTCTCAAAAGCTTCAGATTTGTGTTTCATCAAGAACACATACCCGAATCGTGAGTGATCATCGATAATGGTAATGAAGTAGCTATAGCCTCCTTGTGCAAGAGTTGACATTGGTCCACATACATCAGTATGTATTAGACCAAGCAATTCTCCCATTGGTTTACCTTTTTCGGAAAAGGGTAATTTGGCCATCTTGCCTTTTAAGCATGATTCGCATGTATCAAATGAACCGGGTTCAAATGATTCCAGAATTCCACATCGGTGTAATTTGGTCATGCGTTTCTTACTTACATGGCCAAGACGACAATGTCACGTATAGGAGTCTATTTGATTATCTATTCGAGCACGTTTGTTGCTAACTTCGATATTGAAAACGTCACCGGATAAATCTAACGTGTAGATACCATTGCATAAAGTTCCAGTCACATAAAGAATACCATTTAAAGTTATGTAACAATAATTGTTACTAAAAGTTAAATGGTAACCCTTTTCATTCAAGCATGAAATAGATACAATGTTCTTTATTAACGAAGGAACAAAATAACAATTATCCAATTCTAAGACAAGTCCAGTAGGGAGCTTTAGCAAATATGTTCCGATGGCAATAGCAGCAATCTTTGCTCCATTTCCAACTCGCAAATTCGCTTCTCCCTTGACGAGTCTTCTTCTATTCCTTAGCTCCTGTATGTCATTACATATATGTGAGCTACACCCAGTATCAAGTACCCAGGTGTACGAGGAAATAGAGTGACATTCAATAACGAAGATGCCTGAAGAGGATGGGACATCGGATGCCTTCTTCTTCAAGGACTCAAGATAAACCTTGCAGTTTCTTCGCCAGTGTCCCTCCTTGCCACAGTGATGGCAAGTGTCTTTTGGTGCCTTTTCAGTCTTTTTGGTCTTAGTTAACTTATTGGTGTCCAAAATGGAACGCAAATTCAGAGAAGACATGATCAAGTGATTATCCTAGAAATACAAATTGAGCTTATGTGAGAAGAATGATAAAGAATGCATCAACATACATTAATTAAATCCTATTTATTTTTCGAATTGAATAACCCTTTTTATCAATTCGGGAGATCGTAGAAACATCTCTAAATAGGTTGATATCCAACCATAGATAAGAACAACCATGGCTGTGGCCATCAAGTTATTCTTAGCTATGAAGGTAGGTAATTATACCGATTACATATCACATATATGTAACTATCACTTTATGCTATCAACTAATTGAATGTTTGCATAAATCATTGGGTTGTTAACTCATTAACAAGTATGCAACAATATACATAGCACCCAACTGCACCTCTCTTTACAACGACCTTGGCTGTGGCACAACAAATCGATGCTCCAAGCTTAAGACTGACCTATTAATCAAGAAATAGTTTTAATATGGTTGGAGCTCATTCAACCGTTTAGTCAGGCTTGAATGTGTCCAACAACCAAAACTAAGGATTGACCTCTGACTCCAACTATATTAATCATAAACTAATTCCATGGTTTGAACATGTTGAGGTTCAAGCCGGGCATGGATGTGTCCATCAACCCAAACGAGAAACAAAACTCCGGTTCTAAACATATTAATGGAAGGTGTTGGCCTTAATATTTTGTAAGGGGTTTTGGGTCTCATCCTTTTCTTTCTAAGCACATTCATGACATATAATTATGTCATGTACTAATGATTTCCTTAATAAAGTATGTATGTGACTTAATTTATCAAGTCTCATTAATTGAATTAGGAACCGGATTTCCTAATTCTAATTTCATACTTTATTTAAGGAATTGTTTTGGGAAACAATTTCCTAAATTGTCATAATCAATTTCGGAAATAATATGTTTAAGACTTTGATTTCTCTAAATCAAATCTTATTAAATTAAGAGACAGATTCCCTTAATTCAACCACATATTATTTTCATGAAAATCTTATTTAAGGAAATTAACTCTATAGGAAACAATTTTCCTAATTAATTTTGGAGACAATAATATGTAAGAAATCAAATAAGGAAATTATCGTTTGAGAATCACCTCAAAAATTTCCAAGATTTCATCACATATTTTATTTATGGACTAATTAATTACAACAAATTATTTTCTTTGGGTGGCTCCCCGAGGCTCAGATACCCAAAGAAAAGAAATTTGTCGTAAATCTAATTTGGCCCGCTCCCCGAGGCATAGCCAAATTAAACTTGACAATTCTTATTCAAAATAGGAAATTAAATTACAACAACTAACTTTAATTTGGGTGGCTCCCCGAGGCACTCCCCAAAGTAAAGAATTTTGTTAATAATTTAAAACTCAATTCGAATTTAATTGTCAATTAATGATCCATAAATTTGTCTAGACTTTCTTGAAAGAAAGTGCCCAAAATTGTGAGCTTTCCACAATAGTTTTTCAGAATAATTGTAAGTTTCTGGTACAAAGAAAACTTACATATTTCCAAAATTGAAAAATTTCCAAAATAGGAAATTTCCAAAATTGGAAAGTTTCCAAAAATGGGAAGTTTTCACAATTATCATAAAATTTCAGAAACTAGGATATTTTAAAAGTTTGCGAAATTTCATGAGGATTTCCAAACTTTAAAATTCCTAAATCTAAAATTTATCATAATTGGAAAGTTTCCATAATTGGAAAATTTTCCAAAATTGAGATCATGACAAAGTTTTTCGCAAAACAATTATATGATTATGTCGAACACTAACCAGCTCTGATACCACTGTTGGGACCGGGTGCATGTTGACATGGATGCGGGTTCGTAATTTTAAAATTTATTACGTGCAGCGGAAGATTTAGCATAAATAATTTCTCAAATTATTTAACCACACATCTATGCATGCAACCTTATATTGTGTAGACATGATCATATATTAAAATTTTTTGAAGAAAGTAAACTAATTTACTTAATACCTCGCGTAACTCGAAGGAAGGGACGAGATCCAACCGTAAGCGTCCCTTGGAAGCTCCGCCTCTATTCGCGTCCACGCCGAGTTTTCTTTGGGATGACTTCGCAAAGCCACGAGTTTCGTGCCGACAAGAACTACTAGATTCTCCAAAGGCACGACAAAAATACCAAGAGAGAGATGGGAAGACTAACCACCAAACGAAGAACGGAATCAAGATTCCGGGAGGAAGGAAGGAGTTGCGCCCGCTTCTTCTTCTTCTTCGGCAGCTGCTTGGTGGATGAAGCTCACGGCAACAAAGGGGTCCTCCTTTTAGGGCCGGCGACACTAGAGGAGGGAGAGGGAGAGAAGGAGAGAGAGAGAGAGGGCTTATTTCTAGATCTCTTAGATTGATTTCCAAGCCTTGCCTTGGTTCCTTTATATAGTAGCCTCTCAATCGCCAAGTCTCTTTTTTATGGAATAAATTTTTATAAGAAATTTATCATATAAATTTTTCTATGATTTATTCCATCATGCCAAGTTTTTATCATAATTTAATTTATGATAAAAGCAACCATGTCTCCTTTTTTTTTCTTATGGAAAGAAATTTCTTTATATAAATTTCTTTATCATGGTAAATCAATCCATTATTGATTTTATAAAATAAAATAAATCAATCCATGGTTCATTTTAATTTCCATGAAAAATAAATTTTTTTATATAAATTTCTTTATCATGGTAAATCAATCCATTATTAATTTTATAAAATAAAATAAACCAATCCATGGTTCATTTTAATTTCCATGAAAAATAAACCAAACCTTGGTTTATTATAAAATTTATATCATCCATAATTTTATAAAACAAACCACACTTGGTTTATTTTATAAATTGAACCAAACAATTTGGTTCTCCCCTTTTGATGTGGCCGGCCAAACAAAGAGGGTGGGGACCCTCTTTGGCCGGCCAAACCCAAGCCAAGACCATATGAATTAAACTCATTTAATTCGTCCAATAAGTCTTCAAAAGACTTAACCATTTTATGCTTCCGATGCGTCTCTGAAAAATTCAGATTCGACTTATCTCTCTTGATTGGAAAATCCAATTTTCAACTCGTTTTAAATCCCTCGGATTACTCATAGTGC
Source organism: Boesenbergia rotunda (assembly GCA_024364735.1). Taxonomy (NCBI): domain Eukaryota; kingdom Viridiplantae; phylum Streptophyta; class Magnoliopsida; order Zingiberales; family Zingiberaceae; genus Boesenbergia; species Boesenbergia rotunda. The sequence goes on along the minus strand of JAGFNQ010003998.1, from coordinate 426,358 downwards.
GTGTGACTAAATAGGCTTTCGATTTATGTTGGCCGTCTATAATTAACCAATTATAGAACGATCATGAGTGGCACCTAGTAGTACATCATGACCCCCAATTAATCGAAAGATCAACGGTTGACCTCAGAAATAATTCTGAAACCCTTAAGCGGCTATAATGAGTCGTGCCTCATTTCCTTCACCATCTTATACCCACTTGGTTCAGGACACGGTCTATGTGTGTCAGTCCCCACTAGGCTGACTACGTCACACCTAGCCCAAGCAATGTTTTTCTCGTCCTACGGATTCTAGTTACTCTCATGTATCTGAGAGATTCATACTCTGAACATGTGATGCTCTGGCCAGAGGCTTCGAGTAACAATCCGACGATAGGCCTTGGGTATACATCTCCTCGCAAGGAGTGGTGAATCCTTTGTAGGCTGTTCAAACATCTTCGGGCACTTCGGCTTATACCCAACCATCTTGGGCCCACACCTCCTTAGAGATGCTTGCTTAAGATGTCAAAGTATAAGTCTCCATGACCAAGATGAATTGAACACCGCAAGTCAAAGGAACATCGCACTTAAGCTGCAGTAAGAACTTCATTGACATATCTATATGTAGATTACCATATGAAGTTTTACAGCCAATCACTCCAATGAACTAGTTCCCTTAACTAGCATTCATGTTTATCTCCGGACATCCCAATGTCTCCAGCCAGTGAGAATCAGCTGATTAGAGAATAACCCATGCTAGTCTCAACAGAATTGATAGTGTCCGTATTTATCAATTCATCGACTAGGGATAATTTCAATACTTCATAATTGCACATGTAGAAATAATCACTAGTTGTGAATTCATCACAAATTCTCTCATGCTGTGAATTGTATTGCGGACATTCAGTAAATGAGTTTAAGATCTCAATCAAATACACAAACATGTATACTCAAATAGTGAATATTCATTTATTAAAATAAATGATTACAATCATAAGGCGATTGCCTTAGGACACTTCTCTCACAATACCAACAAAACGATGTAGATGAAACAACATAACCATCCCAGAGAGGATGCGAAAGGAGTTGGGACCCATCTGCGACAAAGGAATGCGGAAGTAATGAGACACATCGATAAAGGAGTGGATGGGGAAGCGGAGGCCGTTAAGCAGGTGGCTCCGAAAGATTGTTACACACCCTAGCGGAGGACGATCGGGTTGATTATTCCCTAAACCTCCTCTTCTTCTCTTGAGAAGGTTGATGATCTTCCACTCTCTCTCTCACTTGAGGATGTAGATGACTCAATTTTCTCCTCCCCTTGAGTCATGGAGCTCACTTCATCGGGATCTTCAACTCTTTGAATTGATGTAGGGTTCTCATGATATCTTTTCAAATTATCCCATAATTCACATGCATTTTCATATTTACCTACAACATTCAAAACATTGTTAGGCAAAAGATTTATCAATATACCAATTACCTTTTTGTTTGCCATAGATTGCTCGTGTTGTTCCTTGTTCCAATATCTAGGACGAAGCTTCTTGCCGTGCTTGTCCTTTGGAACTTCAAAGGGCTCTTCAAGTGCAATTCTAAGGCTCCACTCCATCCCGAACCATGTCTCCATTCTCTCCTTCTAATACTTGAAATCCTCATGGTCGTAGGACAGCGGAGTGTAGATATCGTCCCCAAATTTGTCTTCCATTTCCTTTTCCTCTAGCGTTTGCTCCCTCGGCGGTTAGTCCGATCAAGAGCGGTCATTCGCTCTGATACCAATTGTAGGATCGATTGTATTTGTTAGAGGGGGGGGTGAATAGCAATTTTCGAACCCCTTTCTTTCTACACGGTTAGTTGCACAGCGGAATATACAATAAGAAAAACACTAACCAATGCTAACACGGAAGATTTACTTGGTATCCACCCCGGCCGGGTGACTAATCCAAGAATCCGTCGGTGGATCACTCCCCGGATAACCTCCGGCTAGCCCTCGTTGCTCCTTGTGGGTGGAGAAACCTCACCATAACACCTTGAGAATCTCTGAGCACAAAGACTACTGTTTGGCCCTTAACCAAGACCAAACTTGTCAAGAGTCTCAACCCAAACCGAGTTCTCTTAAACAAGAACTCGGGCTGAAAACTCTCGCTACCAGTCGACTGCCCCCAGGGTAGTCGACTGGTGCCACTGAAATTCGACCGTTGCACCCCCAACGTTCGAATTCTCAGCCACCTACCAGTCGACTGCTCCCAGAGCAGTCGACTGGTCCCCAGCTGAACCCTTCCCGAGTACAATCACACCGCACTCGTACCCTCACGACTCGACTGACTCCTCCTCCGCAGCCTCAACTGTTGCCTTCGTGCCCTCTTCATCTTCGGCCCTCGTCCCTTGGATGCACACACAAACCTCCAGTTTGCCTCCATGCCACCCTTCACGTACACCTCGAAGTCCGCGCCCATCAGCTCATCGTCCCTGCTCTCCAAGGTCCCTTGGGTGCACACAAGCCTCCAGCTTGTCTCCATACCACCCTTCACCGTACCGAGGCCGTCCAGTCAAGTTCATATGTGTAACCTGTACAACCTACACACTCAACATACACATATAAGAACACAAGGGTAAACCTAACTTAAACTCTTTGCCCAAACATCAAAACACTTGGTCACACCGGACATAGATTGCCTCAACACCCAGCTCAAGGTCTCCCAACTTGAGCTCTCAATTTGGATCTTACGCCCGACATGGTCTCCCGAGTCCCCAACTCGAGCCCCCGAGCCACAAGTCGAAGGGTTCCTACGAGAAGCAATCCTCAGCAAAACACAGAGATTCAATGAGATTCCTTCCACGGTCCTAGATCAAAAGACACTCCGATCTTGAAACCTCCACCCCTAAAGCTAGAGAAGTAGAAATGGTTGTAAAAATGCAGACACGCAGTGACAAGGAGAATGTGGCCCTGGAAACACCTCTATCTTTTTCCCTCATTCAACGTGTAGTGAAAGATACTACACATACATGGGGTAACAGTGGCGGAATCTTCGGATCTATGTGTTGGGACCGGTAGGAGAGCTAGAGGGGGGGTGATTAGCTCCGATTTGCTTATAGATGATTTGTCGCTGCGGAAGACTTCAAGCAATGCTAACACTTCTATTTTACTTGGTATCCACCTCCTTGAAGTGACTAATCCAAGGGTCCACTCTTCTCACTCTCTCATACACTATGAAAGATCTCCTTCTTGAGGTGGAGAAACTTCTTACAAGCTTACAAGAAGATACAACAAGAATATAAGCAAATACAAACTGAAATCTTACAAGATTTACAATGATAAGCTCAAGCTTTGCTTTCCTTGCTATCTTCAAGCTTGTGATCGCCTCTAGAACTTTGAAAGTGTAGCAACACTAAGCTCCAAAGCTTCTCTTGAGATGGTGTGGAAGGAGGAAGAAGAGTTGCGCTTCAAACCTGCGTGAAAACCTTTATACCCGACGCCTAGGGTTTCCCAATCGATTACCCAATCGATTACCACATCAGATCTAGCCGTTCAATGGCTATTTTTCGAACCTTAATTGATTATCCAATTGATTAAAACTGCCCTTAATCGATTAACCAATCGATTAAGAGAAGGTTGAATCAATTACCCAATCGATTCAGCCACCTTCTGTTCTCGCAACAAAACTCTCTTAATCGATTACTCAATCGATTACGGTCCTTCTTAATCAATTACCCAATTGATTAAGATCCATCTTAATCAATTACCCAATTGATTGAGACCCTTTTTAATCAATTACCCAATTGATTAAGATCCTTTCTATTCTCGCAAGACAACAACCCAATCGATCTCCCAATCGATTGAGTTCAACCTAACTTGTGTTCACGGTCAACCCCTTTGACCAACCTGGATTTCTCCTGCCTAGCTCTCAACTAGGAATTAACCTGATTCCCAACCAGGTCTGCCTAACCCTCGAGTTAGGTCTAGTCTCTTGGTAGACTTCCACCTTACCAGCGTGCGATCTCCCCGATCCACCTGGACTTTACCTAGTCCACTAGGTCTTTTTCCATGTTAGCGTGCGATCTCCCCGATCTACCTAGACTTCACCTAGTCCCACTAGGTGTGCCTAGTCCCACTAGGTCTTTTTCCATGCCAACGTGCGATCTCCCTGATCCACCTGGACTTCACCTAGTCCCACTAGGTGTGCCTAGTCCCACTAGGTCTTTTTCCATGCCAACATGTGATCTCCCCGATCCACCTGGACTTCACCTAGTCAAGTCTCTAGTCAACCTTGACCCACTTGACATCATACAACATTCAAACATCATTATCAAACATCGAAACATCCAAACTTAAGCTCACCAAGCTTACCAGACTTAAACTCATCCGAGCCTAATCAAACTAGGTTAACCTTGACCTAACCAAGATTGCACCAACAATCTCCCCCTTTTTGATGTTTGACAATATGTTTGAGAAAGACTAATCCCTATTAGCCTTTCAATCTCTCCCCCTTTGACACAAATCAAAAACTCTCCCCGAGAGTCTATATGGTCAAAGGCAAGCTCAATGAAAGTCTCATACCTTTCACTTAGACCTATGCTCACCCGTGATGAAGATTTCCAATCTTCATCCTTTCCCTTAACAAAAATAAAAATGCAACCACATGCTTTTAAGGAAGACCTTCCCCTCAAAACATGCTCTAAACCTCTATCATTGCACCAACAATGATTTTTGAGTACCTAAACCTTTAGGAAAACTCAACTTGAGGTGATGAGATTTTGAGATTCAACACTTGAATCAAAACCTCTCCTTAACCCTATAGTTTTCACCGAACCATCTCCCGTTGTGATTTCATACGAAAATTTACCCAAATGTACTTATAAAAGTATTCCAAGGGGCTAGGGATTAGTAGGTCACTCACAAATTAGGTTATCAGACTGAAATCAGACAGTTTCAGTCTTTTCAATCGATTGGTGTTAGGAACCAATCGATTAAAACATGCCTTAATCGATCAACGGAACGATTACAACTGCCTTTAATCGATCAACGGATCGATTACGTGAGTTTCTGTGCTCGCAAATAGAGCTAACAATCGATTGACCAATCGATTAGAGTGTCCTAATCGATCACCTGATCGATTGATAATTTCTGATTTCTGAAACCAATTTAAGTCCGAATTTCAGAAATCCCTAAATAATTCTACAAAATTCGAAAAATCCTAAAATTTTGTGTAGACATTATTTATGACATATACTATCATGGAAAAATAGTTTTCTATGAAAATAACCTTCATTTCCAAAGATTGACACAAAATTGGAAACCGTTGAAATACTTCAATATTTCATTTTGTTTTGTATCTATTTCATCAAAAGATGAGTGCTATCAAAAGATAGTCTTCACCAAGGTTTTCCAAGATAGTTTTGAAATGTTTTTCAAAAACAATATCCAACCATGTTCTATGGGCTAAATGCACATGACTTGTACATAAGCTTTCCCAATGATTGGAGTTCATTTATATTCAAATTTTGATGACCCTAAAACTCAATAACGTGAGTTTTGTTCATCACCCTAACATCTCACTTGTTTCTAGTGTATCTCAAAAATACACACAAGTCAACTTATGGTCCTTGTGAGATGTGAAAGTCATGTTCTCCCTAAACTAAGAGTTCATGCATTTCTACCTAGGCATTATAAACTTTGATCATCCACTAGGATGTCAATTAATGTCAATATCCTTAATTTCAATAAACATTAAAATTAATGCATGATAATGACTATGAGATGCATCATATGAGAATTTTAAATAATATTATAACTAGATGATGCATGTATGACATGACATGTTATATTTTCATAATAAAATATGAATGATGGATTATGATGTCATGGCATGTGATAGAGCAAATAAAACATGGCATATTAGCACAAAAGCATATACCTAGATTCCTTATCTAAGTATCAATAACTCATCGCTTAGCCATTGATAATCCTAATATTTCCCCCTAATTTCCAAGATAATGCCACAACTCCCCAACTTGACCTATCTTTGGATTATAACCTAGTTGTGCCAACTTAACCAAGTTTAATCTTTCAAAAATATAGTTTGGCATAAATTTTACTCCTCCTAGAGTAAACAATTGATTCCTTCATTTTCAAGGGTAGTAACTCCTTGAAAATATCCCAAAGTGTCAACTTGATCAAGGTTAGGTTAACTACCCTTCCAATTTGAGTTGACACTCCCTAGACCTATCTAGGGTGTGGCGAACACACTCTTAGGAACCCAAAACCTATTGGTGCTCCTTGGGTGTTCTAAGTATTCATTAGGGATAACTTCCCTTGATACCTTCCTAATGGCCTTTTTAGACTTCTCTGAAGCCTTAGTCATGTTGATCTTGTCTTGGTCAACCCTAGGGATGGCTTCCCTTATGGCCTTGACTTGACTCCTTGACCTAGATTGAGTTCCATACCTATATGGAATTCTATGATAGGATGGACCATCATTCTTAGTTTTAGATTTGTATCCCAAACCTTTCTTGCTCCTAGAGGGTCCATGATTTCCTAAATCTAGGTTTTGAATTTTTGATCCCTTAAATAGATTTTCTATTTTCTTAAGGGATTTTTCTAATTTATCAAGTTTTAACCTCAAAACTTGATTTTCAATCATTACCTCATCCAGGCTTAGTTTTCTAATATAGCCTTGGTGTTTATTCTTCTTGGCCTTGTGTTGGGTAGGTCTACCCTTGAATGATATAAACTCCTCTCTATCCTTAGATGTGGTAGACCTAGCATGAAATGCTCTATAATTCTCCTTAGGTTTTTCATACCTTCTATTTTCATGATAAATAGCATTTAAATGAAAATATTTATTTTTAACATGCATATTATCATGATTTAAATAAGTACCATTACCTAATGGTACCTTAGTCTTGTTCTTGGAGGCTCCCCCTTGATTTGAGCTCCTACTCTTGGCTTTGGTCGGATCCTTCGCCTTTGGACATTGATTCCGATAATGTCCCTTTTGCTTGCATGAGAAGCACACAATATGCTTCTTATCCCTTTTTGCCACAGGGCCGACCTCTTTTGTCTTCTCTTGGTCTTAGGTGCCACTAGCACCTGCTTCTTGACCAATTTTGGACACTTACTCTTATAGTGCCCTTTTTCCCTACACTCAAAACAAATGATATGATCTTTATTTTTATCAATTGAAATTTTTATACCTTCATGGAGTGTAGAGGTGGTACTCGATTCCTCTTCTTCTTTATTGACCTCGGATGATGATGTTGAAGTTTTTCTTTGATCCGATGTCAATGGCACATTTTGCTGCCCCTCAATCCTTGAAGTAGAGGCTTCTTGAACTTCATCTTCGGATGTTGAGCATCTCTCAACTTCCGAATTATTTTCCTCCGATGAATCTCCCTCTTCGGCTTTGTCTTGATTTGGTACAGTGGAGGGATTTTCATGAAGCTTTGCCAATTTGCTCCAAAGCTCTTTGGCATCTTTGAATTCTCCAATCTTGTCGGAGATGTTGCTCGGCAAAAGATTGACCAATAACTTGGTCACTTTGTCGTTGGCCTCGCATCTCTTGATTTGCTCCTCATTCCATTTGCTTTTCTTGAGAAGCTTTCCTTTGGTGCTTGTTGGAGCTTCAAAACCCTCCATTAGAGCAAACCATTGCTCTATCTCCATCATGAAGTAATTTTCAATCTTTGACTTCCAAAGATTGAAATTTGCCTTGTCGAATGGTGGAGGTGCCCAGGTGTCGTAGCCAAACTCCATTTTTGAAGTTGAACCCTCTTGATGATGACTTCTTGAAATTAGGGTTTCTTCCAACTTCTTCTTCTTCCTCTAGCTCTTGCCCTCTTGGCGATGAGTCCAAAGAAGAGCAACCTTGCTCTGATACCACTTGTTGGGACCGGTAGGAGAGCTAGAGGGGGGTGATTAGCTCCGATTTGCTTATAGATGATTTGTCGCCGCGGAAGACTTCAAGCAATGCTAACACTTCTATTTTACTTGGTATCCACCTCCTTGAGGTGACTAATCCAAGGGTCCACTCTCATCACTCTCTCATACACTACGAAAGATCTCCTTCTTGAGGTGGAGAAACCTCTTACAAGCTTACAAGAAGATACAACAAGAATCTAAGCAAATACAAAATGAAATCTTACATGATTTACAATGATAAGCTCAAGCTTTGCTTTCTTTGCTATCTTCAAGCTTGTGATCGCCTCTAGAACTTTGGAAGTGCAGCAACACTAAGCCCCAAAGCTTCTCTTGAGATGGCGTGGAAGGAGGAAAAAGAGTTGCGCTTCAAACTTGCGTGAAAACCTTTATACCCGACGCCTAGGGGTTCCCAATCGATTACCCAATCGATTACCACGTCAGATCTAGCCGTTCAACGGCTATTTTTCGAATCTTAATCGATTAGCCAATCGATTAAGACTGCCCTTAATCGATTAACCAATCGATTAAGGGAAGGTTGAATAGATTACCCAATCGATTCAGCCACCTTCTGTTCTCGCAACAAAACTCTCTTAATCAATTACCCAATCGATTATGGTCCTTCTTAATCAATTACCCAATTGATTAAGACCCTTCTTAATCAATTACCCAATTGATTAAGATCCTTTCTATTCTCGCGAGACAACGACCCAATCGATCTCCTAATCGATTGAGTCCAACCTAACTTGTGTTCACGGTCAACCCCTTTGACCAACCTGGATTTCTCTTGCCTAGCTCTCAACTAGGACTTAACCTGATTCCCAACCAGGTCTGCCAAACCCTCGAGTTAGGTCTAGTCTCTTGGTAGACTTCCACCTTGCCAGCGTGCGATCTCCCCGATCCACCTGGACTTTATCTAGTCCCACTAGGTGTGCCTAGTCCCACTAGGTCTTTTTCCATGCCAGCGTGCGATCTCCCCGATCTACCTGGACTTCACCTAGTCGTCCCACTAGGTGTGCCTAGTCCCACTAGGTCTTTTTTCCATGTCAGCGTGCGATCTCCCTGATCCACCTGGACTTCACCTAGTCCCACTAGGTGTGCCTAGTCGCACTAAGTCTTTTTCCATCCCAGCATGCGATCTCCCCGATCCACTTGGACTTCACCTAGTCAAGTCTCCAGTCAACCTTGACCCACTTGACATCATACAACATTCAAACATCATTATCAAATATTGAAACATTCAAACTTAAGCTCACCAAGCTTACCAGACTTAAGCTCACCCGAGCTTAGTCAAACTAGGTCAACTTTGACTTAACCAAGATTGCACCAACACTATGGGAACGTGAGTTTTTTTCCTTCACTCTCTATAAAAGGTATTCTCTCCTACAGCGAAGGGGGAGAGAATTCTAATTTGATTCATGTTTTTCATTTCTTTTGGAGCGCATCTGACTTGAGCATCGGAGTGGGTGTATCGGAGACCCTTTCGGTCGTCCTTATAACTCGTGTTTTCCTCTTCAAATTCACCTAAGAAGAACTCAGCCGTCCTACAACTAAGTTTATCCTCTTGGCAGGCGAAGCACTGTTGAATTAGCCTCCGAGAAATTTGGGCAGCATTAGACATTATGAGCTCTTAGACTAGACATGAACATGAAGCATCATTCGTAGTCTTCTCTTGTTAAATATGCTCTTATTCAATTTGTTTCATATTTTTTTTCTTTATTATGACCCTCATGGTCCTGCTATTTCTTTGTCCCCAAATCATTTTATAAATGACTTGCTCAAGCCTGTCATTACTACGTATGCTCACAACTCCATTAGGGGTTCTCAAAGGATTGACTGATGGTTAGTATGTAAATGTTATCATCTTAAGATTTGAGAGTCAAAACTTGACAAAGCCAATATACCCACCCTCCCCACGCACTAGCCACAACATCCGGGCTAGTAGTCCTTATGATTTACCTCCTCTGTATTAGCTTTGAGATAGGTTGGTAGGGCGCTAAGGGCGAGTAAATCGCCTTTACCATCTCACAACTCCATTGGGGGATACCAGTCTCTCTTAAACAACATTTTAATTTCTAAGGCATAACATATCTAGCCCATTATTAGTATTTTCTTTCTTAAACATGGTTAATCATCCTAAATGTTCATTTTATCATATTGCTTTGATATCAATTTCCATTTTTACAAATTATTAATATGATCATCTTTTCCTTTCACGAAATCTTCAATGAGATCGATGGAAAATTTTTATAGGAATGAATCTATCATCCTAGGATTAGTAGATTCAAAAAGTTAAATATATAATGTTAATTAAAAATAATAAGTAATAAATCTAATTACCAGAGATACACAAGCAACCAACTCAATACCTAAAAAAAAATGGCATTGATCATTTTTAAGAGGATCATCTATTTTAGAAAAATATTGATAATTTTTATATCATATATCTAATTTAATTTAGTTAATCTTATACATATGATATTTTATTTTATATTTTCTCATGTAATTTCTTGTCGAGTTAAATAAAATGGTCTATTTACGATGAATCAGGTAACAGTTAAATTTGAAACGACTGATCTAGTCTAACGAAAATTTTATCTTACTTTTTAAGATTAATCAGATAGAGTGATGGAAGATTAAAAAGTAAACCCAAGGATATGTGGTGAATAGGCACCAAAATTTGTAAAAATACAACTACTTTAATACAAAGTTTAAATATTTGTTAGTATTTATATTTTTCAAGATCAAAAAAGCTAAGAGAAGTTGTTTAATCGTGATTTAAAACTCATAGGTCTTATTCCACGGTCTATAAATTTATATGGTGAGTTAGTCTTCAAAAGTTGTATAACAAAATAATAAGACTCGATACTCTTATTACATGGCCTTTTTCCTTACTAAAGACAGAGAAGCTCGTAGAATATAGTCTCCTAATTGTTAATGATTGAGCCCCTCCCCTTTTGCTCCTCTATTTGTCTTCAAAATCAACCTTGAACTTTTGTACAATTTTTTTGTTTTAATTTCAATCGACTCAATTGAATTTATCTATTACTTATTATTTCCAATCGAATCAAATTCATTTAAGTTGATTCAACACTTATCATTTAACTTAAATTGATAAGATCCATTAGAATGATATAAATATTGGAACCACGAGAAAAATGTTCAAACGAGCATGAAAAGTGTGAAAAAAAAATCCTGACAGGAGGTTGATAGTTTAGTAGATTGGGACAGGGTACAAGTATCAGTATGTTTTTTCTATAAAAAAAAGTGTATTTAGCCAAAAATAAATTTGTAAAAAAATTTATGAATATATCAACGAGTTATTTAAAAAAAATATTTTATTAAGTTTGATATGAATGGGTTTCGCCCTTAGTTAATGTAGCATTGATGCAATACAAGAGAATCACATATTGCCTAAGTTTACCTATCCCCATAAATTTGCTTTAACTTTCTCAATGTTCATTTCTATGTTTTTTTAATCTCAAAATTTTCGAGATTAGAGAAAAATGGTAACGCCGTTTCTAATCAAACAGAACGTTTACGAATCATTACCGTCAGATGAGCATCCAACGGTCTCTTTGTTTTCTCCACGAAGTTCCTCTACAACGACCGGTGTATACGATCTCTGAACACCCATGGCTGATGATGGTGAAGCCAAATCACAGCCTTCAAGCTTAACACGTTTCATCATCTCAAAGAAAGGTCTCATTTTCTCCTTAAAAAAAAAGAAAAGAAAAGAAAAGAAAAACCATCGATAATACGGTTTTTCAAAATAAATAGAAATCAAAAAAATCACGTCTCCCAGTAAAAAAATGTCAATTTACTCCAACTAAATTTATGCATTATTTAGTTTCGAGATACTTTATTTTTTAATTTAAAAATATTTTTAATTTATAAATCAGTCTGTGAAATCGATTAACGGTTATTTTTGATTAAATGGTTAAATTTTGAGGGTCGTACGAAACTTACTCGATTTAGAAATTTGCAAGAACGCAGGGCGGACTCGAAGACGGCGAATGTTGATGGCGAAACCTCGACGGTGGCCGAGAGCAGCGCTGCGGCGGCCATCACCGACGACTTGAACCCGATCGGTTCCATCTCTGTCCCAAAAGAAAAACAAAACCACCATAGATGGCACATTGTAGAACAAGATTGATGTACCCAAACCTAGGTGGTGATCGATAGATCCATACCGTATTGGGCTCTGATGAGCTTCCTGGAGGCACGATCCCTTAGATCTCGGAGGAACTCAATAGGATACGACTGAATGAAGCGGATAATTAAGTAACCGAGGAAAGCGAAGGCAGTGATGGATCGCAATCGGCAATCAAGAGCCTCCACTATCACGAACTCCATCCGATCGACGTTCGCCGGATCGAAATCGATCGGCCGCATTGCCTGATTCATCCGTAGTGAATCAGATTTAACGGAGAAAAGTTAAACCATAAAGAAGCCTACCTGGAATTTGGCGACGGAGAAGCGGAAGTTGAGCATCTTGACGGCGATGGAGAGGCAGGTCGCGGAGAGGAAGGCCGGCGACCATGGCAGAAACAACTGAAACAGAGAAAAGAAAAAAAAAAGGGTCGAAAGATCGGATTTGGAAACAAATTTGTTCCCCACTTAGGGAAATCGAAAAGGGGATCGATTTACCACGATTTCGTGCTTCGAAATGAACCGATCGAGGTAGTTGACGGCGAGGTACGCCACGTAGTGATCCACGCCGCCAGGATTCTCCGTCAACTGCGTCCGAAGAAATATAAAGCCACAAATCTCTCGAGGGAGATGGAGAAGAGAAAGGAGGTCTCGATTCGGGAGATTATATTACCTGGCGTATCAGGGAGACGGTGTCACGGCGGAGGGCGAGGGCGCGGGGGGCTTGTTATATATCTTAGAATATATGGTGTGAATGGAAAAGAGGTGGAGGAACTTTTAGTCCCACATTGTTACTTTCTCTTGAGTAGAAAGTGAGGAGGAGAATAAAAGGGCCCCCTTGAGAGGGGGGCTTTAGCCCTACATTGGGAGTTTAAGATAAAATATTTGGTTTATATTGTATCACAAGCATGGTAGTTATGAACAAATGCTAGGGGAGAGGCTCTCTCTCACGCGTGGGTGCGTAGGGGGGTGCAAATCCAGGGCCCGGATTTGTACTGAACCAAGTGAACTCGTGTGCATGCACGACCCGCGCACGTCGAATGTCGGACCGGTCGGGGCAAAATTTGTCCAAGCAGATGAGCCAAAGTTTTGCCAATTTGATTTTTGCTCGAATGTAACTGATGCATTAATTTTGTTTAATGCGAAATCAGTAACCCCCAGACGTTTGGATCTGGTCGGGTAAATGCCATTAAATGACGATTAATTCGTCATTTAATACTGCGAGGTCACAGGCAGAGACGCAGTGCGAAATTCTTCTCCACTCCACCTCGCTCCCGACCCCGCTGATAGCGGTCGGGTACCTCCTCAGTTCGCCACGAGCAACGAGTGCTCCGTTGTGCCCGTGGTCTGCTGTTGTATCCTGAGAGACGGAAGTCCATCTGAGCCTCGAAGCACCGCCGGAGGAGGACGAATCTGTTTCAAGGAAACTGCGCTGCGCAGGCCTCAGCAACTCCCCGGTCGGGAGACGTCCTACTGCTGTTCTGGAGATCCCGGTCGGGAAACTCCACTCGGAAACCTCTCTCGGTCATTCAGGAGCTCACTCGGCCGCTAAGGAAACTTCACTCGGGAGCTCACTCGGCCACTCGGGAGCTCACTCGGCCGCTCGGGAAACGTCACTCGGGAGCTCACTCGGCCGCTCGGAGTCACGCTCGGGAAACTTCATTCGGGAGCTCACTCGGCCACTCGGGAGCTCACTCGGCCGCTCGGGAAACTTCATTCGGGAGCTCACTCGGCCGCTCGGGAAACTTCATTCGGGAGCTCACTCGGCCGCTCGGGAAACTTCATTCGGGAGCTCACTCGGCCTCTCGGGAGATTTCACTCGGATCTCACTCGGCCACTCGGGAAAACCTGCTCGGGTCGGGAGATTCCACTCGGACCTCACTCGGCCACTCGGATCTCACTCGGCAGCTTCGGTTTTCAACTCGGCCACTCAACAGAGATAAGTTGAAATTGTTTTTGTAATTTCAATTTAGTATAAAATCTCGGAAAAATCCTCCAACAATCTTGAAACAGACTCGATTCTGTTGAGATGGCCACGGAACGTGTTGAGGTGAAACAGACTCATCACCAGGCTCCCTCCGCCCCGATCGGGAATGCCCCGATCAACCATGGGGAAAAGCCAGAGAAGTTGACTGGGTTGAACTTCAAGAGGTGGCAGCAGAAGATGCTCTTCTACCTGACCACGCTCAATTTGGCTCGGTTCTTGACCGAGGACCCTCCCGAGAAAGCTGAGGCTGTTGTGGTAGAGGCTTGGACTCATTCTGAGTACCTATGCCGAAACTACATCCTCAACTGTCTGGCCGACTCGCTGTATGTTGTGTACAGCACGAAGAGAACGACTAAGGAGCTATGGGAGTCCCTGGACAAGAAATATAAGTCGGAGGATGCTGGGGCCAAAAAGTTCATTGTGGGCCGATTCTTGGACTACAAGATGGTTGACACTAAGACTGTGATCAGCCAAGTCCAAGAGCTTCAGGTGATCCTACATGAGATCCACTCAGAATGTATGGTTCTGAGTGAAACCTTCCAAGTAGCAGCCATCATTGAGAAGCTGCCCCCCGGCTGGAAGGATTTCAAGAACTACCTGAAGCACAAACGGAAAGAGATGAACGTGGAGGAACTTGTTGTGAGACTTCGCATCGAAGAAGACAACAAGGGTTCGGAGAGAAAACTATTCTCTCAGGCTACTGTGAAAGCCAACGTGGTCGAGCACGGACAAAGCTCGAAACGGAAGAATTCTAAATCTTCCAAGCTGGCACCCAAAGGAGGCATCGCCAAGAAGTTCTCTGGGAAGTGCTACAACTGTGGCAAAGTGGGCCACAAATCTTCGGAATGTAAGAAACCGAAGAAGAAGCAGGAGGCCAACCTGAACGAGGGACCAGAAATGGAAGACCTATGCGCTGTGGTCTCCGAGTTGAACCTGGTGGGTTCAAACCCGCGGCAATGGTGGATTGATACTGGAGCCACCAGACATGTATGCTGTAATAAGGAGCTGCTCCACAATTTTGAAGAAATTAGTGGAGAGAAGCTGTTCATGGGGAACTCGGCAACCTCGGACATCGTGGGCCAAGGGAAGGTGGTGCTGAAGATGACCTCGGGCAAGGACCTGACTCTAACCAATGTACTGTATGTTCCGGAGATTCGAAAGAATCTAGTGTCCGGATCACTCTTAAGCAAGCATGGCTTTCGCATTGTGTTTGAGTCCGACAGAGTTGTTCTGTCGAAGAAGGGAATGTTTGTAGGAAAGGGCTATGTATCTGATGGGCTGTTTAAGCTCAGTGTAATGGCCATTAAGCCTAAGATAAATAAAACTGAAAGCTCTTCCACTTATATGCTTGAGTCTTCGTGTTTATGGCATGGTAGACTAGGACATGTGAATTACGATGTGATTCGTAGATTAATGAACATGCAAAGCATACCGACATTCCACCTTGACCCGACACACAAGTGTGAGACTTGTGTTGAAGCGAAGTTGACTAGGTCATCCTTTCAACACGTTGAAAGAAGCACCGAACCTCTCGGCCTAATTCACACCGACGTATGTGACCTTAAAGGCACACCGACGCGTGGTGGGAATAAGTACTTCATCACTTTTGTAGATGATAACACAAAATATTGTTATGTGTATCTTCTCAAAAGCAAGGATGAAGCTATAGAGAAATTCATTCTCTATAAGAATGAGGTTGAAAACCAACTTAATAAGAAATTAAGGTGGTTCGAAGTGACCGAGGTGGTGAATATGTATCACCATTCGCTGAGTTGTGTGCTGAACATGGGATCAGACACGAGACAACAGCTCCTTATACCCCTCAGCAGAATGGGATTGCTGAGCGAAAGAATAGAACTCTTAAGGAGATAATGAATGCTCTTCTATTTAGCTCTGGACTGCCAGACTCGATGTGGGGGGAAGCTGTGTTAACAGCTAATTACCTTTTAAATAAGGTCCCTCGGAAGAAAATACATAAGAGTCCTTATGAGTTATGGAATGGAAGACAACCATCCTACAAATACTTGCGAGTGTGGGGGTGTCTTGCCAAAGTTTTGGTGCCTGATCCAAAAAGGGTTAAGATAGGACCAAAAACTGTTGATTGCATATTTATTGGATATGCACATAACAGCAGTGCATATCGGTTTTGCGTTTATGAATCACAATTACCGGATATACACAAGAACTCGATAATAGAATCGAGAAATGCCTCATTCTTCGAGCATGTATTTCCATATAAGACCCGAGAGGATGCTAGCTCCTCAAAAAGGGTAAAGGAAATATCAGAGGAAGAAGAAGAGGAAGATGAACCAGTTGAGAATGCACCTCGACGGAGTAAGAGAGCTCGGGTAGAAAAATCTTATGGATCAGATTTTATCACTTTCATACTGGAAGGTGAACCCCAAAGCTACTCAGAAGCTGTGAACTCCTCTGAGGGACCTCACTGGAAAGAGGCAATTGCATCTGAGATAGAATCTATCTTGCAAAATCACACGTGGGAACTAGTGGACCTTCCTCCGGGAAGTAAACCATTAGGTTGCAAGTGGATTTTCAAGAAGAAGATAAGATCAGATGGTACAATTGACAAGTATAAGGCCAGGTTGGTAATTAAAGGTTACCGACAGAAAGAAGGCCTTGATTACTTTGATACATATTCTCCTGTGTCGAGAATAACGTCCATTAGAGTGTTGTTAGCTATTGCTGCTCTATGGAACCTGGAAATACATCAGATGGATGTAAAGACGGCCTTTCTAAACGGAGATTTAGAAGAGGAAATCTATATGGAGCAACCAGAGGGGTTTTCTGTGCCAGGACAGAACAACCAGGTTTGCAAATTGGTAAAATCTTTATACGGCTTGAAGCAAGCTCCAAAGCAGTGGCATGAGAAATTTGATAATGCCATGCGAGAAGGTGGATTCAAAATCAATGAATGTGATAAATGTGTCTACTCGAAAGCTACAGAAGATGACTTTGTCATCTTGTGCTTGTATGTAGACGACATACTTATCATTGGGAGTAATGATAAGATAATCAAATCCACGAAAGACATGTTGAACTCAAGATTTGACATGAAAGACATGGGCCTAGCTGATGTGATTCTAGGAATCAAGATTCTTAGAACAGCTGAAGGACTTGTTCTTAGTCAGTCCCACTACGTGGACAAGATTCTTGAGAAATTCACCAATGGTGATACTGCGTTGGCACGAACACCGATAGATACAAGCCAACATCTATCGAAAAATCGAGGCGAAAGAATCTCTCAGGTAGAGTACGCTCGGGTGATTGGAAGTCTGATGTACTTGATGAATTGTACACGACCAGACTTAGCCTACGCAGTAAGCAAATTGAGTAGATACACGAGTAATCCCGGTGTTGAGCACTGGAAAGGGATAACAAGAGTACTAAGGTACTTGAGATATACTCGTGGAAATGGACTGCACTATATGAGATATCCTGCTGTTATCGAAGGATACAGCGATGCGAGTTGGATATCTGATATAAAAGACTCGAAGTCTACGAGTGGTTATGTGTTCACTCTGGGAAGTGCAGCCATTTCATGGAAATCTTCTAAGCAAACCGTAATAACCAGATCCACGATGGAGTCTGAGTTTGTAGCTCTTGACAAATGTGGTGAAGAGGCTGAATGGCTACGACAATTCTTAGAAGATGTACCGAGATGACCTAAACCCGTGCCGGCAATCTGCATACATTGTGATAGTCAATCTGCAATTGGTCGGGCACAAAGCCATCTATATAATGGTAAGTCTAGACATATACGTCGAAGACACAATACCATTAAACAACTACTCTCAACTGGAGTTATCACTGTTGACTATGTGAAGTCAAAGGATAACTTAGCAGATCCGCTAACCAAAGGGTTAAATCGAGAGTTAGTTGCAAGCTCATCAAGGAGGATGGGTTTGATGCCGAGAGAAAATGTTGGTGCAAAGGAAACCCAACCTATGCAGACTGGAGATCCCAAGAACTAGGTTCAAAGGGACAACCTAATTGCACTGACCAAAGTGTTCACTATAAGGGAATGACCCTTTGAAACAGTGAAGGATGAAGGTTAAGCATACGGCTTTTAATGATTCAATAGAGTTACGTGGAAAACTCTTAAGAGATCACCTATGTGAGAAAGAAGTGGGGCCGCTTCGAAGAGAATTGGAGGCACAATTCTTAGAACTTCTCGCAGAATCAGGCGTGTTCATGGCTAAGAAAGAACACACTCATGAGAACTGAGGTGTATCAGGGAGAGTCCTGGGTGAGATGTGTCAATGCTTACACAAACGGCATCACAGTTCAAGGACATCATGTCTACTGTCAGCCAGGAAGCAAACAGATCTGCACAAGGGAAGGTTCAAAGGGTGAAACCTACCTATCCTATACACGACTCAACTGCTGAATGCTATCACCATGTTTCCATTCATGTGGGGGATTGTTATATATCTTAGGATATATGGTGTGAATGGAAAAGAGGTGGAGGGACTTTTAGTCCCACATTGTTACTTTCTCTTGAGTAGAAAGTGAGGAGGAGAATAAAAGGGCCCCCTTGAGAGGGGGGGCTTTAGTCCCACATTGGGAGTTTAAGGCAAAATATTTGGTTTATATTGTATCACAAGCATGGTAGTTGTGAACAAATGCTAGGGGAGAGGCTCTCTCTCACGCGTGGGTGCGCAGGGGGGGTGCAAATCCAGGGCCCGGATTTGTACTGAACCAAGTGAACTCGTGTGCATGCACGACCCGCGCACGTCGAATGTCGGACCGGTCGGGGCAAAATTTGTCCAAGCAGATGAGCCAAAGTTTTGCCAATTTGATTTTTGCTCGAATGTAACTGATGCATTAATTTTGTTTAATGCGAGATCAGTAACCCCCAGACGTTTGGATCTGGTCGGGTAAATGCCATTAAATGACGATTAATTCGTCATTTAATACTGCGAGGTCTGAGCCTATAAAAGGAGGCCGTGACCGAGAGCAAAGAAGAGACGCACAGGCAGAGACGCAGTGCGAAATTCTTCTCCACTCCACCTCGCTCCCGACCCCGCTGATAGCGGTCAGGTACCTCCTCAGTTCGCCACGAGCAACGAGTGCTCCGTTGTGCCCGTGGTCTGCTGTTGTATCCTGAGAGACGGAAGTCCATCTGAGCCTCGAAGCACCGCCGGAGGAGGACGAATCTGTTTCAAGGAAACTGCGCTGCGCAGGCCTCAGCAACTCCTCGGTCGGGAGACGTCCTACTGCTGTTCTGGAGATCCCGGTCGGGAAACTCCACTCGGAAACCTCTCTCGGTCATTCAGGAGCTCACTCGGCCGCTAAGGAAACTTCACTCGGGAGCTCACTCGGCCACTCGGGAGCTCACTCGGCCGCTCGGGAAACGTCACTCGGGAGCTCACTCGGCCGCTCGGGAAACTTCATTCGGGAGCTCACTCGGCCACTCGGGAGCTCACTCGGCCGCTCGGGAAACTTCATTCGGGAGCTCACTCGGCCGCTCGGGAAACTTCATTCGGGAGCTCACTCGGCCTCTCGGGAGATTTCACTCGGATCTCACTCGGCCACTTGGGAAAACCTGCTCGGGTCGGGAGATTCCACTCGGACCTCACTCGGCCACTCGGATCTCACTCGGCAGCTTCGGTTTTCAACTCGGCCACTCAACAGAGATAAGTTGAAATTGTTTTTGTAATTTCAATTTAGTATAAAATCTCGGAAAAAATCCTCCAACAGGGCTGAGACTGCTGCGACATGTAGATCCTCAGCGTCGAAGAGGGAGGCGACGATCATTTTCTCGTTGCCTTCGCCGGTGAATTGGAAGGGGTTGTCGAGGTGGAACTTCATCAGCGACGGCAGAGAAAGTTAACAAGAAGGCGCGACGCTCGGGTCTTTATATCGTACTGAATGGCCACGTAAGCACAAACCTAGAGCGGGTTCATTCCTTGGGCTTTGTTTATTTGTATCACCCTCTCAGAAACTCATGTTTGTTCAAAATTTGACCAATATCTTCCTTATAATATGGATAATTTGAAACTCATATCATATCCATCTGACATATAGATATATAAAGTACAACCACATGAGACTTACAATAATAAAAGTGACATGTTATACATTACAACCACACAGTTTAATAAGTCCAAATAATAAATAATACAAGTCCATTGACGAAATAAACTACGACATCTCCAAAAAAATACGAAACAACTCAAAGTGGAAAAACACGATACTAAGGGATGACAGATGGATCCTCTCCTGATCCTCTCTGATGACCTGAAACGCAGCTATTTACTACTTGAAACAAAAAGGAAAGCGAGCGGTGGTGAGATTGAGATCAAACTTTACGAATATAGCGAATAGATAAATACATAGTATAAACAAAATAATCAAAACAGATATAAACAAGGTATACAGTCTTTGAAATGTAGAGTATATATCAAAATGCAAAAACAAACTATACCTGCGGGGCATGAACAGAAACTCCCATGATACCTTAGTAATCTGCTTGTACTACTGAGCAAATATAGATCAAATAATAAGTGCAAATCAAATAGTCATATATGCATGTTAATCATATGCAACAATTATAGTTCAAATAAATGCAAGATGCATCGTATGCACATAATGCAATGACATGTGTCACTCCTACACACCAATCTACAACCATCACACATATTTGTATGGCCGACCAAGCAAGAGTTGTGACAGCTGTACGCACTATGACATTCATCTCCTATAAGTGGCTGAGTGGACATGATGCTAGGAGAACAACATCAATCTCGAACCCCAAGAAAAGGGGGAGCACAACCACTCTATATCAAGGACTTCAGGAGAGTACAACAACTCTAATACCCAAGAACAAGGAGGAACAATCTCTGACTCCAAGAAGGGGAGCACAACCGCTCTAGTACCCAACGGGAGAGTACAACCGCTCTACTTATCCCTTATAAACAACAGAGAGGGTGTCACTGTCGGCTACTACTCCAACAATTATCACTACCTATGAGTAGTTGAGAGTAGCATGACAGGATGACCGCTCACACTCTGACAACAACCACTATCCTGAGTGGTTGAGTGAACATACCACTATATGATTGACGGTTGGCTTAACCATAAGGAAGTCGATAACCACCAACATGCACCAAATGCAATATGGTGTATGATACCAATGTATACAAACAAAATCAGGTCAACCATCATTGAATCACTAAGTAACACATACACCCAAACTAGAACAATAACACACAAATATATAACTAATCTATTGGGTAGGGTATATCTAATGTTAACCAACCCCTAGATAGGTCATATGATATTGCTAAAGTACACGCGTACTAGCGGTACTCTTCGGATTAGAAAAATAAGAGTCGAGACTGTATAACTGAAATTTAGATTTTTAACTCAAAGATCAAGTAAAGAAAAGTATCAAGTAGGGAAATAAGTAAAGTAGAGCTAAGATAAATAAACATAATCAGATAACAGAATAATCATTAATTTAAAGGTAAAGTTAAGGATTCAAGCAAGAAGTACCCGCCTAATAAATGACATATACATATTAAAGCGAACCTCCTCGTGATCAACCGTACGAATCCGAATTAAGGTCCTGTGTCAAAGGATATATCCTCAACTATTTACACAAATAATAACTAGCTAAACTAACCACTAAATCACTTTAGGATTAATCCTAATTATCATAATTATTTAATTAATCCTAATGACACGATTAACTCTGAATAAATCCAAACAAATGAAACAAGCTTCTCACCCATCCATCCCAAATGAAATGATCTAAGGAAATCAAGGTGGCTATGACTCCTATGGGAAAAAAATGATGAACTAGGCAGTAGACAAATTGAACATGGGTGATTGGTCTGATCCTATAGAAGTTTCCCACCGGTCACCAGGATAAATTGGGAAGCGCTCGCGGTGGGCAGTCTAGAAGCACAGCGTCCCAGGGTTCGCGTCCCATTTGGAGGAAAAATTCCTGCAAACTGCGCCATAGCTGGGGATCGAACCGCGGATGTTTGGGTTAATGACTAGTTACACTACCGCTGCACTATAGTCCCGTGGGTCCTATGACACTCGTGGTACTGGCGGTCCTATTAATAATTTTGCAGGCAATGTAGTAGAATACGGAGGTTATATTAATGCATGCCTGGGTTACCTCAATTCTTAGAAGTTAGATCCTGCACAAGTTGGGTTATTCAGATCTCCTTAGGTGAATGGTCCTCTTGGTAGTCAAACTAGTTTGGAGGTGGTTATGGTGGTCCTCAAGGCAGGCAAGTCCAATAGCAATGAAGGCAGGGCCAAAACTCACCCTCTAGTGTTTATTGGGATATGTCGTATCTGACATTTATGGAGAGCTAAATTTATACTTGGGTTGGACTGCTTGATCTCGGTAGTTTAATTAATGCTATTCTCACTTAGTGTCATCTCAGTAATTATCAACCGAGTAGTTTATCTATCATTTAATCTGAATTACAAACTCGTTCATACAACGCGCGATATCCATCTAATTCGAAACACACTGCCTAAACTTGGACTCACAGTGGTGATCAACACCATATCAACAAAGCCACGACAGAACCAAGAAGATCAAAACCGAAATCAATATCCCTTACTTGGATTAGTGTTGGCAGCAACCTCTGCCCAGATTTGATGAGATTTCGGTCACCTCTAGGGTATTTCCATTTAGTCCTTCCTCCCGAGAGCCTCCTTGTGACCTCCAATTCCAAGTCCCACCAAAACCAACGGATCGTGGTTCAAGAATATTGCGATCGGCAGATAAGGTCAATCTCGGCAAGATCTACTTACACGAGACAAAAGGGAATAACAAGAACTACAGACTTACCCCTAGTAGAGTCGTCGTCGACATCGCCTTTCTGGCTGCGAGAGTCGCCGGTAGCTTGGGCGATATCGCTCGACTCTGACCAGCGGTTCAGTGCCTCGATCCTCGTCTAAGACCTCACTGTGGCACCGTGAAACGGACATGAGAGGAGCTTAAGCGAGGAAAAAAAGGGAAGGAAGAAGGTGGCGGGCGTCAGCTTGATCGCGTGTGGAGAATGGAGAAGAAAAACGCGAAGAGAGGGGTGGATGTGGCGCAAGTTGCCAAGAGAAGGAAAAACGGGATTTCTAGTGTGGGTGTACCATTTGCAATTTAGCTCTCCAACTTCGGATAATTTGAAACTTGCCCTTAGTTTAAAGCTTTTAAGCGTTTTGGTCTCTCATATTTTGATATTTAACAATTTGAGAGGAGGAAACACCAACTTTAGAAAGATTTTCAATCGATTTTTTTCCTTATTTACTCAAAGTAGGATTGATTATTTTTCGTTCTTGGTTTACTTAATGGATAAATATATTTAGAAATTCATTATTGTGTTTACTTAATAGACAGACAGATTTATAAATCTATTATTGATTATTTTTCGTTTAAATTAGACGGAAAGTAATTTTTCTCTCCTCCTCTTCCCTTTCCTGCCTTGTTATTTCTCTTTCCAACATAGATGTGTTTTTTCCCTCTTCTATTACCTTTGTCTTTCCTTAATGAATTTTTTCCCATTTTTTTTCATCGTTCATAGTAACACAGAACCTGGGTGAGTCATGATTTATATCTCTCTTCCATAAGATTTTGAGACAGAGAGTGATTTACTTCCTCCATGTTGATATTGAGACGGATTAATTGGGGTGCTAAGGATGAGCAAATTGTCTTTTATCACCTTGAGATGGACAATGAGTAGGGATCTTCATGTGCAAACAACTAAAAAACACAGCGAAAAATAAAATCCATTGAGTGATTTATACGAAAAAATCATACAATGTTCTATCTAAGATCTATATCTTTGATGCGTGCTCTTAGCTTATCCTGCTTGTCCTTGGTTTGCCAGAACTCTGCACGATCAGAATGGTCGTGCCTTTAATATCCATACGAATACGATCTCAATCTCATAAATGAAGCACTTTAATTGTGCTAGCAACTTAGGATGATTTACACAAAAACATCAAAAACACAAGGAGTGTGTTTCAGCCAAGAAGGAGAGGAGGAGGAAGATGGATGAATGACACTTATGCAATTTTGAAAATTGAAAGAAAGCTTATGTATTCATTCAATAAATACAAAGAGTTTTTGTCTCTTGAGCTTCTAATCCTATTAATGTCTTAATGAATACCAAAACCTCTTAGTATTCAATTTTGGCTTTTCATCTTCTATTCATCCAATAAATAGAAAGACTATTGGTATTCCTCTCTAATAATAAATTCATTAAACTTTTTAATGAATCATTAACCATCTTAAGTGGTTGAGTCTAATCTAACTCGAATTAGACTCAATCCCATAATCCAATTGAATTCATTTGAGTCTCACTCAATTAATCAAATTTCGGATTACATTTTAGTCAAACTAAAATAAACATATCTTTAAAATATTGTATTCTTTGTGTGTGACCCAATAGGTTCTTGTAACGTTGACAATGTATCTAAACTACTTAGACACATAAACAATGAGCGACATCTAGCAATACATCATTGCTACCCAAGTGATAAGAAAATCGAGATTCGACTTAACTTTTTCATATCTATTATTGTTCCGGAAGGAGTCGACGACGATGGTCAGTACCGAGGTTCTGCCCACGTGGAAGTTGTTGCGCCAGGGAGGACTTGGGGCCCTGCGAAGTTAACACAAGCGTTAGGGGACACGCCGGCAGGGGTCCGACGTAGTCCACTCCGACGTCAAGTTAGTAGGTCGTCCGAAGAGTAATAGTAGTGAGAAAGAAAAACAGTATGTAGAATGAGAGAGCGTAACCCCCTTATCGGAGGGGCTGGACTACCTTTTATACCGAGGGCGACAGGCTAGACATACCCCTTGGTCGGCGTCACGTCCCCCCGTACTTAAGCCACGTCCCCCTCCTCTTTCGGCGGTTACGGGATATCTTTTGAAACGGTATGCACCGTTATCCCACTACTACCCGTTGCGCCATTTAAGGGTCGCGAAGACCTCTTCTAACGGGGATGCTTATCCGTACCGAAAAAGGGGGGTCGATGCCTGAGGTCGGTTATTGCATGGACTCCACCTCCCGAGGTGAGCTCAGGGTCTTCGGGTGCCTCGACTCCCGAGGTGCTCTCGGGGCCTACTCTCTCGGGGTGTTCCCGAGGGAGATCTTCCAGTTGGCCTTCCCGGGCGAGCCGCCCGCGGTGAGTCCCGGAGCCCGGGAAGGGAGGTTATCTCGACCCGACTTATTGCGTCTCACAGCTTCTTCCTACCTCGTTCTGGCCACGGCTCATTCAACCCTATCAATTATAATGTATGACTTTGTCCTTCTATCCTCGATATCTAGATTGATTAATGAGGCATAGACCGTGTCATACACTTATCAATTTTTGTATTTCTTGATCCCCAAGTAGATTCACTCAAACAAATGAGCTCAATATCTCATATTGACTCATTTGAGTATGACTATACATTTTAGTTGTCCTACTCGATCTTGGGCCCATAGATATCACTCCTGTCATATAGGAGGATATATCTCATCTAGATCACTCACATCCCTCCACATAATTCATTGCATACGTAGTGATCGACTTTATAGTCCACCCTGTTATAGGTGATTTTGACGATATCAAAGTATACAACTCCTTATGTAAGGAACCGTAGCGACTTCAGGTCTAAGAACTATTCATATCAATAGTCACTATGAGAAAGTTTATGACACTCATATAATGGTCCATGAAAATTTTGTTAGGATCGGTAGAGCTATAGGGGGTGATTACCTCCAGTCTTTGCTCGATGAAGATTTGTCACAACGAAAACTTGAGCAATGCTAGCCCCTCAGATTTTACTTGGTAACTACCTCCTTGAGGTGACTAATCCAAGAATTCGTTCTTCCGCACTTTCTCATACACTTCGAAAGATCTTATTTGTTGAGGCAGAGAAGTCTCATACAAACTTACAAGAAGAAATACAATCAAGAACAAGCAAATACAAAAGAAATCTTATAAGATTTATACAAATGATCTCTATTTGTTTTTCTTGCTTTTTTCTAGTTTAGAATCACTTATAGAACCTTGGAAATATAACAATACTATGCTCCAAGTCTTTTCTTGAAATGACAATGGAATGAGAGGAAGATGTGTGAACTACTTCCGCTTTAACCTACGTAAAAATCTTATATATATACTTGCGTGACCTAGGATTACCAATCGATTACCCAATTCATTACCACGTTAGATCTATCCGTTCAACGACTAGTTTTTGAAGCTTAATCGATTAGCCAATCGATTAAGAAGACGATTCGGTACCTTTCTGTGCTCTCGCGTAATACAGCCGTAATCGATTTCCCAATCGATTAAGAGGATGTTCAATCGATTATCAACATGCTTCTGTTCTCACGATAATCTTGCATCAATCGATTACCCAATCGATCGGCAGACCCCTTAATCGATCACCTAATAAATTAAGAATTTTTCTGTTCTCGCGAGACTACAACCCAATCAATCACTCGATCGATTGGCACTTTAACACAAGTTTAGGGTTCCCTTGCCTAATCCTGGTCAACCATGACCTGTTATGATTTCCTCACCAAGTGCACGATCAACCCTTTGACCAACTTGGGCTTTCCCTTGCCTAGTTCCCAACTAGGACTTCTTTCATGCAAAGTTCCCAACTTGGACTTGACCTAATTCTCAACTAGGTTCGCCTAACCCTCAAGTTAGGTCTAGTCTCTCGGTAGACTTCCACCTTACCAACGTGTGATCTCCCCGATCCACTTAATAGAGAAAAATGATCTGTGTTTTCTGCGTGTCCTATATAATAGAGAAAAATGTAGGTCCAAGTTGAAAATAAGAAAATGAACTCCCACGGTACCCACCGCGGCTTATTTGTTCTTCGCTCATCAAACATTCGCAAACCATATATAAAACACACATTTCCTATGACTCAAACAACTTAGTGTTTGTTTGTGAGGATGTGCAGGGAAGTAAATAATGAGAAGATAATTTTTAATTTCATTTGGGAAGAAAAAGAAGTTGGGGAGAGGAAAGAAAAACTTTTATCCTTTTTTTTACTCCGATTTAGATGGTTAATAAGTTATCTTTCCTTCCCTTTCTTTTATATCCCTTTCTATTAATAAACCTCTTTTCATTCTATATAAACATACGGTTACAGTAATCAACCGAAAGTGTAGTTACTATTCGAGGTCAATTACGAGCTCACAAGTAAAATTTGCTCAGTCCGGTAGCTAATCACAATCTGAAACAATGAGATAGTTTCAAGTTTCAAAAACTATGCTTAATTATTAACATATTTAAAATTTTGGACATCTAATGTTGTTGTATTGTCTGAGTGGTGTAGTTGGTTATCACATTAGTCTTACACAGTAAAGGTCCCCAATTTGAACTTAGGCTCATATATTTTTCTTTTTTGCTTACGAGGCCCGATTGCGATTTCAAGCCCTCAAACATCGACCAATCGCCGGTTCCATTTTTTTGTTTTCCTTTCTTTTTAGTCTTTGGTTCCATTTTTTGATTTTCGTTTCTTTTTAGTCTGCGTGCAGACAATCACACAACTAGACCCAGGTTCAGCTAATTGCCTTAAGTTGCCAGGCTGATTACGACTTCAAGCCTTCAAAAAGTGACCAACTTCCATTTTTTTTGTTTTCCTTTATATCTGTTTAACCGGTGATTCCTAGTAGTTGGAACCATCGGACGATTCCTAGCCATTGGACTATTGGATGATTTCTAGGTGTTATTGTATTGTTTGGGTCGTGTAGTTGGTTATCACGTTAGTCTTACACAATAAAGGTCCCCAGTTCGAACCTGGGCTCATACATTTTTCTTTTTTGCTAACGAGGCCCGATTGCGAATTCAAGCCCTCAAAAATCAACTATCGTCGGTTCCATTTTTTTTTTGTTTTCCTTTCTTTTTAGTCTTTGGTTGCATTTTTTGTTTTCCTTTCTTTTTAGTCTACATGCAGACAATCAAGCGACTAGACCCAGGTCCGGCCAATTGCCCTGGGTTGCCAGGCCGATTACGATTTCAAGCCTTCAAAAAGTGATCAACTTTCGTTTTTTGTTTTCCTTTGTATACGTTTAACCGGTGATTCCTAGTAGTTGGAACCATCGGACGGTTCCTAGCCATTGGAACTATTAAACGATTTATAGTTATTATTGTATTGTCTGGGTGGTGTAGTTGGTTATCACGTTAGTCTCACACACTAAAGGTCCCCAGTTCGAACCTGGGCTTAGACATATTTCTTTTTTGCTTACAAGGCCCGATTGCGATTTCAAGCCCTCAAAAATCGACCAATCACCGGTTCCATTTTTTTTGTTTTCCTTTCTTTTTAGTCTTTGGTTCCATTTTTTTGTTTTCCTTTCTTGTTAGTCTGCGTGGAGACAATCAAACGACTAGACCCAGGTCCGGCCAATTGCCCTGGGTTGCCAGGCCGATTACGATTTCAAGCCTTCAAAAAGTGACCAACTTCCGTTTTTTGTTTTCCTTTGCATCCGTTTAACCGGTGATTCCTAGTAGTTGGAACCATCGGACGATTCCTAGCCATTGGAATTATTAAAAGATTTCTAGTGATTATTGTATTGTCTGGGTGGTGTAGTTGGATATCACGTTAGTCTCACACACTAAAGGTCCCCAGTTCGAACCTGGGCTCAGACATATTTCTATTTTTCTTACGAGGCCCGATTGCGATTCAAGCCCTCAAAAATCGACCAATCACCGGTTCCATTTTTTTTTGTTTTCCTTTCTTTTTAGTCTTTGGTTCCTTTTTTTTTTGTTTTCCTTTCTTTTTAGTCTTTGGTTCCATTTTTTTGTTTTCCTTTCTTGTTAGTCTGCGTGCAGACAATCAAGCGACTAGACCCAGGTCCGGCCAATTGCCCTGGGTTGCCAGGCCGATTACGATTTTAAGCCTTCAAAAAGTGACCAACTTCCGTTTTTTTGTTTTCCTTTGTATCCGTTTAACCGGTGATTCCTAGTAGTTGGAACCATCGGACGATTCCTAGCCATTAGAATTATTAAATGATTTCTAATCATTATAGTATTGCCTGGGTGGTGTAGTTGGTTATCATGTTAGACACACACACAAAAGGTCCCCAGTTCGAACTTGGGCTTAGATATTTTTCTTTTTTCCTTACGAGGCCCGATTGCGATTTCAAGCCCTCAAAAATCGACCAATCACCGTTTCCCATTTTTTTGTTTTCCTTTCTTTTTAGTCTTTGGTTCCATTTTTCTATTTTCCTTTCTTTTTAGTCAGCATGCAGACAATCAAGCGACTAGACCCAGGTCCGGCCAATTACCCTGGGTTGCCATGCCAATTACGATTTCAAGCCTTTAAAACGTGACCAACTTCCATTTTTTGTTTCCCTTTATATCCGTTTAACCGGTGATTCCTAGTAGTTGGAACCATCGGACGGTTCCTAGCCATTGGTACTATTAAAGAATTTCTAGTTACTATTGTATTGTCTGGGTGGTGTAGTTGGTTATCACGTTAGTCTCACACACTAAAGGTCCCCAGTTCGAACCTGGGCTCAGACATTTTTCTTTTTTGCTTACGAGGCCCAATTGCGATTTCAAGCCCTCAAAAATCGACCAATCACCGTTTCCCATTTTTTTGTTTTCCTTTCTTTTTAGTCTTTGGTTCCATTTTTTTATTTTCCTTTCTTTTTAGTCAGCGTGCAAACAATCAAGCGACTAGACCTAGGTCCGGCCAATTGCCCTGGGTTGCCATGCCAATTACGATTTCAAGCCTTCAAAAAGTGACCAACTACCATTTTTTTGTTTTCCTTTATATCCGTTTAACCGGTGATTCCTAGTGGTTGGAACCATTGGACGATTCCTAGCCATTGGAACTATTAAACGATTTCTAATTGTTATTATATTGTCTGGGTGGTGTAGTTGGTTATCACGTTAGTCTCACACACTAAAGGTCCCCAGTTCAAACCTGGGCTTAGACATTTTTCTTTTTTGCTTACGAGGCCCGATTGCGATTTCAAGCCCTCAAAAATCGACCAATCACCGTTTCCCATTTTTTTTGTTTTCCTTTCTTTTTAGTCTTTGGTTCCATTTTTTTTGTTTTCCTTTCTTTTTAGTCTTTGGTTCTATTTTTTTATTTTCCTTTCTTTTTAGTCAGCGTGCAGACAATCAAGCGACTAGACCCAGGTCCGGCCAATTGTCCTGGGTTGCCATGCCAATTACGATTTCAAGCCTTCAAAAAGTGACCAACTTCCATTTTTTTTGTTTTCCTTTATATCCGTTTAACCCGTGATTCCTAGTAGTTGGAACCATCGGACGGTTCCTAGCCATTGGAACTATTAAACAATTTCTAGTTATTATTGTATTGTCTGGGTTGTGTAGTTGGTTATCACGTTAGTCTCACACACTAAAGGTCCCCAGTTCAAACCTGGGCTCAGACATTTTTCTTTTTTGCTTACGAGGCCCAATTGCGATTTCAAGCCCTCAAAAATCGACCAATCACCGTTTCCATTTTTTTTTTTTTCCTTTCTTTTTAGTCTTTGGTTCCATATTTTTTATTTTCCTTTCTTTTTAGTCAGCGTGCAAACAATCAAGCGACTAGACCTAGGTCCAGCCAATTGCCCTGGGTTGCCATGCCAATTACGATTTCAAGCCTTCAAAAAGTGACCA
This sequence comes from Boesenbergia rotunda, assembly GCA_024364735.1. Lineage (NCBI taxonomy): Eukaryota > Viridiplantae > Streptophyta > Magnoliopsida > Zingiberales > Zingiberaceae > Boesenbergia > Boesenbergia rotunda. The sequence continues at coordinate 395,712 of JAGFNQ010003998.1, read as the reverse complement.
ACTACCATTTTTTTGTTTTCCTTTATATCCGTTTAGTGGTCGGAACCATTGGACGATTCCTAGCCATTGGAACTATTAAACGATTTCTAATTGTTATTATATTGTCTGGGTGGTGTAGTTGGTTATCACGTTAGTCTCACACACTAAAGGTCACTAGTTCGAACCTGGGCTTAGACATTTTTCTTTTTTGCTTACGAGGCCCGATTGCGATTTCAAGCCCTCAAAAATCGACCAATCACCGTTTCCCATTTTTTTGTTTTTCTTTCTTTTTAGTCTTTGGTTCCATTTTTTTTGTTTTCCTTTCTTTTTAGTCTTTGGTTCTATTTTTTTATTTTCCTTTCTTTTTAGTCAGCGTGCAGACAATCAAGCGACTAGACCCAGGTCCGGCCAATTGCCCTGGGTTGCCATGCCAATTACGATTTCAAGCCTTCAAAAAGTGACCAACTTCCATTTTTTTGTTTTCCTTTATATCCGTTTAACCCGTGATTCCTAGTAGTTGGAACCATCGGACGGTTCCTAGCCATTGGAACTATTAAACAATATCTAGTTATTATTGTATTGTCTGGGTGGTGTAGTTGGTTATCACGTTAGTCTCACACACTAAAGGTCCCCAGTTCGAACTGGGCTCAGACATTTTTCTTTTTTGCTTACGAGGCCCAATTGCGATTTCAAGCCCTCAAAAATCGACCAATCACCGTTTCCATTTTTTTTTGTTTTCCTTTCTTTTTAGTCTTTGGTTCCATATTTTTTATTTTCCTTTCTTTTTAGTCAGCGTGCACACAATCAATCGACTAGACCCAGGTCCGGCCAATTGCCCTGGGTAGCCATGCCAATTACGATTTCAAGCCTTCAAAAAGTGACCAACTACCATTTTTTTGTTTTCCTTTATATCCGTTTAACCGGTGATTCCTAGTGGTTGGAACCATCGGACGGTTCCTAGCCATTGGAACTATTAAACGATTTCTAATTGTTATTGTATTGTCTGGGTGGTGTAGTTGGTTATCACGTTAGTCTCACACACTAAAGGTCCCCAGTTCGATCCTGGGCTTAGACATTTTTCTTTTTTGCTTACGAGGTCCGATTGCGATTTCAAGCCCTCAAAAATCGACCAATCACCATTTCCCATTTTTTTTGTTTTCCTTTCTTTTTAGTCTTTGGTTGTATTTTTTTATATTCCTTTCTTTTTAGTCAGCGTGCAGACAATCAAGCGACTAGACCCAGGTCGGCCAATTGCCCTGGGTTGCCATGCCAATTATGATTTCAAGCCTTCAAAAAGTGACCAACTTCCATTTTTTTGTTTTCCTTTATATCCGTTTAACCGGTGATTCCTAGTAGTTGGAACCATCGGACGGTTCCTAGCATTGGAACTATTAAACAATTTCTAGTTATTATTGTATTGTCTGGGTGGTGTAGTTGGTTATCACGTTAGTCTCACACACTAAAGGTCCCCAGTTCGAACCTGGGCTTAGACATATTTCTTTTTTGCTTACTAGGCCGGATTGCGATTTCAAGCCCTCAAAAATCGACCAATCACCGTTTCCATTTTTTTTTGTTTTACTTTCTTTTTAGTCTTTGGTTCCATATTTTTTGTTTTCCTTTCTTTTTAGTCTTTGGTTCTATTTTTTTATTTTCCTTTCTTTTTAGTCAGCGTGCAGACAATCAAGCGACTAGACCCAGGTCCGGCCAATTGCCCTGGGTTGCCATGCCAATTACGATTTCAAGCCTTCAAAAAGTGACCAACTACCATTTTTTTGTTTTCCTTTATATCCGTTTAACCGGTGATTCCTAGTGGTTGGAACCATCGGACGGTTCCTAGCCATTGGAACTATTAAACGATTTCTAATTGTTATTGTATTGTCTGGGTGGTGTAGTTGGTTATCACGTTAGTCTCACACACTAAAGGTCCCCAGTTCGAACCTGGGCTTAGACATTTTTCTTTTTTGCTTACGAGGCCGATTGCGATTTCAAGCCCTCAAAAATCGACCAATCACCGTTTCCATTTTTTTTGTTTTCCTTTCTTTTTAGTCTTTGGTTCCATATTTTTTGTTTTCCTTGCTTTTTAGTCTTTGGTTCCATTTTTTTATTTTCCTTTCTTTTTAGTCAACGTGTAGACAATCAAGCGACTAGACCCAAGTCCGGCCAATTGCCCTGGGTTGCCATGCCAATTACGATTTCAAGCCTTCAAAAAGTGACCAACTTCCATTTTTTGTTTTCCTTTATACCCGTTTAACCGGTGATTCCTAGTAGTTCGAACCATCAGACGGTTCCTAGCCATTAGAACTATTAGACGATTTCTAATTATTGTTGTATTGTTTGGGTGGTGTAGTTGGTTATCAATTTAGTCTCACACACTAAAGGTCCCCAGTTCGAACCTAGGCTCAGACATTTTTCTTTTTTGCTTACGAGGCCCGATTGCAATTTCAAGCCCTCAAAAATCGACCAATCGCCGGTTCCATTTTTTTTTGTTTTCCTTTATTTTTAGTCCTTGGTTCCATTTTTTTGTTTTCCTTTCTTTTTAGTCTGCGTGCAGACAATCATGCGACTAGACCCAGGTCCGGCCAATTGCCCTCGGTTGCCAAGCGATTACGATTTCAAGCCTTCAAAAAGTGACCAACTTCCGTTTTTTTTGTTTTCCTTTGTATCCGTTTAACCAGTGATTTCTAGTAGTTCGAACCATCAGACGGTTCCTAGCCATTGAAATTGTCGGACGATTTCTAGTTATTAGGGGATGATTTTTTCGACAGTTAAGATTATTTGATCGTTTTTTTATTAATGGTTATGAATTTGTATCCATTACTATACAAACTCTATAAATACAAAGCTCATTTTGTTATTTCCACAAACATATTCTCTCCATTTCTATACGTTTTCATTTTCAACTTTCAACTACAATAGAAGTAGGTCATGGAGGTTCAATATCTCGATTTCGAAGGGAAAAGGAAATAGTGAGTCCGCATGAGGACCCCAACATTCAAACTCAATCTATCCATGATGAAACCGAATACCTTCCGACACCCAAAATACAAGAAAGTTTCAATGTAATTACTTCTAAAGTTCAAAAAATTTCTCCTGTAAATTTTTTATTTTCACTAAACATTTTTAGAAGGTCATTCTTCCATCGGGAGAATTGCGTGCAAAATATAAGTACTGTAAATTTCAAATCGGCGACAGCTATGGGTTGTTGAAATGACATATAGAAACAAAGCATCCTATAGAATATGGACTTGACAATTCTCAAATATAATTATCTAGATTTTCTTCAACTAGTGGTAGTACTGATTCCGATTTATTTTTATATTCTAATAATAAATTAAGACAATTATTAGATAAATTTATTTTTTTAGGACATCAATTTTTTCATTTTAGATATAAATGCGCATTTGAAGATTTTTATAAAAAATCTCTTAATACATGTATTAAGTGTGTTCTAAAACTACACTTACTCGTACAATTAAAAAAATTAGTAAAACAAACAAGAAAATTTAATTGATAAATTTAGTAAATTAAATAATAAAGTTTAATTATGTTCCGATATTTGGAGTGATAATTGACAAACATATTCGTATATAGGTGTGGCATGTCATTGGATCGATAACATTTGGAACCTCTAAAAAATATTGTTAGCTTATTGAGTTTTTGATGAATCGCATACTACTTATAACATCGCATAATTATTAACATCACACAATTATTATATTTAATTTTAGAAGAATATGTATTAACTTATAAAATATTTTCAATATCATTAGATAATACTAATTCTAATAGAAGAACTAAAATTTATTTGTTAACATGTTATTATAGTTTATTCTTTTCATATTCGTTGTGTATATTATATTTTAAATTTATGTGTTGAATACGAACTAAAAATTTTAGAAAGTCATATTAAACCAATTAGAACTGTAATTTCGTATATATGGTTGCGTTCATCTATAATGAAACTATAGGTAGATTTTGTAAACCTAATGGCATAAGACCTATAAAATTCCCACGTGATGTACCAATACGTTAGAATTCAACATATCAATTATTTATTTTCAAAACAATAGAATATTTATAGTAATATTTGTAAAATTTGAAAAGTATTTAACGATGTAACCGAATAACTTTTTAATATTTATTATTCCACTAACTATTTAGTTTTATAAAATTTTTCTAATATAGTATTAATTTTAAATGAATATATCAATGAATCTTTATATTCTTACATATTAGCTATAAAAATTAAATTAGAAAAATATCTTACATTTGTTTTAAATCTAGATTTAAATTAGACATTTCATTAAAAAATGTTAACTTTGTATTAATGCAATTTAAATCCATTTAAAAAAATTTCCGTTTATATTATATATAATGTTAGAATTCATTTATATGATATTTATAATCAGTAATTATATAAAATATGAAATACGAATTAATATTTCTGAAATACAATAAATTACCAGTAATAATTTAAAACTTACAAAACACCACTTTTATTAAAAGAATCAATAAAACGTCCACGAGTATTATCAAGTTCCACATACGAACTTGAGAATTAATTTACGATTTCTTTTGATTTTAATCAAGCAAATAACGAAAATTTCGATATCTTAAAGTGGTGGTGACGGAAGACTCAAAACTTTCCCATCCTCTCTATGATCGCCAAAGAAATTTTAATTTGTCCAGTATCAACTATTGATGTAGAGCAGACGTTCAGTGCTGATACAACATATTAGATGAACGATGATCGACTTTGTCTCCCGACTCATTAGAAGCCCAATCATTACTCGAGAAATATACCAAAGCTGAGAAAAAATTCAAATAATACAACTTTTAAATGACGAAGTCGAAGATTTTGATATCAAAGAAACGAAAACAATGAGAATGGAAAATGGAAGCAAGTAACAACGCCACTTCCTAGTATTATAGTATAAAATGTAAAAGAACTGTAAGTACCTCAGGTTGGTTTTGATGTGGTCAACCGATTTAAGTTAGGTCCTGGTGTTTTTAATCCCTCTGTCTAAGTGTGCAGGAACTTAGGAGCAGAGGAAGTTGAGTGTAAGATACAATGGACGAGAAGGATTGCACGGGGAAGTGAGCCGACGGGCTTGGTTCATCCGAGGGGTGGGGAAGCTACGGAAGAGTACACGGGTGGAAAGAGAAGGACGTGCGTGACGTCTGAGGGACGAGAAGTCAGAAGAAAGGATGCTCGAGGGGCGAAAGGTCTGAGTCGGGTTCGAGTGAGCCTAACTCCGGTTGGCCAGAAATCACCCAAGAAGACCAGAATTCACGTTGGAGACTGGTCAGCAGTTGCTGACCTAAACTAGTCTCGGGCTCCCGTATGCATACAGGCACCCGAGCACTCAGGCGCCCATATGCATACAAGCGCCCGAGAGACTGTTTTATCAACAAAGCTAGTTGTTTGCGATCGTTGCACTGTGGATAACTCTCAGACCATGTGTCAGGCACCTTGGAGTACTCGGGCGCCTCAATACTGCCATGCCATCAAACGAATAAGTTTGTTCGGGGCTATAAATAGACCCATAGAGCTCAATTTCAATTCACTCATTCATCTCAAGCATTTGCAAACAAGTTCTGTATAATTTTCATTTCATTTTCTGAGATTTTTCTTGTGTAAGAGGCTCCTCCGCCCGAAGGGGTTTATTCAGAAGATACAAGCTATATTCTGCCTTGGATTAGCAATCTCTCTAGTTGCAAACCAAGTAAAATTTCGACTGCCTCTTTCTTTTAAGTTTGCTATATTTTTAATGTTATTTATTATTTGTGTTAACTAACAAACATCTATGTTTAAGATGAAACAAAAGATAGAGTTTTCTATTTTCAGTGGCAATTCACCCTTCTCTTGTCGACCTTCAATCACCGTCAATTGGTATCAGAGCAAGGACGCTCCAGAAGGACTATCTACCATCTGAAACAATCTACAAAATGGTCGGACCAGTCATCTACTCGCCAATGCTTGAGAGGGAGTTTGCGAATTGGAAACGCAAGATGGAGGTATTTTCAAAACAAATTTTGATTTATTGTTAATCATGAAAAACGGTTTTGCAGTTCCCAAAGATGCTGATGACAAACCCAAAGACGAAAGCCTTTGGACAAAGAAGGAGCAGGCGGACTTTGTAGCAAACAGGAAAGTAGAATTTCATCTGCTAACCATTCTACGGTCATAAGAAGTCTATCGAATCGGGACCTACGCATCAGCAAAATACCTTTGGGAAACATTCTTGGAGATGGAGGTCGAAAGACCGGCCGGCGGCTGTGGAGATGCGGACCGCCGACGGTGAGGGTGGAGAAGATGTGATCGAATGGACGTTGCGCCCCCCCCCCCCTCTCAGATCTGCGCGATGAGGTTTTTGTGTGTATCCAATTGGTTCGGCTCAGCAGTTGGGTTCGCTCAGCCCTTTGGTTCAGCCAGCTCTTGGTTCAGCCCAGCAGACCAGCCTTGTGTGCAGCCCAGCACACCAAGCAGTTCGGTTCAGTTTCAACCCAGCTCAGCCTTTGGTTCAGCCAACTCTTGGTTCAGCCAAGCCAGAGCTCACAGCTCAGAAGAAAATTAGCAATGGACGGCTGAGATCGATTTGGCTTCATCCAATGATCGGATCTCTTCAGATCTGAACTAAACTCCACATATCCCAATCAATGGTCCTGATCTACCTGTCCCCAGCTCGGATTAACCAGATCAGTGGCGGATGGTCTAGATCTTCCCTTTTCTTGAATGGATGGTCTAGAACATCTTGAGCTTGATCCAACGGTCAGATTACTTCTGATTTAGCTGAAATTTTCATATCTTGATCGATGGTCATGATTGACTCTATCTTGAACTCGGATTGACCAGAAGTTGACCGATGGCTTAGATCTAGCCATTCTCTGGAATGGACGGCTCCTATTAATCCGATGCTTGATCCCTTTGATCTGGATCCAATGCTGACTCAAGTCTAACCCGATTTGATCTAGGTCCATGATCATTTGAAGCCTACAAAATGTATTCAAATTTAGTGCCAAAAATATCCCAAATATACAAAGATTTGAATTAAAAACCAAAATAGAGGAAATGCATGAAACCTAATACAATTGCAAACTTAAGCATATAAAATGTGGATCAAACATGGATTTTAGAGCCTAAAATAATCAACAAAATGGTGGTTATCAACCATGTGTTTTGATGTTTGGGCAAAGGGTTTAAGTTAGGTTTACCCTTGTGATTTGATATGTGTATGTGAGTGTGCAGGTATGCAGGTATGCAGGTTACACATATTGACTTAGCTGGACAACTTCGGTACGGTGAAGGGTGGCATGGAGGCAAACTGGAGGTTTGTGTGCACATCCGAGGGACCATGGATAGCAGGGACGATGAGCTGAGGGGTGCCGACTTCGAGGCATACGTGAAGGATGGCATGGAGGCAAGCTGGAGGCTTGTGTGCGCATCCGAGGGACGGGAGCCGAAGACGAAGAGGGTGCGAAGGCAACTGTCGAAGCTACTGGTGAAGAGTCAGCTGAGTTGTGAGAGTACGAGTGCTAAGGGAATGTACTCGGGGAAATCCTAGGGGTCGAGTGTTGAGAGAATTATACTCGGGAAGGGAAAAACCTAGGTGGCAGTCGACTGGGCCCCAGGCAGTCGACTGATAAAAGAGGCAGAAAGATCAGTCGACTGCTATGGGGCCAGTTGACTGGTAGAGGCCAAAATTTGAACGTTGGGCTTGCAACAGTCGAGTTTGAGTGGGGGCAGTCCACTGCCCTGGGAGCAGTCGACTGGTGGCGGCCAGAATAGAAGTAAGCTCTATTTAAAAGGGCTTTGTTTTGGCTGGGACCTCTGACGAATTTGGCTTTGGTTAGGAGTCAAATAGAAGTCTTTGTGCTCAGAGGTGTGCTTGAGATTGTGGCAAGGTTTCTCCACCCACAAGGAGCTACACGAGCTAGCCGGAAGGCATCCGGGGAGTGATCCGCCGAAGGATCAAGGGATCGTCCACCTTACGAACAACCGTGGAGTAGGAGCGTCATCTCCGAACCACGTAAAAGGTTTGGTGTTAGCGTTGTTTGATTGTATTGTTATTGTTTCCGCTTGCGCACGCTAACCTTGTAGGAAGAACGAATCGAAAATTGCTATTCACCCCCCTCTAGCAAGACGTACACAATCCAACACTCAGGAGTTGTTGTAAGGTTGTGGCAAGGTTTCTCCACCCATAAGGAGTGACGCGAGCTAGCCGGAGGCTTTCCGGGGAATCATCCACTGACGGATCAGGATCGTCCACCTTATGAATAGTCGTGGAGTAGGAGCTTTATCTCCGAACCACGTAAATTATTTTGTCTTCTTAGTTGTTAGTTTTAGTTTGCTTTGTATTCCGCATGCGCAACTAACAACGTGTAGGAAGAAATCGACAAAACTTGGGTGATCGTCTATTCACCCCCTCTAGCCAGCGCACCGATCCCCAACAAGTGGTATTAGAGTCGGGATCGCTCTTGTTGGACTAACCGCCAAAAGAGCAAAGGCGCTAGAGGAAGATGGACTCGGAAGGTCCGCTAGGATGGGATACTCGGATCCCACCTCCATATGATCAAAACGACTTCGATTATTGGAGGAAGCGGTTGGAGATTAGTTTCAAATGGATTGGGGCCATTGGACCGCATTGGAGGTTCCATTCGAAGCTCCAACGGACAAGAAGGGAAAATGCCTCCAACCTCGGCATTGTACAAAGGAACAAATTGAGGAAGTGGAGTCGGATAAGGAGGTAACTATAATTGTTTTAAATTTATTACCTTCTTATATTGTGTCTCGTGTAGGTGATTACAAGAATGCCTATGAGCTATGGAGAAAGGTAATAGCTCTACACGATAATTCTACACAAGGACATGGAGTAGAGGAGCTCAAGGATAAGGGCTCATTGGTCCAAGAGAAGAAGAAGGACCAATCGGAAGTTGAATCGAGTTCAACATCCGAAGAAGAGGAAGTGGAATCGTCCACATCCTCAAGTGAGGAAAAAATAGAAGAAGTCTCCACTTCAAGGATTGAGGGGGAGGAGAGACCATCTTCAATGCCGGAGCAAGAAGAAGCCTCCACCTCCACCAAAGCAAAGTCAAAGGATCACATAATTTGCTTTGGGTGCAATTAAAAGGGACACTACAAGGACAAATTAATGTCCATTGGGTAAGAAAAAGGAGGTGAACCCTAAACTCAATTCAAATAATTTGAAAACTAACATGTGTTGTAGGGATGGAGCAAAGAATGATAAAAAGCATATAATTTGCTTCACGTGTGGTGAGCGTCACTACCACACAAATTGCTCAAGGAAAGGAGAGCTTAAGAAGCTAAGACATTTGATGAAATTGGAGAAGAAGAAGAGCTCAAATGAATGAGGTTAATACACTTTGTTTATGATCATTAGAGGTTAAAGAATTCAATAATTGGGATATTGTTGGAGTTCTTTTTGATGTGTGGCAAAGGGGAGAAGTGTTGGGTTTAAGTGGAAAACCAACACACCTTTGTAAGAAATTCAAGCTCAAGGGGGAGCTTAGGTGAAGGGGGAGCATTTGTTGGCAAAGTGGGAGAAGTACCTTTGCGAGGAAAGCCTACTCAAGGGGGAGTTTAGGTAAAGAGGGAGCCTAAGGTTAGGTTCCATGATTTATGCATGATTTATTCGCTTTGTTGTTGTTTCCCTAACTTAAACAGGTTGTCAAACATCCTAAAGGAGGAGATTGTTGGAGCAATCTAGGTACCTTGGATTTTGATGTTTGGGCAAAGGTTTAAGTTAGGATTATTATTATATTTGATATGCATTGTGTGTATATAGGATATAGGTACAACAAAGGAGAAAAATCCAAGTGACATATTGGCAAAGAAGACTCGATAACAAGGATCGAGGCCGAAGGAAGCTCCAGAAGATAAGGCGTGAAGGATGGGGAGGTATCCGAGGGACGCAAGGCTGATGGAGTAGGTTAGAAGGCTAGGTCTAGGTTGGTCGGGTGAGGACGAGTGTCGAGTGACTGTACTCGGGGTTGAAACCCTAGGTTTAGGGTTTGGGCAGTTGATTGTTGCATGTAGCAGTCGACTGGTGTTGGACACAGAAAGATCAGTCGACTAATATTCTGTGCAGTCGACTGGTGTCAGCTGGAATTCGAACGTTGGGCTATTACGTTCGAATCCGAGTGGACCAGTCGACTGGTGTTGGCACCAGTCGACTGGTAATGGCTGTTTCAGGGTCAAGATCTATTTAAGAGAGCTCGATTTGGCTGGGCAAAGGTTGACGAAATAAGCTTGGATAAAGCTTATTAGTAGTCTATAAGTGCTCAGGAGTTGTTGTCAGGTTGTGGCGAGGTTTCTCCACCCACAAGGAGCAACGCGAGCTAGCCGAAGGCTTTCTGGGGAATCATCCACCGATGGATCGGGATCGTCCACCTTACGGATAGCCGTGGAGTAGGAGCTTTATCTCCGAACCACGTAAATTGGTCTGTCTTCTTAGTTGTTAGTTTTAGTTTGCTTTGTATTCCGTGTGCACAACTAACAACGTATAGGAAGAAACCTAACAACGTGTAGGAAGAAATCAACGAAACTTGGGTGACCGTCTATTCACCCCCCCCTCTAGCCGGCACACCGATCCCCAACATGTTTAAGGTTATAAAAAGTTTTTTTAGTCTGTAAACTTCACCAGGGTTGTAAGTGACGCCTAGTGGAGGCACCATGTAAACTTTTCTTGAAGATCTCTATTTAAACAAACATTTTTAACATATATTTGAAAAATATACCATTGATGAACTGATACAACTACAATGAGAGTATTGATAGTAACAAGCTTGGAAATTAGAGCAAATGTTTCCTCATAATTCATACAATATTATTGGGAAAATCCTTTAACAATCAAACGAACTTTATACCATACAACTGACCTATCAAATTTAGTTTTGATCTTATACACACATCGAGAATCAATCGCATGCTTCCCCAAAGGAAGATGAATAAGATCGCAAGTAGTTATTTGATACAAAGCAAAAAGTTCTTCCATCATAGTTTATTGCCAAAGAGGATCAAAAGCAACCTCTCTATAAGAGAAGGGTTAAGACAATTGGCAAATAGAAGCCAAAAAAGAAGAAAAAAAAACTAGGATAGGTATAATATACAAAATCAGGTAATTGAGTAGACTTATAAGATCTTTGAGAGTAATGAAGAGGAGGATCCACTATCATAAGAGCATCATGGGAAGCAGTAGGAGCATAGGAATCATTAGGAAGCTGATGATTAAAATCTATATGAGTATCAATCCTGCAAGTAGCATCATTAGAAGAAGAGTGCTAGGAAGGTCTAATTGTGGGAAAACATGAGATGACATATCATCGGAATCAGTGCAAAAAAGGATTAATACGTGTGAGATTAGATTTCTGAAGATTAGGAGTGTCAGTGGGAATGAAATAGAATGGAATATGTTCAAGAAAAATAACATGACGTGAGACATAGAGTTTTTGACTAATTGGATCATATTATCTATATCACTTTTGACACTCATCGTAGCTAAGAAAAATACAAAGAGCAGATCAAGAACTAAGTTTACTACGTTTAACATGAGGATGGAAGATAAAACATGTCGATCCAAAAACTCTTAAGACAGAATAATCAGGAACATAACCATATAGTTTTACAAAAGGAGACAAATTGAATATAATAGAAGATGAAATTCTATTGATAGAATGAATTGCAGTAAGAATAACTTTCCCTCAGAACTCGCTAGAAGTATATGTAAGATAGAACATGCAATTTCAATAATATATATATGTTTTCTTTCAGCAATATCATTTTATTCAGGAGTGTAAGTATAAGAACTTTGATGAAGTGTACCATCTGAGGCAAGTAGTTCAGAAAAAAGATTAAATGTATATTCACCATCTAAATCAAATCGAAAACATTTAATAACAACATTATGTTGAGTTTTTACTATGGCGCGAAACATATAATAGATACCGAGAAAATCAGAACGATGTTTCATAAGATAAACCTAAGTATAACGAATGTAATCATCAATAAATGAAATGTAGTAACAAGATCCATCAGGTGTACAAATCGAAGATGGACCCCACATATCAGAATGAACCAACTTAAACAGTGCATGAGAAACATAGATACTTCTGTAGGAAGGTAAAACAGAGAATTTCGCCAATTTACAACCACAACAACTTGAAAGAATTATTTTATTATTAGTGAAGAAGTCATTATTTTCTTAATTTAGTTAAAGGTAGTATAAAAGAATTATTTTTTATTAAAAATAATTAATTTAAATGATAATATAAAAGAATTAATTTTATTATTAAAAGTATCTTATTTATATTTATAAAAAAATTATTAATATTATAAAACAATGCCTAATGTAAGTATGTAACTGAGTATTTTTTAACTTCATATATTTCAGATTTGTTCTCCTTTGGTTCCGCACAAACGGATAATATATATTACATTAATGAATCTTTTTTCCTAAGAAAAATAAATACTTCTCTTTCTGTCCCTTATTCTTCCATTAATTAATTTTTTCTTACCCATTCAAATAGAAGTTAAGGACTGGTCTTTCAAAAATCATTAAATCAATGATTCTAAACTATCGAATTGTTGTTTTTGAATCATGATCCGATCTACCATATATTGTTATCACCTATTATTATTTATTTTTGTTAAAAGACTACTATTTTTCTTCAAAAATAAAATATCACCCGTTATATTTTTCAAAAGATAATAATAGTAGATATCTTTTTCACTTTGACCAACAGGAAATCAAATTACTACGAGGTAATCTAGGCATTTATATTTTAAGATTTGATTAATTTTAGGAGTCCCATAAAAGTTTTTTATTAGAAGGAACAGATGGATTTTAACGGTAAATTCATCATAAATAATTCAAACTACTCAAGTCCTAATCTAAAATCCAAGACAGCTCCTACGGACATACTAAATTTTTTAATCTAAATTTAAAATATTTTTACTTAAATAAAAAGTGAAACTCAATGTTAAATTAGTCCAACAAATTATTTCATATATATACATATATATATATATATTAAATTTTTATCTTCTGATAAAATTTATTTTCTAAAAATGTTTTTGTTATTATTTATTAATTTGATATTAGGAACTAATTTCATTATCCCCTTTTAATCCTTTATCCGGTGTATTATACAAGAATTTTTCTTTTGAATAAGACACAAATTCTAGGACGTTGAACTTTTAGATCGTTCATTACGAGCACTTTTCGATCTACTCTAGTGCCGGTGGAAAATTTCCATAGACCGAACCTGTCGTCCCGAATTTATCTGTTAGTTGGTTCATCAATTTTTTTTCTTTTAATCCTTTATCAATTGTTTAAATTTTAATCCAATAACAATAATAACAATTAAGTGTTATCTAGAACCAACTATATAAATTCTTTTATATTATTAAATTTTATCACCTGTTATATCAAAATAAAGTTTATATCAAAATAAATTTTATTAAAATAAATTTTATATCAAAATAAATTTTATATCAAAATAAATTTTTGTTATTCTTCTATATCAAGATAAATTTTATTTTATTTTATTATTACTAACCAAATATTTTTTAATTTTCCTTTTTCTCTACATATTTATCATATTTTATAATGTTTAACTGGAACATTTTATTGATCGTTAAAGTACATATTCTTACCTTTTTAAAAGTATTTAAGTTTTTTTCATATGTTCACATATCTACCTTATTATCATCATTTTTACAATTCTCATCTATTCACGTGCTTAGTTATAATTTAACATTCAATTTCATATAATATATATCATTAATCATCATTTTATAGAATCTTTTTTAATATTTAAATATATTTTACAATCATATAGAATATCTGATACTCTCCACTATTTCAATATAACATACTTTTCCCAATCCAAAAATAAGATTATCTATGCAAATTTTTTATTTGGTCAGTCTAACTAATTTCTAAATCCGTCTCCTTAATTCAATTTATTCCGGAGATTATTGAACGGAGATAATTGAACTGATTGCATAAAAAGTTGTCACTGCACACTGGGATATATCAAAGAGCCTGATGAATGCGGATAGACATCCATCTCAACGTAAGAAGTTTTTCGAAACTCTCCGTGTAATATACCCTTAGTAAAATTTGATAGCTTTTTACCTAGGTAATCCATCCGAGCCATAAATCAAATAGGCATAGATCCTTGAGTGAAAAGAGTAATATATCCTGGGACGCTGGGTTCTAGACTATCCATCACGAACGTTTTCCGATTTATCAAAGTGACCGGTGGAAAATTTTCATAGGGCCAAACCGATCACCCCAAATTCAATTTATCTGTTGCCTGATTCACCATTTTTTTCGAATGAGGAGTAAAGAACATTATTCAACCATAAATCAGCCGGCGGGCTAGGAGAGTGTTGTGGGTCCTGGTAGTATCTTCAATGAGAAGACGGGTAGGCAATAGTACCTTGGCACCGACAGCACCCATCTTTCAGTTTCCGGTTCAGACCCGCTATAATCTTAGTCCAAGTTCCCATCCACACTAACTTCTAACTCGCACCGTATAATTCCCTTTCTCATTTGTTCCCTTCAATTAGGGTGTCAATTCGGATGGATTGAATCGGATTTGGATCAAATTGATTTTTTTTTTAAATTGTAACCCACACTCGACTCGAACCTAATTGTCATTCAAAACTCTTAAACTCGAATCCGAACTTAACTAACCCAAACTCGACCCTAATAGTTCAAATAATCCCATTCAAAATAATTTTTTATTATTTTTTATTTTTATCTCAATACTCTATCATTATATATTAATATTGATATTAATTTATATAAAAATATATTAATTTTTAAAATAAAATTTAATTTAATTCTAATAAATTCATAAACTTTAAATTTGGATCAATTCAAATCGATCCGAACCGAATTCAATTCGAAAATTTACGTGAACTTGACCCGAATCCAGAAATCCCTACTTTAGATTTGATTTTTTTTCGAATGGTCAGGGTCGAGTTCATTTTTTGGACACCCGTTCAGTGACACAACCCAGGAGGAAGTCAGCCGGTCAGGGCATCCGCGGTCGTCGTCTCTTTGGAACAATGGTTGCTTGGACGGGATCCAGATCTGTCCTACTCAGCCACGGCTGGTAAATAGGCCAACGTCTTCTTCTCGATGCCTCCGCCGCCTTCCATCGCCGCCGTCTCTCGGTTTACCGATCGCTGCCGCCTCTTCTTCCGGTAAGTAGCTAGTTTCCTGCGAAATCTTGTTTCTGTAACGCCCACAGATCTTGTTTGCTTTCAGTGGGTTTGAATATTGGATCTGTTTAGTTTTCATCCAGATTTCTGCTTCCGATCTCGGATCTTGCCGTCGTTGTTTGTGTGTCTCTTTCGTACGCCCCTTTTAATTTGGGAAACCCTATTCGGTCTACACGTTCATGAAAGCTCTCATGTCATTATCACTCATCGCTCCATATTCAATTCCTGGTTTATGCACTGTTTTTGATTGGACAATAGGAAATCTAGTCAAATTTAAGCTACTTGGAAAGGATTTAATGCCCATTCTATGATTCACACGCCATGACCTAGACCCGACCACGGTTCGGAACTGACGGTTCGGAATCGCAGGTTCGACGGTTCGTGGGAGGTCGACCCTTAATCTTAACCGCCCAAGACGGTTACGGTTCACGTTCGGAACCGCCGGTTCACGGTTCGGTTCACGGTTCGCCACGGTTCAAGATTATTATATTAAAAAAATTAAAAATTAAATTAAAAAAAATAAATTTTATTAAAAAAGGACTTGCACTTATATAAGTTGCCTACCTATCCCCTTAGGGTATAGGGGAATCAAAGCCCACATAGTTCTTTTACATTTTTACCCTTTTACATTTTTACCCTTTCTCACTCACTTGCATTTTCTCTCGTTCCCGTTGTATTTGTTCCTTCGGTATCAAATTCTTCGACTTCGTCTTCTGAAAGTTGCATTCCTTGGATTCGCTTCTCGGCTCTGGTCCAATCATCAAGTAATGCTTGAGCTTCCAATGAGTCGGGAGACATAGTTGATCGTCGTTCATCTAATATGTTGTCGCCGGCACTGAACGTCTGCTCCACAGCAACAGTCGACACTGGAGAAGCTAAAATTTCTTTTGCGATCATGGAGAGAACGGGAAAGCTTTGAGCCTTCTGTGACCACCACTTCCAGATGTCGAAGTCTTCGCTATCTGCTTCATTAAAATCAAAAGAAGTCGTAAAATAATTCTCAAGTTCCTGTGTGGAACTTGAGGATCCTCGTGGACGTTTCGTCCGTTTTTTTAATAAAAGTTGGGCTTTTGTAAGTTTTAAATTAGTAGTAGTAGGTTGTTGTGTTTCAGAAATATTAGTTGGTGTTCCATATTTAACATAATATTGATTATAAAGAGCATATAAATAATTTTTAATATTATATACAATATTAGCTGGATCCGGAGAGAAAGAATCTTTAATAGGAATTAATGCGTCATAATATAAAGTTAACATTTTTTGTAAAACTTCTAATTTAAATCTAGGATCTAAAGCAAATGCAATTAAATAAATTTCAGGAATTAAATAAAAATATTTTTCCCATTTAGTTTTCATAGCTATTATACATAAAGTTAAAGTTTCATCATTTACATGTTCATTTAATATTAATACTATACTACAAAAATTTACTAAAATTAAATGAGCAGTAGGATAATAAACACCAGAAAGTTGTTTAGTTGCATCGTTAAAAACTTTTAAAATTTCACAAATACTACTACAAATATTCCATCGTTGTGAAAATAAATATATATTAGTATTACTATTGTGTAAAAAATAAACATAATAAATCTTTATATTGAAAAGAATTTTGTAATAATTGATATGTTGAATTCCAACGTGTTGGAACATCACGTGGAAATTTTTTTGGTCGCATTCCATTAGCTTTACAAAATCTACCCCATTGTTTCATCATAGATGGATGAGACCATAAGTATGAAATTGCGGTTCTAATTGGTTGAATATAATTTTGTAAAAGTTTTAATCCATCTTGAACACATAAATTTAAAATATGGCATATACAACGAATATGAAAAAATAAACCACCAATGACTGGTTGACAAATAAATTTTAGTTCATCTATTGAAGCGGTATTAGAACTAGCATTGTCTAATGATATTGAAAATATTTGATGAGTCAATCCATATTCTTCTAAAACTATGTGTAATAATTGTGCAATGTTATGAACAGTGTGTGATTCATCAAAAACTCTATAAGCTAATAATTTTTTTTTGAAGAATCCAAGAGTTATCAATCCAATGGCATGTTATACCCATATAAGAATGAGTTTGCCAATGATCACTCCAAATATCGGAACATAAAGAAACTTTATTATTTAATTTACTAAATTCTTTTTTCCTTGTTTTACTAATCTTTTAATTGTACGAGTTAGTGTAGTCCTAGGTACACGTTTAGCAGCAGAATTAAGAGATTCTTTACAAAAATCTTCAAATGTGCATTTAAATCCAAAACTAAAAGAAAGATGTTCTACGGAAACAAATTTAGCTAATGATTCTCTTAATTTATTATCTGAATATAAAAATAAACCAGAATCAGTACTACTACCGCTAGAAAATCTAGATAATTGTGTTTGAGAGCGGTCAAGCCCATATTCCGTTGGGTGCTTCGTTTCTACATGTCGTTTCAACGACCCATAGCTGCCGCCGGCTTGGAATTTGTAGGAAGCATTGCAATGCTTGCATTTTGCACGCATTTCTCCCGACGGAAGTATGACCTTCTCAAAATGTTTAATGAAAATAGACGATTTTAAAGGAGGATTTTCCCGAACCTTAGAAGTAAACGCATCGGTACTTCCTTGCGTTTCGGGGATCGGAGGGCGTTGGGGCTGAGCCTCGGTCTCATCATCGGTGGATTGAATTTGAAGGTTGGGATCCTCGTATGCAATTTCTTTTCCCCTCCGAGATTGAGATGATGAAGCTCTGTGACCTCCTTCCATTATCGTCGATGAAGAACGCGGAGAGAAGTTGAGAGTTAGAGAGTTGAGAATGAAAGATTGAGAGAAGAGAAGTTGTGTTTTGAGTGAAAATGATTAAATGAGCTCCCTATTTATAGAGTTCGGATCATAACGGTCATTAAATCATAGTCATTGATCAAAAAACGGTCAAATGATCTCATCTGTCCAAAAAAAAAAAATCAAAAAGCCTCCAACGGCACTGAACCGGCCGTTGGACTCGGCGGTTAACCGCCGGTTCGCGGTTTCTGGCCACTGGCCGGTTCCGGTTCGGCCCGGCGAACCGGGGCCCGTTGACCCAGGCCGGTTCCGGGCCGGGTCCGGGCTGGACCCGGCCCGGGGTCGGGTCTACCATGACCACGACCTAACATTCTTAAAGAGTATTACTGTAATCTTCTCTTACTATTTTAGTGCTAAACTTGATTGAACTTCAGCTTCTACATGTTACATGGTGTTTAGGAAAACTACACTTTGTTGATTATTGTGACATTTTGGATTTGCTAAGAAGAAATATTATGGCACTTGATTTTATCTTATGTTGGGCATTTTTTTGTACTAATCAATGAGGACTATAAGGCCTAGATGAGCTCTCTGCTATAACTCTGCAGGTTTTAGCATTGTTGCTCATGTAGTATTGTCTTACCAACATGACTCGATCATCTCGTGCCAGCATACCTATTTCTTAAGCTTGGTGAATCTATCCAACTAGAAATGGTTGGTGTATCCATTGTTGGGTCAAGGAGTCTTACATGCAACCGACTGGAATGATTTTGGGTTGAGAGTTAGATTCTAGTATTGACAAACGCATTAGATGTTAAGTAGGTATTATTTTTTGTTTCTTTTTGTTTCACGGAAAATGTTTTTGTGAAAATATTCTTTTGGATTGTCCAATGTTTGCTGCAATGCAATGTACAGTAGGACATTGGTGTAACTCTTGATATTGTCTTTAGACAAGGTGAAGTCACTGTGCCTCGATTTCGGTCCGGAACTTCGCCAACAGCTTCCCAGGCCTTAATGCAACAATTTCTTCAAGTGTTATTTACAATCATTCATCTCTCCTTCCCAAATATGGCTTGATTAATTAGTTCCTCTGTCCATCTTTTTCAGCTTATCACCATGTCCTTTGTTCCTATCTCGTGCTTGCAAACTGGGTGGAGGCCATTTCAAGCTCCAGCCCTCTTATCTGCTGATCAAGAGGACATCCTCATATCTTAAAAGCGTCTTCCCTGAAGGCATCCACCAGTGGCTTCAGGGCATCCGCTGTGGCTGTTTACAAGGTGAAACTCATCGACCCAGAGGGGGTCGAGCATGAGTTTGAAGCTTCCGACAGCACATACATACTTGACGCGGCCGAGACTTCCGGAGTGGAGCTTCCATACTCATGCCGAGCTGGAGCCTGTTCAACTTGTTAGGACCAAAAGGAATTAGGATATCTCCACAATGACATGATATTGTCCACTTTGGGCCTAAGCTCTCATGGTTTTGCTCTTGGGCTCTCCCAAAAGGCCTCATGCCAATGGAAATACCATATTCCTTATAAACCAATGATCTTCCCATGTGTTTCTCAATGTGGGACTAAGTTTGCACCCTTGCAACCTCTAACAATCCCCCCTCAAACAATGGACCACATGCCCCCACCACAAACGGAAACCTTTTCCGTTCTTGATGTCTGATCCACTATGACTTTCTGCCCCTCGGTCCACCTGACCTACTAGGACTTCACCACTTAGCCGCAGCTAGAACTGGTCCTCTTTGATCAAGACACGGGAGCCCACATATCATTTATTTAAGGCTTAATGCACATGGTTAGATCTGGATGAGCAACCTGGCTCTGATACCATTTGAAGACATATTAAAATCTAATATTTTGACGATAAATCGAAATCCAATTCCAAATACGACAAATGATAGATAAATACAACAGATATAATTAGGTGTTAGAATTACCTGGAGCGGAAAACATCATTGAGTCCATGGTTTCCTTTGAGAGAGTTAAGCGGCAGAGAGTTACTCCTCCTATCACCCCGTTGTTACAAAAGAAAAAAAAAACCGTGTCGTTTCAATGGGGCAACGATCACTTTATATTAGGGTTAGGAGTAGGGGCCTCTGCAGATTAGGAAAAATGGGCCAAGCCTGCCCATTATAGCTAAGCCCAAGTACAATAACCAAACATCATATCCACGAAATTTGGCATCTAATTAATCTAGAATATAATTAAAATTATAACTTAATTATTTATGCTAGTCCACGATAAAAAAATATCCAACATTCTCCCACTTGGACAGCATAAATAAGTGCATTATGATATACCAGATTAATCAACAATATGTGGCCACAACAAGATGTCAAAATAAGCCAACACAAACCATGAAAGAAAATGTCCAAAATGGAACTACAAACATCCCAACAATGCAGAAAATCATACTCGAAGGAATAATGATATCATGCATCGCACGACACTTATATCCAGTGACCCAACAACAAAGTGGAGTATGGATAATTGAGAAAGCACAACAAAATGACATGTCAAAATTTGAACAAAAGTGTTATTCCCAACAAATGACCCAAGCATCTGCCCAAGATGTCATATGATAACAACAAGATTGAGACTGGGTCCAAAATGTCTCCATAATATGCCATCACAATGTATATATATATACACACACACACACACACACACACACACACACACACACACACACACACACAACAATAATTATAATGAAAGATAATCATATGGCAAAATAAAATAAAATAGCAACAATAGCTATTTATTTTAACAAAGTCTCCAATATGTACGAGTATGAAGTCATAACAAAATATAAACATAAACTCTCACTAATCCAAAATATCAAAAGACTTCACTACACCCATACGGGTCACATGGTCAACAAAGGCTTTAACAATTATGCCTTTTGTTAGGGGATCAGCAACATTAAGCTCTGTAGGGATATGCTTGACAATAGTTTTAAACTCTTGGATCTTCTCTCTTACAAACATAAACATTGTCTCAAAGTGTTTTGTTCTCTTTGAGCTCTTATTATTAAGAGAGAAACTCACCACAGCAGAGTTATCACAATATATAGTAAGAGGTCTGGAGATACTCTCCACAAAATCAAACTCAGCAATAAAGTTTCTCAACCATATCGCTTGACGTGTGGCCTCATAACAAGCTATATACTCTGCTTCCATTCAACTTTGGTAAAGAGTTCATACTCATAGGCAAAGTTAAAATTTGTACATTAATGTGAAATTTGTTATCAAGCATATCCAACAAAAGAAATAGAGCTTATGACCACAATGAAATTATCTTATGCAAAAGCAATCCCGCCGAAGGGTCCCGAATTACAATGCATAAAATAACTCTCATATCACAGAAAATAATCATATTCTTAAAGCTAATATCGAGAGGATATTGAGAACTTTAAAATATAATTACCAATCATTAGGAACTATATCAATAAAGACAAACCGATAGGGTAGGTGCATTATCAAAATAATTCCTAACGCCACATTAATAATAATAATTTTCTAATAATAGTATTTTATCATAATTAATCCCGCGAAGGCGAGCTCACTACTATGAAAAATACCTAAAATAGTACCAAATGGTCTAAAATTAGCATACCTCAGAAATATGTCATAAAATTTCACAATAGCAATATGACATATCATAATAATCAAAATATGCACAAACAAAATAATTTAGACCATAATTTAGAGAGCACCAAAACAATTTATATAATAGAAAATGAATAACACTTCATTTTAACCTTCAAAATTCAAAAAAAAAAAACTTAAGGTTTTGAATAATACTTCAAAATAATACTTCATTTTGTACGTGGCTATACTTCCAGTTTTTTTTTTCTTAAAACTTAAATCCAAATGAATAATCTTTTGGACCATAGCCACGTACAGAATAGATCTTTTCATATGAAAAGATCATTACAGAATTACTCGGTCAATATTCCAAACAAAAAAAAAAATTCATGAGATAAAAGAATTGATTGTTCGGTCAGTAAACGAATCACAATTCAAGTTCTTCCTTCACATGATTTAAAACTTCACCGTACAGAATAATTTTCGATTAAGCGAATTAGTCCAATTACAGAATAGTTTTCACTGTGTTAAGAATTATAGTAATTCGCTCTTTAACTATATCAACATTAATTCAGTTAATGTTGTGTATTTTCACGTCACCGTACAGAATAATTTTCGCTCTTTAACCAGAAAGGAATTCGGACTAAATCTTTAACACATGATTTAAAAGTAAATTCATTGTCGTATCAGAATTAGATAAGGCTCTGATACCATTTGAAGACATATTGAAATCTAATATTTTGACGATAAATCGAAATCCAATTCCAAATACGACAAATGATAGATAAATACAACAGATATAATTAGGTGTTAGAATTACCTGGAGCGGAAAACATCATTGAGTCCATGGTTTCCTTTGAGAGAGTTAAGCGGCAGAGAGTTACTCCTCCTATCACCCCGTTGTTACAAAAGAAAAAAAACTGTGTCGTTTCAATGGGGCAACGATCACTTTATATTAGGGTTAGGAGTAGGGGCCTCTGCAGATTAGGAAAAATGGGCCAAGCCTGCCCATTATAGCTAAGCCCAAGTACAATAACCAAACATCATATCCATGAAATTTGGCATCTAATTAATCTAGAATATAATTAAAATTATAACTTAATTATTTATGCTAGTCCACGATAAAAAAATATCCAACACAACTGTGCTGGCCAAATTGTTTCTGGTAGTGTCGACCAGTCGGATGGCTCCTTCCTCGATGAAAAGCAAATGGATAAGGGGACCTTTTGACTTGCGTTTCCTACCCCAAAACCGACTGCGTCATCCGCACGCATAAGGAAAGTGATCTCTATTGATCGTCCCCCTGATAGAGTCGAAGAACAAGAGATATGTACTCATCAACTGAGTTTCAGTGGCTGAGATGAAGGACGTATTGCTGTTTGAATTAGTTTCTTGCACACTTTATTCATGGTCTCTGTTTGAATATCGATATTAAATTTTGACGTGATAATGAGGCTGCGAACTAAAGATAAATGGAGAGAAAAACAGAGAGAGAAAACAATCCTTGTATTTTCTAAAATAAATAAATAAATTTTATTTTATATTCGATGATAATTTCTTAAATAATTAAATATGTAAATTCTAACTCATAATAAAAAAAATGTCAAAATTCTGAATATAAAAAAAAATAAAAAAATAAAATAAATATTTGGAATCTACGGAAAAAATTAAATATTATTTTTTATCCGAAATTTTATGATTAGAGAGAGTTTAAAGTGAAAAAAATAAAATTTCATTTTCTAATTAAAAATTATGATTTTTTAAAATTTATTTGGAAGGTCTTCTTACATCAATCCTACGTCAACCTCTACTGTCGTCTTTCTCCTTGAAAAGGTTACGTGGAAACCTTTATGCTATTTATTGCAGCAATTCACAGAATGAGTTTGCTGGTAAACTCGTTGGTTGAAAAGGATGAATTGTATCATTAAAAACATAGGTTCCTTAAAGCTAGCAATTATCAGGGTACGGCAAATATCAAGCTTAATTATAAACATCTTTCCCTTTCCTGCCCCAGAGAAATAAGCTTATTTACAAACCCATTGATTAAGTAAACTAACAACTAAAACTCAATGAGACGGAGAAACCCCTTCACAATTGCGTTGAATGTTGCTCCAAATAGGACATGGCAACTGCGGCATGGACTGCAGCTCCAAAAGGAAGTGCCTGCTCATCGAGGAAGAAGTAGGAGGAATGCAATGGATGGGGTGGCCCCAAGCTTTCATTTCCAACTCCGAGCCAAAACATGGCGCTCGGCATCCTCTGTGAAAAGAAGCCGAAGTCCTCAGCCGCCATGACAAACGGGCTCCAAGGACATTGGCATAACCGAACAATTTCCCCGCCACTTTCTTAGCATGAGCATAGATCCCTTCATCATTCACGGTCGCAGGATATGGTATGAACTTCTGCTCCAAAAAGTCCACTAATGCAGTGCAACGATGAACGACAGCCTGTGTCTCGATAATCTGCAAGCAAGCGCGAGTAGAAGGCGAATCAGCCATTGCATTTTGTGCTACCAGTTCGTTGCCAGTGTATGTGAAATGTTTACCTCCTTGATCCTTGTTGAAAGTTCAATCAGACTTTCTGTGGTTGTGCTCCTAAATGTGCCACCAAAAGTCACTGTCTCTGGAATGACATTGTAAGCATCTCCAGCTTTTACGAACCCTACCGATACCACCTGTGACAGAAATTAGTGTCATTTACACTATAAACCAAATAAACCAAAAGGAAGGATTGTGGAAACTGCAATAGTTGTTAAATAAAACAATATGGCAAATTTTAATTTCTGAAATTGAAGTTACTCTGCTATCAAGAGGGTCTATCTCTCGCGACACGAGCTGCTGAAGGCTGAGGATTGCAAATGATGCAGGAATTAGCGGATCAATTGCTGCATGTGGAGCTGCAGCGTGGCCACCTTTTCCTTTAATTATCACTTCAAATAGGCCTGATGCAGCAAGAAGAGGGCCAGCTCTGGAGGCAATTTGGCCAGTAGCAAGTGTAGGATTGACATGCAAAGCAAAGATTGCCTCTATGTCATCCAATTTACCCTCTTGCAACATATGGTATGCACCACCATGACTCTCTTCCCCTGGTTGGAAAACAAGCTTAACAGTTCCCTTCAAGCACAATGGACACATACAAGTTTGGTAAGAATGGCAAAACCATGCAGTAATGATAATTCATTATGATCTTGTTGCAAAAAGCTTTTTCGATCAATTTCTGGTCATAGATGTACCTTCAGTTCACTTTTACTATTTTGAAGCAGCTTGGCTGCACCAAGGAGCATGGTTACATGAGCATCATGACCGCAAGCATGCATTTTCCCACTTTCTTTGCTCTTGTACTCCCAGTTCACAAGCTCCTTCAAGAGGATAATAAAGACACAATGACTATAATTTCTTGCTTTTTGACAAAAATACACTGTATTGACAATCCAAGATGATTCATCAACTGAAGTTATAAAAAGTATGTTTTGAAGAGTTAATGTCAGTCACCAGTAAATTGTTTGGATATGATCATTGAATATATATGTCAAAGCAAGCGAGAATCTAAACAGCTAGTTGCAGAAAATTTCACAAATGAATGAACATCATAAAACTAATTTTTCATCTTCTTCTACTTAATATCCAATAAACAAAAGCTAGCAAGGTTCCTTCTATCTTTCCTAGGAGGAAGGCTACATGGTCTTACAGTCATTTAAGCACCTTCAACTCGAACACCTTGGGCAAGCCAAACCTCACTTCAGCAGTCCATTCACTTTAGCCTAACCACATTCATGCCAAGCGGACCTTACCAGCCTCTAGTTCACCTCAGTCAACGTCAACTTCAAGCAAGCTCAACTAGTTGCTGTCCCGAAATGAGGGCCAAGCCAGTTTAATATATTTGATAGACTTCGATAACCTTAGAATAACAACACCACAACACAATCAAATTTGGTTCACCCTCAAGGCACTTTCCAGCTTAAAGTGTAACACAATCCATGCACTTAATTCATTTTTTTTAATATTTCTACTTGTAAATTGAGAAGTTTTAGAAGTCATATAAGAACTTGAGTCAATGCCATTTTTTGAGCATATAAGTTGACTACTAATTGGTTCAAGCTTTTTCATCACATTCAAGTTTATGTTCGGCTTAATTTGGTTCACGAAGCAGCGAAACTTTCATTTGCTAATCTCAACCTTATATTTTATTGCATCTTTCTACGAACAGGCAATCAAATCTATATGATGTGGTCAATGGTGAATCATCTAGATTAGATGGTCGGTCGATTTAGGGTTTTGAACACAAATACATTAATGGCGTCAAAAAATCTCGTCTATCGACCCCGTTCTATTAACAGCTTCAAACCCAGAAACCAAATCCCCATGGAAATGCATCCGAATTGGTTCGGGTTCTCGGGTACCTGCAACGGGAGTGCATCCATGTCAGCCCTAAGAGCGAAAACGGGACCAGTGCCGGTGCCGACGGAGGCGACGACCCCGGTCTTGGCGACCGGCCAAGTGTAGCTGATTCCGAGAACGTCGAGCTCCGATCTGATCATCTCGCTCGTCCCGTACTCCTCGAAGCTGAGCTCCGGGTGCTGGTGGATCCGCCGGCGGAGGGTCGTCAGCCAGTCGAAGAACTCCAGCGATCGAGCCGATTCGAGCAGCTCGAGACCGGATATCAAAGAGGCCCCCAAAGGGAAGAATCCAGAGGAGAGGAGGAGGAGGAGGAGGAGATGGACGGAGGGTCCGAGAAGAGAAGAGGAAGACGAAGCCATGGAATCGAAAGTCAACGGCCCATTGCCCACCACAACATTTAATACTGCAAATTTATCATTCCAAATTAATCCCTTATTTTAGATATAATTAATGGGAAAATTATCCTAAACCCCCTACATATAAACTCAACTTTCTCCTACGTCAGAAAAAATTTATTTCAACTCTCTACATGCAATGTTTCATGTGTTTCAACTATAGATTTACCGAATTACCCCTCAATTTTTTTAGGTACAAAAAGTCTAAAATCAAGTATAATTCTTTCTAAATTCAGCATTATTTAACTAAAATTTAGTATATTTTATATCAAATTGAGTATAACCTAATTAATTCATACTAAGCTAATCAATTGGTATGAACTCCTAATCAATTGGTCTAGTGGAAAAAGAATTGTGCTCAATTTGATAGAACATATACTAAATTCTAATTAAAATATACTGAATTTGAAAGAATTATACTTATTTTTGAACTTTTTATATGTATAAAAAGTGTGGTACCTAATTTGATAGAAAATATATTAGATTTTAATTATATGATATTGAATTTAGAAGAAACTATACCTCATTTTAGATTTTTTGTATCTAAAAATAATAAAGACAATTAGGTATGAACTCCTAATCAATTGGTTCGATGGAAAAAGAATTATACTCAATTTGATAAAGCATATACTAAATTCTAATTGAAATATACTGAATTTAGGAAAAATTATACTTCTTTCTGGACTTTTTATACGTATAAAAAGTGTGATACTTAATTTGATAGAAAATATACTAAATTTTAATTATATGATATTGTATTTGGGAGGAACTATATCTCATTTTGGACTTTTTGTACCTAAAAATAATAAGGGCAGTTAGGTAAAGTAATATTTATTAGGGAACTAAAGCAAATGAAATTTTACATGTAGGGAGTGGAAATGAATTTTTTCTGACTTAGGGACTAAAGATAAAGTTTAAGATTTAGTTGGGGACCACAACATTTAATACTGCAAATTTATCATTCCAAATTAATCCCTTAATTTAGATATAATTAATTTAAATACTAATCTTAATAATTAACTTCACAATGATATTTTAAATTACTGATATTAATTAACGATCAATTGATATTTAAAATTAAATATTCGTATCCAACCTAACATACAAAAACATTTATTGAAATACGAAGAGTAATTGAAAAAAAAAATTATGAATGAATTATTATTTTAATAAATTTTAAAAGAAGGACGTCTTTTAATGATGTAAATAGAAAGTGTACCTTTTTATAAATCAGAAAAACAACATGATCTATCAATATTTGAGCTCCTCTATGAAAATTATTAGTTTTAATTTATATTGATTAATTTTAAAATTATTAGTTTAATCCTATGAAAATTTTTCAATGGATATCAAATTAAATCAAGAAGCATCTATTGAAAAAAATCATCCTTTAATTTATTGAAGTGGAAAATTTAATTTTTAAATATCTAAAAAATTAAGAAGGGTAAAAGAGCTTTGAGCTCCTCTCGATGATCGACAATCATGTTAGAATCATGCAAAGAACACCCTCTGACATCATAATATCTATATATTAGGAAATTAATCTGCACTAAATATTTTGAAGGTCCATTTCAGACCGTGCATTAAACTATATTTCAAATTTAATTAGTAGTCAAACCACCAGGCCATTTACATTCGGATATGTGAGTTATCACAAAGTTATCGAAGATATTGTTGGAGATATAAGAATATACTACGAATTGAAAGTAAACTTGAAAATCAGATTTATATGTCAGGATAGTCTGATTTGATGATCTCAAACTGTGAGATTAAACCGTTTAGACTTAGCTATTGTATTGTTCAAACCGCCGAGTGCTTGGGCCGATTGTGTAGTCGTCTCTTGGACTACCAATTGGACTTGCCCAAGTTTGAGTAGCATGTATGTCGTTGGTCAAATGTCCAGTTCTTCTCGAGTGTCGCGAGGTCTAGGCGGTCCGAGTGCTTCTCGAGTGGTTGTGCCTCTTGATTGCCGACTGTCAAATAGGTTGAATCTGTGTGGGTGGTTGCTGCTTGAGCGCCGAGTGCTCGAGAGTGAAGATCAACGAGGTTGGGAAGCGAGGCGGGCACGCATAGTGATTTAGTGTTGAGTCTCAATCCGTCTATGTGCCGAGTGGGATGACTGCTAAGTCATTAGAGAACTCCAAAGTCCGAGTGGATCGACTATTGTCGAGTTGTTGGGAACCTGAGCCCGAGTGGGTTGTTGAGTCAGGAAGTTGCGTCTGGACTGTCGAGCCCGAGTGGGAAATTGAGATGTGAAAGTATGCATTTGACGCAATTTCCTTAAAGATTTGTCCCCTCCAACGGCGTTACAAGGTAATGATGGAGCTCTATTTCCTTGGATACAATGGCAAAACTACGATCACAATTCAGCTACGATGTATTATCGAGAAATTTTGTCCTTAATAGGTAACGGACCCGAGAATACTGGTTGTTAGGATGAACCTCCCATGTGCACTTTCCGATTTACTCTAGCAGCCGGTAGAAAATTTTCGTGAAACCGAATCGATCGTCTCAGGTTCAACATTACTAATCAATTTTTTTTTACGATCCTTACAACATGATTAACCAGACAACATAGTATATGGGATATTGCCATCATAATTTCCAACTGGCATGGGATGCATGGGATATTTACAACTTTCACGTTTATGATTATAAATCAGTCTTAATATCACTTAACTTTTAATTTTGAACTTAACTACCATTAAGTATCCTTCCATTCATATCTTGCCAATAAAAGTTCCGGATCAAATGGATTCTGAGCAATTAGTGCAAGTCAAACAAGAAAGGCCCTAAAAAGATATAATATAGTTTAATTCTGAAACAGATTCACCAAAATATTAAATCGTTTTTGCCCCCAAAAAAGACGATTTAGAATCTCCGAAAAATTTAAATATTATTTTTTATCCGAAATTTTATGATTAGAGAGAGTTTAAAGTGAAAAAAAAAGAACTTGATTTTCTAATTAAAAATTATGATTTTTTAAAATTTATTTGGAAGGTCTTCTTACATCAATCCTAAGTCAACTCTACTGTCGTCTTCCTCCTTGAAAAGGTTACGTTGAAATATTTATGCTATTTATTGCAGCAATTCACAGAATGAGTTTGTTGGTAAACTCATTGGTTGAAAAGGATGAATTGAACATTGTTGTATCATTATAAACATAGGTTCCTTAAAGCTAGCACTTATCAGGGTACGGCAAATATCAAGCTTATTTATAAACATCTTTCCCTTTCCTGCCCCAGAGAAATAAGCTTATTTATAAACCCCATGATTAAGTAAACTAACAACTAAAACTCAATGAGACGGAGAAACCCCTTCACAATTGCGTTGAATGTTGCTCCAAATAGGACATGGCAACTGCGGCATGGACTGCAGCTCCAAAAGGAAGAGCCTGCTCATCGAGGAAGAAGTAGGGGGAATGCAATGGATAGGGTGGCCCCAAGCTTTCATTTCCAACTCCGAGCCAAAACATGGCGCTCGGCATCCTCTGTGAAAAGAAGCTGAAGTCCTCAGCCCCCATGACAAACGGGCTCTCAAGGACATTAGCATAACCGACCAATTTCCCCGCCACTTTCTTAGCATGAGCATAGATCCCTTCATCATTCACGGTCGCAGGATATGGTATGAGCTTCTGCTCCAAAAAGTCCACTAAGGCAGTGCAACGATGAACGACAGCCTGTGTCTCGATAATCTGCAAGCAAGCGCGAGTAGAAGGCGAATCAGCCATTGCATTTTGTGCTACCAGTTCGTTGCCAGGGGATGTGAAATGTTTACCTCCTTGATCCTTGTTGAAAGTTCAATCAGACCTTCTGTGGTTGTGCTCCTAAATGTGCCACCAAAAGCCACTGTCTCTGGAATGACATTGTAAGCATCTCCAGCTTTTACGAACCCTACCGATACCACCTGTGACAGAAATTAGTGTCATTTACACTATAAACCAAATAAACCAAAAGGAAGGATTGTGGAAACTGCAATAGTTGTTAAATAAAACGATATGGCAAATTTCAATTTCTGAAACTGAAGTTACTCTGCTATCAAGAGGGTCTGTCTCTCGCGACACGAGCTGCTGAAGGCTGAGGATGGCAAATGATGCAGGAATTAGCGGATCAATTGCTGCATGTGGAGCTGCAGCGTGGCCACCTTTTCCTTTAATTATCACTTCAAATCGGCCTGATGCAGCAAGAAGAGGGCCAGCTCTGGAGGCAATTTGGCCAGTAGCAAGTGTAGGATTGACATGCAAAGCAAAGATTGCCTCTATGTCATCCAATTTACCCTCTTGCAACATATGGTATGCACCAGCATGACCCTCTTCCCCTGGTTGGAAAACAAGCTTAACTGTTCCCTTCAAGCACAATGGACACATACAAGTTTGGTAAGAATGGCAAAACCATGCAGTAATGATAATTCATTACGATCTTGTTGCAAAAAGCTTTTTCGATCAATTTCTGGTCATAGATGTACCTTCAGTTCACTTTTACTATTTTGAAGCAGCTTGGCTGCACCAAGGAGCATGGTTACATGAGCATCATGACCGCAAGCATGCATTTTCCCACTTTCTTTGCTCTTGTACTCCCAGTTCACAAGCTCCTTCAAGAGGATAATAAAGACACAATGACTATAATTTCTTGCTTTTTGACAAAAATACACTGTATTGACAATCCAAGATGATTCATCAACTGAAGTTATAAAAAGTATGTTTTGAAGAGTTAATGTCAGTCGCCAGTAAATTGTTTGGATATGATCATTGAATATATATGTCAAAGCAAGCGAGAATCTAAACAGCTAGTTGCAGAAAAATTCACAAATGAATGAACATCATAAAACTAATTTTTCGTCTTCTTCTACTTAATATCCAATAAACAAAAGCTAGCAAGGTTCCTTCTATCTTTCCTAGGAGGAAGGCTACATGGTCTTACAGTCATTTAAGCACCTTCAACTCGAACACCTTGGGCAAGCCAAACCTCACTTCAGCAGTCCATTCACTTTAGCCTAGCCACATTCACGCCAAGCGGACCTTACCAGCCTCTAGTTCACCTCGGTGAACGTCAACTTCAAGCAAGTTCAACTAGTTGCTGTCCACCTGGACCTAACTGCATCCACCTTTGGCAAACTGAATCGAGCTAAAAAATTGGGCTCAACTGAACGCTTTGCAGAATTGTAGTGCTCATCTGGCTGGCATTGATCCCGAAATGAGGGCCAAGCCAGTTTAATATACTTGATAGACTTCGATAACCTTAGAATAACAACACCACAACACAATCAAATTTGGTTCACCCTCAAGGCACTTTCCAGCTTAAAGTGTAACAGAATCCATGCACTTAATTCATTTTTTTAATATTTCTACTTGTAAATTGAGAAGTTTTAGAAGTCATATAAAAACTTTAGTCAATGCCATTTTTTGAGAATATAAGTTGACTTTCTGTTTCTGACTAATTGGTTCAAGCTTTTTCATCACATTCAAGTTTATGTTCGGCTTAATTTGGTTCACGAAGCAGCGAAACTTTCATTTGCTAATCTCAATCTTATATTTTGTTGCATCTTTCTACGAACAGGCAATCAAATCTATATGATGTGGTCAATGGTGAATCATCTATGCAAAAGATGCAATCTAGATGGTGAATCATCTAGATTAGATGGTCGGTCGATTTAGGGTTTTGAACACAAATACATTAACGGCGTCAAAAATCTCGTCTATCGACCCTGTTTCTATTGACAGCTTCAAACCCAGAAACCAAATCCCCATGGAAATGCATCCGAATTGGGTCAGGTTCTCGAGTACCTGCAACGGGAGTGCATCCATATCAGCCCTAAGAGCGAAAACGGGACCAGTGCCGGTGCCGACGGAGGCGACGACCCCGGTCTTGGCGACCGGCCAAGTGTAGCTGATTCCGAGAACGTCGAGCTCCGATCTGATCATCTCGCTCGTCCCGTACTCCTCGAAGCTGAGCTCCGGGTGCTGGTGGATCCGCCGGCGGAGGGTCGTCAACCAGTCGAAGAACTCCGGCGATCGAGCCGATTCGAGCAGCTCGAGACCGGATATCAAAGAGGCCCCCAAAGGGAAGAATCCAGAGGAGAGGAGGAGGAGGAGGAGATGGACGGAGGGTCCGAGAAGAGAAGAGGAAGACGAAGCCATGGAATCGAAAATCAACGGCCCATTGCCCACCACAACATTTAATACTGCAAATTTTCATTCCAAATTAATCCCTTAATTTAGATATAATTAATTTAAATACTAATCTTAATAATTAACTTCACAATGATATTTTAAATTAGTCATATTAATTATCGATCAATTGATATTTAAATTTAAATATTGGTATCCAACCTAACATACAAAAACATTTATTGAAATGCGAAGGAGTATTTGAAAAAAAAATTATGAATAAATTATTAATTTAATAAATTTTAAAAGATGGACATCTTTTAATTATGTAAATAGAAAGTGTACCTTTTCATAAATCAGAAAAACAACATGATCCTATCAATATTTGTGCTCCTCTATGAATATTATTAGTTTTAATTTATATTGATTAATTTTAAAATTATTAATTTAATCCTATTAAAATTTTTCAATGGATATCAAATTAAATCAAGAAGCATCTATTGAAAAAAAAATCATCCTTAAATTTATTGAAGTGGAAAATTTAATTTTTAAATATCTGAAAAATTAAGAAGTGGTGTAAGAGCTTTGAGCTCCTCTCAATGATCGACAAACATGTTTGAATCACGCAAAGAACACCCTCGCATCATAACATCTATATATTAGGAAACTAATATACACTAAATATTTTGAAGGTCCATTTCAGACCGTGCATAAACTATATTTCAAATTTATTTAGTCGCTAAACCACCAGGCCATTTACATTCAGATATGTGAATTATCACAAAGTTATCGAAAATATTGTAGGAGATATAAGAATATAATACGAATTAAAAGTAAACATGAAAATCAGATTTATATGTCAGGATAGTCTGAATTGATAATCTCAAACTGTGAGATTGAACAATTTAGACTTAGCTATT
The DNA here is from genome assembly GCA_024364735.1 of Boesenbergia rotunda. NCBI lineage: Eukaryota > Viridiplantae > Streptophyta > Magnoliopsida > Zingiberales > Zingiberaceae > Boesenbergia > Boesenbergia rotunda. Next base: position 362,289 of record JAGFNQ010003998.1, on the reverse strand, counting down.
GGATTGTTCAATCCACCGAGTGCTTGGGCCGATTTTGTAGCCGTCTCTTGGACTACCAAGTGGACTTGCCCGAGTTTGAGTATGATGTATGTCGTTGGTCAAATGTCGAGTTCTTCTCGAGTGTCGCGAGGTCTAGGTGGTCCGAGTGCTTCTCGAGTGGTTGCGCTTCTTGATTGCCGACTATCAAATAGGCTGAATCTGAGTTGGTGGTCGGCCGCTGCTTGAGCGCCGAGTGCTCGAGAGTGAAGTTCAACGAGGTTGGGAAGCGATGCCAAGCACTCAGAGTGATTGAGTGAATGAGTGTTGAGTCTCATCCGTCTATGTGTCGAGTGGGATGAGTGCTAAGTCATTAGAGAACTCCAAAGCCCGAGTGGATCGACTATTGTCGAGTTGTTGGGAACCCGAGCCTGAATGGGAGCCCCATTACCGTGTGGTCCGAGCAAATTGCCGAGAGTCGAGTATCGCTCGAGCTCGAGCGGGTCGTTGAGTCGGGAAGTTGTGTCTTGACCGTTGAGTCCGAGTGGGAAATTGAGATGTCAAAGTATGCGCTTGACGCAATTTCCTTAAAGATTTATCCCCTCCAATGTACGAGGTAATGATGGACATCTGTTTCCTCGGATACAATGACAAAATTACGATCACAATTCAGCTACGGTGTATTATCGAGAAATTTCTCCTTAATAGGTAACGGACCCGAGAATGTTAATTGTCACGATGAGCCTTCCATTTGTACTTTCCTTATTTACCCTAACAGCCGGTAGAAAACTTCTGTTGAATCGGATCGATCGTCTCAGGTTCGACATTACTTGCCCTGGTTAATTAATTTTTTTTTTACTATCCTTACAACATGATTAACCAGACAACATAGTACATGGGATATTGCCACCACAATTTCCAGCTGGCATGGGATGCATCGGATGTTTACAACTTTCTCGTTTATGATTATAAATCAGTCTTAATATCACTTAACTTTTAATTTTGAACTTAACTACCATTAACTATCCTTCCGATCATCATTTTTTCCATTCATATATCTTGCCAATAAAAGTTCCGGATCAAATGGATCCTGAGCAATTAGTGCAAGTCAAACAAGAAAGGTCCTAAAAAGATATAATATATATAGTTTAATCCTGAATTAGATTCACGGAAATATTAAAATCGTTTTTGCCCCCAAAAAAGACAACGTGGAAGTTTCTGCAACCACACTAGTGCTCGACATGAACCCATGCGCCACCCTAGCGCACATGGGGGCCGGGACAGCCATGAGCCTGTCGGCTGATCCACCATGCAATCCGTACTTACCCTCACGCGGAGGATTCAGCTCGCCAGGCTGAGCCAACTCGCAAGTGATATGCTGCACCAGCTTCAGGCAGGCGGCAGCATATGTGCCAACCTCTGCGCCAGAAACACCAGCTTTGGCTGAGTTTTTGGCATTTCTAAGCAAAATATGACACAAATTTCTCCACTCACTTGATGATCACTAGCTTATTAATGTAGAAACGTGTTAATGTCCCGTCTAACATTCCTCATCAACCTTGATCTTTTCGCGAAGCGAGGTGGCAATCTCAAGGGTTGGATGACCTTCTCCACGGTACGAGCGATGAAGGATAGGGCTGATCTAGCTCCAAACTGGCTTTCGCCTATAAAATGATGACCGTTAGCAAATCCGCCGGGAGGTTTCCCCAGTCAGGCACTTCGACAGTCAAGTCAGTACCCACAGAAAATATAGGCGAGCTGAATTGAAATGCAGTAGTAGATGAGAAAGCTCGCGCACGCATACCTGCGGGAAGCGGAGTGAAGGGTTTATATAGCCGGAGGGACTGACAACCCTTGTCCGTAATTGACAAGACTAGGGTGTGGTGTCTGTCAGCCCGTATGAGAGCACTAGGGAGCGGCGCGGCAGCGCGCGGGGTGCTCAAGTAGTACGATAGTACTGGATTGACGGTCTAGCCGCGAGATGTGTCCAAAATGAGTAAGGCATGCGGTACTCCGACCTCATGGTCATACCCTGGATATGATGACATAGGGGGCATAGGGACGAGATAGTCCGTACCCCAAGCGCCGACTGGCTGGTCCGGGTGTCGAGGACCGAGTCGGGTAATGGCCAGGGAGCATGAGCAGCCACGCGTCCGACTGGAAGTGCTGAGGCGCAGAATACGCCCTGAGTCGGGAGTTACCGGAATATGCCTGGCTGACCCTAGGGTGTCTGCGTCATGTGATGCAACGGGAGCGTGGGCCGCCACACGTCCGACGGGAGCGTACGACCTAGGTCTAGGTCGGGAAATGGGTTGAGGTGATCGGACAGGGGGAGGCTAGGGGTCGACCTGACCGACCCTGTCCGTTGCTGGCTGAACAATGCCCCGGGAGGCTTCCGAGCTCGAGGACCCCCGGGTGATGTCTCTGCGGGACCTCTGGGGCGCCAAGCTAGCTGGCTGAGCGGGCTGGCTTACCCATAGGCAAGGTTGGGATCATAAGCATCCCCCTCGAGTCTAGTCGAAGGAGGCGCTAAGTCCGACTGACTGGACTATCGTCTGTTGAAGCGAGCCTGGCGCGTCAAAGGCCGGATATGTCACATCGTCTGTCTTTTCGCCTTCTGTTGCCCGGGATATTCGAGCAGATTGAAATTTTATGCATTAATGCCTGCTGTTGATGATTGTCCCACGTGTCTTCTCTCCATTGCCTCCCCTGGCGGTGAGGCATTTGCCGTCTGTCCGGTGAATGACGAAATCGTGTGTGAGATGTTTTGTTTCTTGGGCCCCTCGGGGCCTGATCGGACGGCTGTCCCTGACCGCCGCTTCTTCTGTGACCCGCCATCGGGCGGTCCTTATAGCGTCCGAGGTTGTATAAGTAGGTTTTTACTTTTACCACTGCCTCTTCACCTTCTACACCGGCGTGCGGCACCTTCGTTTCTGGCCAGGGCTGCGGCGGAACCTCTAGTCTCATCTTTCTTCTCCGACGACCTTCTTCGTTGGTTAGATTTCCTTCCTTCTTTTATTCATCATGGCCTCTTCATCTCGCGACCCGACTCCCTGGTATGTCACCATGAAGACAGTCCTTGAACACTGCGACCTCGACGTTATTAGGGCAGAGTTCCACATTCCGTCCGATCATCATATCTTGCTGCCCGCTTCCTCCGATCAACCCGCAAAACCTCACGAACATTACATTACCATCTCTCGAGATCACCTGCAAGCTGGGCTACGTTTCCCAGTCCACCCCTTCATCGTCTCGGTTTGTCGCTACCTTCGCTTTAATCTGTCTCAGCTAACTCCCAATTCCATCCGCCTCCACTGCGGGTCGGCTATTATCTTTCAGCTGTATCGAATTCCCCTTCGAGCCGATATCTTTTACTATTTCTTCTGCCTAAAAAGGCAAGAGCTGGGTGAGTTCTACTTCCAAGCCCGTCCGGGTACCTCCTTCCTTTCCAAGCTTTCATCTTCCAATAAGGGTTGGAGGGAGAGGTATTTTTAAATTTGCCCTGTCGTGCCCCCGACCTGGCCGACCGGCTTTCTGCTGAACTTTCCTCAAACACCTCCTCATCATACGGATTCCCGAAAATTCCCTCCATTCGAGCTTGCCCTCTACGTGCTCGGAGGTCGGCACTTCCCTAGCGTGCCCTTATTGTGTGAGAACATTCTGTCTGTGTTCGGACTTAGTCCTGCGCCGTTTCGCCAGCCTGCTTCTCTTGGTAAGCACTTTTTCTTCTTCCTTGTCTCTTTACTGCCACTTGACCATTGTTTGCCTGGTAGCCGTGATGATGTATCCGGCTGCTCCCGAAGAAGGCTATGGCCTGGAGCCCCTGGAGATGGAGGCGCGTATCTTGAAGCTGATGAAAGAGCGAGGGGTGCGCATAGCAGAACAGCGGGCTGAGCAGGAACTGCGCGCAGAGCTGTTGGCAGAGCAGGAGGCGGCTCCCTCTGGCTCTAAGTCACCCCCCCCCCCCCATCATCCTTCCTCTGTGCCTGGGGATGAGGAACTCTCCCGGTCTGACTCAGAGGATGTCCGACCTCTGAGTCGTCTGCTGAGGCGACCCCGGGGTGAGGGGTCCGTGCCTGACTCAGCCAACCCAACGGAAGCTTCTTCTAGTCGGCCCAGCAAAAGGCAAAAAGGCACGCCAATGACTGAATTCCCCGTGCTGCCGCCTTCTTCCCCTTCAATGCTCTCGGTGGAGTCAGTTGTTGCCCCTTCAGGGGAGGCCTCCTCGACCCGATCGGGGGAGCCTGCAAATGAACGCTTAATGCACATGCTGCCGCCCTCACTGTCTGACTTCCTTATGAGCATGACGGTGCCGAGCGGCACAGCCTCCATACGGTCACAAGACGTTTGACTGTATGGTACTGTAGCAGACCGATTTCTGTCCGACTTGCAAGCGGGCAGCTCGGGTGGACCAAGCGTCTGGGCGAACGACTTCATGGCTACGACCACGCAAGTATAAGTTTACGGGTTGTTGTGTGCCTTGCACTTTCTTCGGGTAAGATGTTACTAGCTCTTTTTTGCAGTCTTGGGCCCAAAGCTTCAGCATGTGCATATCCATGCTGAGTCACACCAAGGCCCGGTATCGTGTCGAGCGGAGGGCGGGGGATCTTGAAGCCCGACTCCGTCATACCCAGCTGGCTTCCGATGACGCCTCTCTCAACAGCTTGAGGGCGGAAATTATCAGCCTTCAGGACTTACTGAGTCAGGCTCGGGAGGAGTTGGAGACTTCCAAAGCCCAAATTGTCTCGGCTGACGCGGAGGCGGTTCAAGCGCAGCGCCGAGTTGCCCAGGCCTAGCATGCGTAACTTCGTGATCGGAGACGCAAGGAGCATCTGCGAGCGGACCTTTTGAGGACCCAGGCCGAGGTTCGTTGGGCAAGTGAGGCTGTTCAACCCTTGCGAGCCCAACTGGCGGCCAGGGAGCAAGTGGTTGGTTCGTTGCAGGACCAACTGTAGGCTCAGGCTGAAGAGCTGGAGCTGCTGCGCGGACGTCAAGCGTTCTGGGATGCAGCTCGGGCAGATTTGGAGGAACTACGTTCCTATAAAGAGGCGGAGCCTGAGAGATGGGAGACCCATTGGCTCGAGTACCTTAATTCCAAGGCCTTTACTGATCAAGTCTCTGTGCGGCTTTGAGCGGTGCTGCAACATCAAGGGCTTAGCATGGTCCAACAACTCAGACAAAGTGGGCACGTATCTACTGACATGCCTCCCTCCGCTCTTCAGCTCCGAGATATGTCAAAGGACTTGCCCGACATGTTCAAACAACCCTTCAAATGAGGGTCGGGCCTCCCGTTTTCCTTCTTTTTTGGTGTATGGACGAGGGCCTTCGATTTTGTAATACTGAATGAAATTTTCCTTTTGTCCCCATTCTTTTGCGAGTGTAGCTGCCTTTTCTTTCAAATACCCACGCTTCAAGCGCTAGCGGGGGCGAGGAGGGCGAGAAGCTGAACGGCTGCCCTAGCTTCTGCGAGCCGTACGCCCAGCCGTTGAGGTACAAAACTTTCAAGTGTCTATGCTTCGAGCGAGCCCACACTTGGGCTACTGGAACCAGCGAGTGTTCAAGCTGAGCACCTGGGCCCTACAACTTTGGACTGTATGTCCCTCGAGCTAGTCTGGCCGAGAGCTGAAAAGTTTGAAAGTTCATCCGCTATCTAAGTACTCGAGATGAGCTTTTCCCCGGACCATCTTTCGGGCAAAGTGGGTCGCCATGGGGCTACCCGAAGGCCCAGTCGAGGAAACCGCGAAAGCGTGCCCCTGCGCGAAGCTTTGGCCGCTTGGTCGAGTTAGGTCCAGGAAACGTGGGCCGCCGCGTGTCCTATTGGGCCTCAAACCAAGGGCTTGGTGGAAGCGTGCCCGATCGTAAGGGTTTGGTCGCTTGGTCAAGTCGAACTCGGGAAGCGTGGGCCGCCACGCATCCGACCGGGACCCGGACCAAGGGATGAGCGGGAACTTTCCCGTGGGGATTGGGCCATTTGGTCGAGTCGAACCTGGGGAGCGTGGGCCGCCACGGGTCCGACCGGGACCCGGACCAAGGGATTAGTGGGAACTTGCCTGTGGGGATTGGGCCACTTCAACCTCCTTTTGTCTAAGCAACCTGGTAGGTCGGTCGCCTGCGCCACCTGTCCTTTCTTCCTAAGGGTTGCATTAATTGGCAGGGACACGTCTCCTGCCCAGTGGTTTCTCAGGCGTCGAAGCGTCAGTCATCTATTTCGGTTGCCTCGGGCAGCGAAACGTCTGTTCGCCAAGAATGCCTGCGTCTTATCGCATCCCTTCGTCTCCTTTTAGGTCCCATCGGAGGGTTCTGAGGAGATCTGGCCCTTCCTCGCAACCCTCTTTCCGACGGCTAGGATTGATCGTTGTCCTCTATATAGGCGCCAGCGGTTATCTTCCTCGCCGCTTTTCGCTCTCCCAAGATTCTTCTGCTATCTTTCTCCTCCTCTTCTCAGCCACCTCCTCTGGTGACCTTGTATCCATTTTGGGATCCAGAATGTTGTATGAATCCTTGAAGGCGGGGTTCGTCGAGGATGAGGCCGAGTTTGCGGCAGCGGTAGCGACTATGCTTGCTGATCCGGCTAACTCGCCGTCAGCTACTTTGGTATCTCCTTCTCCGGCGGTAGATTCTATTGACGCACCCTCTTTGAGTAGGGGTAAGGCGCCTGAGGGGGATACGCTGGATTCTGAGCTTGAGGCTTCAGACGTGGATCCCTGTCCATTGGCGACTAGGCGCCACCAAGATCAGTCAAACGACCGTTTGCCTCCCGTTGGGACCATGACTATCCTCTCGAGGGAGACCCCCCTGTGCCTCCTTCACCGACGATTCCTGCTCTGCCGGTACCCGCACCTATTGTTCCGCCTTCCTTCGTTCAAGGGGCTATCCCTCCAGTGCCACCATCGACTCAGGCCGGCTCTTCAAGTGTGCGGCCCGATATGCCTTCTCCCTCTCTCCCTGAGGGAGCTGCAGGCCCTGGCCCGTTGCATCTGATCTTGCCATCGCAGGCGGACCCTCGTTCTGCCTTCGAGATTCCTGTCTCCTAACTGTTGGGGTCTGCCCGGGTGGCCCATCTATACGCTCCCTTGAGCGACCATCTATACCATGGTCTTCCGGCGTTTGATCGTCAAGACCCCATTACCAGAGCTAATGGCGTTGTGGAAGAGGCTTGTCAGGTGTGTTCTGCTGATGGCTCTTGCTCGCTCAGTTCTTTCTTGGCTAACTTTACGTTTTCCTTGCAGCTAACCGGCTCGATTTACGACATGGGTGTTTCTTTTATAGCTCAAGCTCGGTCCCTTCGTCAAGCAGAGTCTCGAAGGGAGGAGCTGGAGGCTCAGCTTCGCTGCGCGCAACTGCAACCGATCGACGAGGCCTGGAACACACTGCGGGCTGAGAATGCGACCCTTCACGGGCGTGCGGTTCGCGCCGAGGCACAACTTCAAGAACGCCTAGCGGAGCTGGATGCAGTTTGGGCGACGACCATCCAGATGCCTCGACAAATCACCTTCCTGGAGCATAGCGAGCGTCAGGCTCGAGTTTTAGAGCTACAGGCCCATGAGGAGCTGGCCAAGGCCAAGGCGAAGTTCCAGGAGGAATGCCAGTCGACCGTGACACTACGCATCGATCTGAAGGCTAAGGAGAAAGAACTGGCCGCCCGCTCGAGAGACCTTTCGGGGGCGCGGAAGCATCGTGTGACTTTGGACACAAAGCTGAAGGCAGCTCAGGAGGAGCTGGATAGGGTTTGCGGCCAGACCCCTTCTTAGCCTCCTGCACATAGGCCGTAGTCTAGTGCTGCTCTTTTCTGTTTTCCTCATGTAGGCGGAGGCCAAGTCAACATTTATGAATACTATCTCTCTTTTCTGGTGCCTCCTTACCTGTATGCTTCTGCTCGTGTGTGTTTGACATTTGAGCGTGGAGGGCTCGTAGGCAATCTAAATGGAGGAATGCTCGTCCAACCCTTCTGGGTGGGAGAGGGTGTGCAACACCCGAGATGGTGGCCCTTCCCAAGGTCCACTACTCGAGCGCATGTGACTGAGATCTCTAGGATCGTGGTGTTCTAGCGAACTGTCCTAGAGTCAGCTTGAGTGTGCTTGATACAACAGTCAGGAAGACTTAGTGGCTCGCCCCATATAGGCAGGCGAGAGGTTAGGTGTTTGGCTAGACACCGCTAGGGGCCTGAAGGCCTAGCCAGGTGGTAGGCGTGAGCTGGGCCCGGTCATAACCTATTAGCGGGCAAAAGGTCAGTAGGACCGGTCGGCTAGTACTCAAGGGGCGTTGACCACCACGCGCCAGGCCGAGAGCCGGTCCAGGGGTGGTGAGCGTAGGCCTTCGCATAGCCTGCGCGAGGCGAGAGAATGGCCTCTTGATCGGGGGGTCTCTCAGGGAGCGTGGGTCGCCATGCGGTCGGCTAAGGGCCGATCCGAGGGATAGCGGGAGTGGGTCCCGATGTATGGCACGTTCGGAGATGAGTTCTGGCCTCTCGGTCGGGGGATCTCTCAGGGAGCTGGGTCGCCACGCGTCCGGCTGAGAGCCTATCCGAGGGATAGCCTCTCGGTCGGGGGACCTCTTAGGGAGAGTGGGTCGTCACGCGTCCGGCTAAGAGCCGATCCGAGGGATAGCGGGAACGGATCCCGATGTATGGTTCGTTCGGAGACGAGTTCTGGCCTCTCGGTCGAGGGATCTCTCAAGGAGCGTGGGTCGCCACGCGTCCGGCTTAGAGCCGATCCGAGGGATAGCCTCTCGGTCGGGCGACCTCTTAGGGAGCGTGGGTTGCCACGCGTCCGGCTAAGAGCCGATCGAGGGATAGCGGTAACGGATCCCGATGTATGGCTCGTTCCGAGATGAGTTTTGGCCTCTCGATCGGGGGATCTCTCAGGGAGCGTGGGTCGCCACACGTTCGGCTGAGAGCCGATCCGAGGGATAGCGGGAGCGGGTCTCGATGTATGGCTCGTCGATCCGAGGGATAGTGGGAGTGGGTCTCGATGTATGGCTCGTTCGGAGACGAGTTCTGGCCTCTCGGTCGGGGGATCTCTCAGGGAGCGTGGGTCACCACGCGTCCGGCTGAGGGCCGATCTGAGGGATAGCCTCTCGGTCGGGGGACCTCTTAGGGAGCGTGGGGGGGGGACCTCTTAGGGAGCGGGGGACCACGCGTCCGGCTAAGAGCCGATCCGAGGGATAGCGGGAACAGATCCCGATGTATGGCTCGTTCAGAGACGAGTTCTGGCCTCTCGGTCGAGGGATCTCTCAAGGAGAGTGGGTCGCCACGCGTCCTGCTGAGAGCCGATCCGAGGGATAGCCTCTCGGTCGGGGGACCTCTTAGGGAGTGTGAGTCACCACGCGTCCGGCTAAGAGCCGATCCGAGGGATAGCTAGAACGGATCCCGATGTATGGCTCGTTCGGAGACGAGTTCTGTCCTCTCGGTCGGGGGATATCTCAGGGAGAGTGGGTCACCACGCATCCGACTGAGAGCCGATCCGAGGGATAACCTCTCGGTCGGGGGACCTCTTAGGGAGTGTGGGTCACCGCACGTCCGGCTAAGAGCCGATCCAAGGGATAGCGGGAACGGATCCCGATGTATGGCTCGTTCGGAGATAAGTTCTGGCCTCTTGGTCGGGGGATCTCTCAAGGAGCGTGGGTCACCACGCGTCCGGCGGAGAGCCGATCCGAGGGATAGCCTCTCGGTCGGGGGACCTCTTAGGGAGCGTGGGTCGCCACGCATCTAAGGGTCGATCCGAGGGTTCGTGGGAGCATGCCCACTTATAACTCGCATTGAGCGAGAGTCTGGCTTCTCCTTGACAAGGCTGGCCTTTCAATAAATGCATGAAGGGCTACAAAATATGTCTCTTTCATTATCTCGGAGGATGAGAGCTTCCTCGGGCTGGCTTACTTAAACCCCTGCGTACTCCTTTCTGAACAGCATTCTACTGATTGGTCTGCCTTCGCCCATTCCTTCGGACTCACCAGGTGGCCATGATAGGAGTAGACCACGAGCGATCAGGGGCTCGGGCCTTTGTCTCTTTACTGGAGCAGGGGCTCGCCCTCCCTGGCTGGTGTTTAGCCCGGAGGTGACTTCTCCCCCGGCGCCAGGGTTGTGACTTCAGCCAAGCTGCCGACATTCCTTAGTGTCGTGAGTGCGGCTATGATGAAATGTGTAATATGGCTTCCCGCAGGTAGGCCGGCACCTCTGAGCCATTTGCTGCCCCAGAGTCGGGGGTGGCGCGCTAGTTGGCTCCTTCTCCCGGGCGGCTCGGGCCTCTTCAACATTGATGTGTTTGACGGCCTCCTCTATCAGGCTATCCAAGTCTTTGGGGGGCCTTCGGATGAGCGAGTGAAAGAAATCCCCTCCCTGGAGCCCTTGAGCGAAAGCGCTGAGCAAAACCTCTGGGGCGACCATAGGCACGCTGAGTGCCACCGCAGCGAATCTCTTAAGGTAGGCCCGGAGCGGTTCTTTCGGGCCCTACTTCAAGGTGTATAGGCCAATACTCACCTTGTGATGCCTTCGACTGTTAGCAAAATGCTGGAGGAATGCCCTCTGGAGTTTCTTGAAGCTGCCGATCGACCCATCGGGCATCTAGCTGAACCATCGTTGGGCGGGTCTAGAGAGCGTTGTCAAGAGGGCTCGACACTTCACGCCTTCTGAGTACTGGTGTAGCAAGGCGGCACTCTCAAACTTCATGAGGTGCTCTTCAGGATCGACAACCCCCCCCCCCCCCCCCCCCCCCCCCCCCCCCCCCCCCCCGTGCTCAGGCAGGGTGACGAATCTGAGATGCCTGGGGACCGGATCCTCTAAGATCCAGGAAGCAAAAGGGTTGTAGGCTCGAGCAGCTAGTGCATCAACAGGGGCTTTCCCCTTACCACGGCGCGGTGAACGTGTTTGATTGGACGCAGATGCCTCGACCAGCGCGGGTTTCGCCGCCTCACCTGGGCTATGGTGGGTAGGTGAGAGGGAAGAGGTCGAGTCTTCTTCTGGCGAAACAGCCTTTTCCCGCCCTTCTGAGGCATTAGGTGCCATGGGCTTCCGGGGTCGAGTATCTGGGCCACTAGCACGTGAAAACCTCGGTGGGGCTCCTCGATCCTTGGCAACCGAGAGGAGCTCGTATTCCTCAGGAGTATCGGTCATCATGGCCCGGTTGGGATCCTCCATCTTCGCTTTCGATCAGGCTGGATGTCCCTCCTTCTAGCGCCAAATTGGATCCTGTCGCGAAGCGAGGTGGCAATCCCAAGGGCCGGATGGCCTTCTCCGCAGTACGAGCGGTGAAGGATGGGGCTGATCTGGCTCCGAGCTGGCTTTCGCCTGCAAAACGATAACCGTTAGCAAACTGTTAGTAGGAGCCCTAGAGCCAATTATGTGATTATTTGACTAAGGACATTTTGTATCATATTCTATCATTAATAAAGACATGTTTGGTTATTATACTTACTTTGTATTTGTGTCAAATAACTAAGTATAATAATGTCCTTGGGTAGTAGGTTCCTATCTACATTATATTGATTGGTTGAATCGATAGTGAGATGATGTAGAGAACACTACTCTAAACCATTCCTAGTCAAGTATTAATATTCAAGGACAATATTAATGCATGGAGACTAACATTTAAGTCAACTGATGACTTGAGCTCACAAGTCATGGATATGTGATATCAAGTTGACACACGAGTATACATTGGACAATGTGTACTGAATTAACCCGCTATGAGAAAGTTTCATAGATTGTCATATGAGTGTCATAAACTTTATCATGTGACTATTAGTATGAATAATCCTTAGACCTGAAGTCACTACGGTTCCTTACATAAGGAGTTATGTACTTTGGTATCGTCAAATGTCACCCGTAACAAGGTGGACTATAAAGGCGATCATTGGGTATGTAATGAATTATGCAAAATGATGTGAGTGATGTAGATGGGATCTATCCCTCCCATATGACGGGAGTGATATCAGTGGGCCCCTTGATCAAGTAGGACTACTAAAACACATGGTCATGCTCAAATGAGTCAGTATGAGATATTGAGCTCATTTATTTGAGTGAGTCTACTCGGGAATCAAGAAACACAAGATTGATTGAGGATGACACGGTCTATGCCTCATTGGTCAATCTAGATATCAAGGATAGAAGGTCAAGGTCATACATTATCATAGTCACAGAAGTTTAGTCGGATCTCGACTTTTCTTGTTACTTGGGTAGCAATGATGCATTGCTAGATGCCGCTCATTGCTTAAGTGTATAAAGCGTTTAGGCACATTGCCAACATTACAAGAACCTATTGGGTCACACACTAAGGATATGATGCTTCGGGAGTTCGGGATCCCGAGTTGGGAACTTGAGAGATCTGATCGGGAACTCGAGTTGGGAACTCGGGAGCTTGGGTCAGGAGCTCGGCACTCGGCAGACTGGGCTGGGAGCTCGGCAGACTGGGTCGGGAGCTCGGCACTTGGCAGACTGGGTCGGGAGCTCGGCAGACTTGGTCGGCAGCTTGGGGACTTACTCGGGAGACTTGGTCGGGAGACCTGGTCGGAAGCCCGAGAGGCCCGGTCGGAATTATATGGGAAATTCATTAAAGTGTTTAATGAAGGAAAGAGAAAAGTCTCTCTTCATTGGATGAAGAAAAGGTGAAGAGTCACATGAAAAAATGTGCTCTTTATTTACTTTAATGAAGGGAAGTCAAAGAGACAAAAGACCCTTCATATTCATGGGATGAATATAAAAGAGGTGTTGGAACTTGGATGACTAGAGAGGGGGGGTGAATATAGCCAGACAATAAGTTCTTGAACTTTTAAAATTTCTACACTTCAAGATTAGACAGCGGAAGCAAATAACACAAAATAGAGTATTGCAGAAATTAAACTATAAGCTAAGCACAAACAAGAACGCTAACAAGAGGATATACAAGGTTCGGGGATAACTTGCCCCTACTCCTTGACGTGCCCTTAAGGTGGGCGATCCCTTGATCGTCGACAGATCAAGCCCCGGAAATCCGGATATCAAATCCTCCTTCTCGGTGGAGTAATCTCTCCACAGCGTTTCAATCAATGTATATGAAATTAAGCACAATGAAACAAGGGAAAGCTTACAGAGCACTTAGGACAGAAAGAACACAAGCGAACTCCTCACCGAGCTCCACTCAGCACAGATCTCACGCAAGAACTCCCTGCTCTTCGTGTCTTCTTGCTGATGGACTCGCCAAGCTCCTTGTTTCTTCTTCCAAGCACTCAAGGTTGCAGTGTCTCCAAGAATGATGCTCAAGTATTGCTTGAGGAGACTCACACAGATTGCTCGACGGGATCAAGTGTTGCTGCAGCAGGAGAACTTCCCTTCTCTTCATCCCAGCCAACACTTAACCTTCTGCCGATCGCCAGGTCACAGGTCACAAATCACAGACGCTCCACTCAGCTCCCAGCTGCCCACCTGCAACTGCCCAGCTATCTCTGACCTCCTATGGACTCACTGAACTCTCCTCAGTCGAGCCCCAGCCCCAGGTCAGCTTCCAGTTGTTGCCAGTAGCGCCCGTTGCAACCTGCGATGGAAACCTGTCAAATCTGCTCAACGAAAAGCCTCCCATTGACTCTCCTCCAATGTTTGAACCATCCATGTAAAGCCTGCACACTTCAACAGAAGCTTAGCAAAACATATCAAATGAAATAAGCAATGTATCAGAGAATCGGCAGACAAAACAGTCGCGATCAGAGCTTCTGACAGCGTAGTTGAATTAAAGTTCTGCTCCTGATCGGTCCCCAGACCGATCAGGGAGGACCCTGATCGGTCACCAGACCAATCCAGCAGTCTGCTGCACACTCCAGATCGGTCCCTAGACCTATCCAGCAGTCTGCTGCATACTCCAGATCGGTCCCCAAACCAATCAGGCTGTGGCCTGATCGGTCACCAGACCGATCAGGACATGCTCAGACCGAGCAGGACCCACCCTGATCGGTCATAGTGAGGAACTCGCGACATTTGATCGTTCACCAGAATGATCCGAACAGTATACCTGATCGGTCACCAGACCGATCAGGAGTCGATCAGTAAGGTTTCCAAACTCAATGTATGCTCCCTGATCGGTCACCAGACCGATCAGGAGCCGATCAGTAGGTTTGCCAAAGTCACCGTATGTTGCCTGATCGATCACCAGACCGATCAGACATCTCTGGATCGGTCACCAGACTGATCCACGAGGGAACTCCATGCCAACTTCCCTGATCGGTCACCAGACCGATCCAGGCAAGGCCAAACCCACTCTAAGTCAAGAGAACTGGCTCCCAGCCTCCCCTGACTCGTGCTCAGTCCTCCGGACCAAGACTCTATGCCCAGTTTCACTCACCGGGACTTCAACCTAGCCCTCCAAGCTAGGACCTGGCTTCACTCCTTCGGTCACCCGGCTTCACTCATCGGGGCCCGGTTTCACTCACCGGGATTTCAACCTAGCTTCACTCACTAGGATTTCAATCACCTGGCTTCACTCACCAGGACCCGGCTTCACTCACCGGGATTTCAACCTAGCTTCACTCACTAGGATTTCCATCACCTTGCTTCACTCACCAGGACCCCCCGACTTCACTCATCGGGATTTCAACCTAGCTTCACTCACTAGGATTTCCATCACCTGGCTTCACTCACTAGGACCCGGCTTCACTCACCGGGATTTCAACCTAGCTTCACTCACTAAGATTTCAATCACTTGGCTTCACTCACCAGGACCCGGCTTCACTCACGGGGATTTCAATCACCTAGCCCTCCAAGCTAGGACCTGACCCTCCAAGCTAAGACTTTTCATACTTAGCCCTCCAAGCTAGGACTTTTCACACCTAGCCCTCCAAGCTAGAACCTTTTCACACCTAACCCTCCAAGTTAGGACTTTTCACACCTAGCCCACCAAGCTAGGACTTTTCCCATGCCAGCGTGCGATCTCCCAATCCACCTGGACTTAATCCGAATTCTTGCAACCAAACATAAATCAAACTTAAATCAGTGTCAAACACCAAAACAACAATCAGGGTCAGACTGCATCAACAATCTCCCCCTTTTTGTTGTTTGACAACCCGATTTAAGTTTAGGCATTAAATGATCAATTGAAGGCAGTTTAATTATCGTAAGGGAATCAAAGTCCTCCCCCTACAATAACCCTAAACTTAATCAAACATTCTCTCCCCCTTTGTCAAACATCGAAAAGGGTATGGTATTAAGTTTAAACATACCTCCCCCTCAAACACGGGTCTCTCCCCAAACCCAAAATAATCAAAGGTAAACTTTTGAATTGCATATGAAAGGCATATACCATAAATGTATCATGGCAACAATGTATATGCATCATACGGCAATAAGTGTGAATTGCACATGAAATCATATACAGAATTATATCATGGTCAACCATGTATATGTTTCATATGACAAGTAGGGAATGCAGCTGTATCCAACACATAATCCTAATTGGTCTCCGTGACCGATCAGGTTCGTTGATTACTTGATACAGAAGAATTTCTGATTAGTCTGGGGACCGATCAGATTTCAGAAAAATTCTTGAAACTCTGATACGTTCCTGACCAGACTGCATTAACAATTTGCATTCCACAACAGGGGTGTAGACTCTATTGATATTCGACGTTTCAGAAAAATTTCTGAAACATGACATTAAGTGCAAGAGTCATGACTCAACAAACCTTTTCTTATGAATTTGAACATTCCAACATAGGTTTGTATCAAATTAAGTTTCGTTCCAAGTATGATTAGTCATACCTTATTTTAACACTTGACGTTTCAGAAACATTTCTGAGAATCAAGGGTCTTAAAAATTCCTACCCATATTTTATTACTCGAACAAATTTGTACAAACTTGTACTCCCTTAGTACCAGGTCTGTACCAATGTGTGATCAAGTATGTTCCAATTGTAATCGGATTGTATCATGTTTGTTTGTAGTATGATCATTAAACTGATACAATTCGATGAGAGAAGATCGGACTGAGGAGTTTGACCCAATCAGGGAATTTCCCTGATCTGATCGGTCTGATCGGTCACCAGACCGATCAGGGTGAGTCCTGATCGGTCGGTGGACCGATCAGATCTGATACAGAAGGTTTTCTGAAACTGATCAGTTTCAGAAATGAGTTTGCTTCAACTCTAAACTCTTTCCCAAACCCTAATTCAATTAGATTCAATCTCATTTGTCCTAAAGGATTTCACTTAACCAAAAGTCATTCCTCAAATCAAAATATGATACTAATTTTCAATACATGCTTATATCAACATATTATCAACACATGATTAGATTTCCAAAACATGATCAAATTTCCAAATTTGGATCAATTTGTATGTTTATAACATGTTTGTTTTAACTACTCAACTCCATACTTGTTCTTTAGCATGCATCCATGTTCTATGGCACACATAGGAAGATTTTTGCTTACTAGATCATGTTCATGTTTGTTCCAAATAATTTTGATAATCCAAGTTACTCTTAGGTTCTGAACAACTAAGTCATAAACCTTAAGTTCATGTTCTTTGTCTAATGATGTATGGTGAAGTTTTCCTAGTGATTTTTGAATCAATACTAATTCATGTGTCCATACTTGTTCAATAGCATGCCTTCATGTTCTATAACACACACAAGAAAATCATGGCATACTCAAACATGTTCACCAAACAAAACACCTTAAGCTTGAGATAAAGCATATCATAAACCATAACTTGCAGGAAAACATAAATTGCAACAAGAAAAACTTATTATCCTAAGCAATCCATGGCAAGAGCAAGTTATGTGTTAATCTAAACCATCCATGTGAATTTGATGAAATGGTAAGCACATTCCTAACTAGGAATGACTATATGTTTGGAGCACCAAATATCAACTACCTATGTTGATAGATGCTCCCCCTCAACCTAAGCTATACAATTCGAAATATGGAAGTTTTAGGTACCCAAATTTTGGGACCTAAAGCATCAACAATGAGGGACTTAGGCACCCATGCCTTAGTCTTTTTATTTTTAACCTTTTGAACCCTAGAATCATTTGATGATCTAAATTGGGTTCTAGACATCAATGACATGAAACTTGATTCTTTAGGTTGGTAACCTAAGCCAACCTTGTTGTAAACCACTTTTTGTGAATTTAGTATCATGTCTAGAGTTTTAGAGCTAGTTGAAAACTTCTCAAGAATATTCTTGAGGTTTTCAACTTTGCTCTTTAAATGCTTATTTTCATCCTCAAGGGACTTATCATGCATAACATCAATTACCTCATCCTTGAGGTTTTCAATTTTTCTACTTCAAATTTCAATGACTTAATCTTATTCTTTGATTTCTTTAACAATTTAGTTAAGCATGCTATCGTCCTATAGCATTTATCTAATTCCGAAGAGATTACCTCTTCATCATCCGAAGAAGATGAAGGCGCGGTTGAGGAGCTCCTTGATTCGTTATCACTCTCTTCTCTCGAGTCCTCTAGTGCCATGAGAGCAAAGTGATGTGTATTCTCCATTTCTTTCTTCTTCTCCTTCTTCTTTCGGTCATCTGCCACAAATGCAAACCCTTTCTCCTTTGGGTCTTGGTTAGAGATCTCATGTAATTCCATTTCACAAAACAAATCTTCTAATTTAACAAAGGAAAGGTCCTTGGAAACCTTGTAGGCATCCACCATGGATGACCACAAAGTATTCCTCGGAAAAGCTTTGAGAGCAAACCTTACTAGATCCCGGTTTTCTACCTTTTCGCCGATGGAATGTAAGCCGTTAAGGATCTCTTTGAATCTTCCATGGAGTTCACTTACCTTTTCATTTTCTTCCATAGACAGATTTTGAAGTTGACTGTGAAAGAAATCCTTCTTGGCTGTCCGGGTTTCATGAGTGCCTTCATGGAGCTCAATGTGCTTGCTCCATAGATCTTTAGCACTTGTGAAGGGACTAATTCTGATCAACTGGTCCTTGGACATTCCGCATTGCAGGGTAACCACAGCTTTGTCATTTGCTTCACCCTTTCTAATTTGCTCAGCCGACCAACATGAGAAATCGAGGTCTCTTCCTTCGGCATCCCTCGGAGGGATGAAACTCTCTTTGACCAAGAACCACATGCACATGTTGGTCTTCAAATAATACTCCATCTTAGATTTCCAATATGGAAAATCAGTGTCGTCGAAGAGTGGAGGTCGGTTTGTGCTCAACCCTTCTCTTCCAGCCATCTTGTAGACTCTTGGATGTTAAGCCGCTTGAATAGAGCCCCAAGCTCTGATACCACTTGTTGGAACTTGGATGACTAAAGAGGGGGGTGAATATAGCCAGACAATAAGTTCTTGAACTTTTAAAACTTCTGCACTTCAAGGTTAGACAGCGGAAGCAAATAACACAAAACAGAGTATTGCAGAAATTAAACCATAAGCTAAGCACAAACAAGAATGCTAACAAGAGGATATACAAGGTTCGGGGATAACTTGCCCATACTCCTTGGCGTGCCCTTAAGTTGGGCGATCCCTTGATCGTCGGCAGATCAAGCCCTGGAAATTCGGATATCAAATCCTCCTTCTCGGTGGAGTAACCTCTCCACAGCGTTTCAATCAATGTATATGAAATTAAGCACAATGAAACAAGGGAAAGCTTACAGAGCACTTAGGACAGAAAGAACACAAGCGAAATCCTCACCGAGCTCCACTCAGCACAGATCTCACACAAGAACTCCCTGCTCTTCGTGTTTTCTTGCTGATGGACTCGCCAAGCTCCTTGTTTCTTCTTCCAAGCACTCAAGGTTGAAGTGTCTCCAAGAATGATGCTCAAGTATTGCTTGAGGAGACTCACAAAGATTGCTCTACGGGATCAAGTGTTGCTGCAGCAGGAAAACTTCCATTCTCTTCATCCCAGCCAACACTTAACCTTCTGCCAATCGCCAGGTCATAGGTCACAGATCACAGACACTCCACTCAGCTCCCAGCTGCCCACCTGCAACTGCCCAGCTATCTCTGACCTCCTATGGACTCACTGAACTCTCCTCAGTCGAGCCCCAACCCCAGGTCAGCTTCCAGTCGTTGCCAGCAGCGTCCGTTGCAACCTGCGATGGAAACCTGTCAAACCTGCTCAACGGAAAGTCTCCCATTGACTCTCCTCCAATGTTTGAACCATCCCTGTAAAGCCTGCACACTTCAACAGAAGCTTAGCAAAACATATCAAATGAAATAAGCAATGTATCAGAGAATCGGCAGACAAAACAGTCGCGATCAGAGCTTCTGACAGCGTATTTGAATTAAAGTTCTGCTCCTGATAGGTCCCTAGACCGATCAAGGAGGGCCCTGATCGGTCACCAGACCGATCCAGCAGTCTGCTGCACACTCCAGATCAGTCCCCAGACCTATCCAGCAGTCTGCTGCATACTCCAGATCGGTCACCAGACCGATCAGGACATGCTCAGACCGAGCAGGACACACCCTGATCGGTCATAGTGAGGAACTCGCGACATTTGATCGTTCACCAGAACGATCCAAACAGTATACCTGATTGGTCACCAGACCGATCAGGAGTCGATCAGTAAGGTTTCCAAACTCAATGTATGCTCCCTGATCGGTCACCAGACCGATCAGGAGCCGATCAGTAGATTTGCCAAAGTCACCGTATGTTCCCTGATTGGTCACCAGACCAATCAGACATCTCTGGATCGGTCACCAGACTGATCCACGAGGGATCTCCGTGCCAACTTCCCTGATCGGTCACCAGACCGATCCAGGCAAGGCCAAACCCACTCTAAGTCAAGAGAACTAGCTCCCAGCCTCCCCTGACTCGTGCTCAGTCCTCCGGACCAAGACTCCATGCCCAGTTTCACTCACCGGGACTTCAACCTAGCCCTCCAAGCTAGGACCTGGCTTCACTCACCAGGGTTTCGGTCACCCGGCTTCACTCACCGGGGCCCGGCTTCACTCACCAAGATTTCAACCTAGCTTTACTCACTAGGATTTCAATCACCTGGCTTCACTCACCAGGACCCGGCTTCACTCACCGGGATTTCAACCTAGCTTTAGTCACTAGGATTTCCATCACCTGGCTTCACTCACCAGGACCCGCATCACTTCACCGGGATTTCAACCTAGCTCACTCACTAGGATTTCAATCACCTGGCTTCACTCACCAGGACCCGGCTTCACTCACCGGGATTTCAATCACCTAGCCTCCAAGCTAGGACCTGACCCTCCAAGCCAGGACTTTTCACACCTAGCCCTCCAAGCTAGGGACTTTTCACACCTAAGCCCTCCAACTATGACTTTTTACACCTAGCCCTCCAAGCTAGGACTTTT
>JAGFNQ010003998.1:259703-342058 GCA_024364735.1 Boesenbergia rotunda | reverse complement strand
ATTTTAGTGATATTAATGGGATGGTTGAATATTAATTAACTTATTTTATTATTCTATTAAAGTTAATTATTTTACATATTTGTTTTGAATTCGGGACTGATCCGGGCGTATGATTCATAGAAGGGTTGAGAGCTCGGCCGGGTTCGGTTGCCGATCTGAATTGGGGTTAAGCGGACCGGAATCCAAGATTATCCAGAGGTCGGGATCCTCGAGGTCAGCCTTCTAAGGTCTAGACCCACGATGTCCATCTTTCGAGGTCGGGACTTGCGAGGTCGGTCGTCCAAGCTTGAGACCCTCGAAGGTCGGTCATTCGAGGTCGAGACTTGCGAGGTCGGTCGTCCAAGCTCGAGATCCCCGAAGGTCGGTCATTCGAGGTCGGGACCTGCGAGGTCGGTCGTCCAAGCTCGAGATCCTCGAAGGTCGGTCACCCAAGGTCGGCCCCGCAGAGTCTGTCGTCCGAGACCAGACAGTCATGATCGAATAAAGACGGCTGAACAATTGCAAACCCGTTTCACCAGACAAGCCTTTCCTGTCAGACATTCGGAAGATAACCCTCCCTGGCATAATCATTGCCTGGCGCAGCCGCCAATAGTTAATGAGGAACAGAAGAGACAATTCCGACATGGTGTCAGGCGGCTGAGGCAGTTTCACAACATTAATGTAGCCATCCCCATCACAATCTGCCAACTGATCCTCTCTTAATGAGATGTGTCATCTCTGACACAGCAGATGGTTTCTTCCTCCCTATATAAACCCCCCTTCGGGTTCCAAAAAGGGTCGCTGCCATTTTGGAACCACTCCACTATATTGAGAGCTCTATTTCGGTCCGACCTCCAAAGACACAGCAAACCGAGTCGGCCCGGTTAGATCGAGTCGCCCAAGGAAGAACCGATCTTCGCTTGTCGACAGGATCAAATTTGGCGCCGTCTGTGGGAATCTAGCCTGATCGAAAGCCGAAGATGAGTGAATCCAACCAGGTGACTGTTACTCTTTCACGGGAAGACTTGGAGTTGCTAATAGAAGCCAGAGCCAGAAAATTGGCAGAAGCACAGCAAGTAGCTGCTCGAGCAGTCGCCCGACCCGTTCAGCCGGGTCCGGCTGAGCAGACTGCTCGAGTGGGTACTGAGGGAGGGGCTCGACAAGAGGAGAGCCCTCATTTCCACCGGGCGTTGTTCGGTCCGGCCGAGGGAGCTGGGCAATCAGACCCTCACGAAGCTACATCCAGCCGCAGCAGAGCTAACAAAGGAAAGGCTCCCCTCGCGCCGACCTCGGGAGAGCGCACGGGATTCCCCTTTTCCGCCCAGATCCTGCAGGAACCCTTACCCAAGCATTTCAAACTCCCGTCTCTAGCTGAATACGGGGGGGCCTCGGACCCAGAGGAGCATTTACTGAAGTTCGAGAACGCTTCAATACTTCATCAATATTCGGATGAAGTAAAGTGCCGAGCTTTCCTGACTACCCTGTCCGGATCGGCTCAACGATGGTTCGAAAGGCTGCCGGAGGGATCCGTAAGGGAATTTGCTGACTTCAAGAGATTGTTCCTTCAACATTTCGCGAGCAGTAAAGACACCACAAGACCAGCCTCAATCTTTTTACCCTGAAGCAGGGCTCCAAGGAGCCCCTCAAGGCATACATTCGAAGGTTCAATCAAGTCGCGTTGGATGTACCCACTGCCACATCTGAGGTGCTAGTCAGTGCCTTCGCGCAAGGCTTACAGGAGGGAGAATTCTTCAGAGCCTTAATCCGGAAACCCCCGAAGAACTTCGAAGGTCTCCTAGGCAAGGCCAGCAAATACGTGGACGTGGAGGAGGCACAAGCCGCCAGACGACCGGAGATCAGACCAGCACCCGAGGTCCCCCAGCATCATCAGAGGAGTGCGCCTCCCGGAGGACCTCTAAGAAGTCCCAGAGGCATGGGACATCGACAAGGAACTGAAAGAGGAATAGTGCAACAAGTGGCCCAAGGTTGCCTCCCCTCCAGATGGCAGCCCTACTGCTCTTTTCATAACAGCCATACACACGACTTGCAAGATTGTTGGCAGGCCGGCAGAGGTCGGGGTCGCGCTGGTCGAGGGAGCCCGAGAGGAGTTCACCAAGGAGGCGGCCGAGGTCGGGGAAGGACGTCACCACGCCAACCCGAGTCCCAGGCTCGGCCGATCGCTCCCTCAGCCAGACAACTGTTCCCGACCCCGCCTCTCCTGAGCACGGCAACGTTAATGAGGAACAGGCCAACCAACAGAATGCAGCGCACGGGGCCATTCACGTGATTTCAGGAGGCCCCACCTACGGAGATTCCAACAGAGCTCGGAAGTCGCAGGCTAGGCGACTTGACATCTACCAAGTGGGTTGCAGTTCCGCCCAGGCTCAAGGCCCGCAGATCAGCTTCGGCCCATCAGATCTGCAAGGAGTAGAAGTCCCTCATGAGGACGCCCTGGTCATCACCGCGATCGTCGCCAACTACCAGATCCACAGAACTATTGTGGATACGGGAAGTTCGGTGAATATCCTGTACTTAAAAGCTTTCGAGCAATTGCAGATTGAAGCGACCGAGCTTCGACCCGTGGCCACACCTCCGGATCAGTCCCGAATTCAAAACAAATATGTAAAATAATTAACTTTAATAGAATAATAAAATAAGTTAATTAATATTCAACCATCCCATTAATATCACTAAAATATTTTAAATATTGTTAAATAAAATATTGTGATTGAAAAAATATTTTTTTTTTAAATGAACGGACAGTTAAGTCAATTTACCGTTGAACCATGTCAGCAAGTAACTTATTATTGACCCAATTACGGGTTAGAACCGGATTTGATTCCGACGACCCAGCGTCAGGTCAGATCTAGTTAGTGGTGCATGGTTGATTGCATTAAAACTTTGGTTGTTTTATACTTGAGCCTTAAAATATTTGTGAAATCTTAGTAAGAGCCTTGTAGTGTGAGAATGGACCAATTGTTTATCTCTTCCGTGTTTGTCCTGGGACGGATTAATGAGGATGTTAGGGATGAGTAAATCACCTTTTATCACCACGAAAATGGACCAATTGTTTTATACATAAGCCTTGAATTATTCATAAAATTTAAATTTGAATACTCAATGGAAACATTGTAGACTCAATCGAAGACCTCATACGACCAAATCAGATCGTTTTTTATTGTCAAAGTATTTTTCCCAATAAAATGTTTAAATTTGTTATTCAAAATTAATTAAGACTCAATGGAGATCTCATATACTCAAATTTAATTGTTTTTAATTATCAAAATGTTTTAGTTAAAACATTTTGATAGCAAAATGTTTTATTATCAAAATGTTTTTAATTTATTAAAGCATCCTCGATTCATCGAGATTTTAGATGAACAAATTGGATCAAGGAGTTGTGTGGAGCTTTAAGCTCAGCATGATCATCAAGCTTGAAGATAGAATGGTAATTTATCAAAGGGCGTACTAAATAATTGATATTTATCAAAAGGTATATCATGGTTTCATTGTTACCAAAGGACGCACATATTTTAGTGAACTTCCTCTTATACCCCTCCCGCCAAGTATTGCATACCTTTCTCTTTCTCTTTCTCACTCTCAGTAACGAATTTCGAAGGGTCATGAAGAGATGTTCCTTTATATTGTGATTTTTATATTATGTAACATTTCTCAAAACAAAAAATATTTAAATTAATTAAAATATTTTTATTAAATTAAAATTAAAAGAACATATCAGACCCACGTTGGGCCTGAAATGGTTCCATTTCAGGCCTAACGTGCCCAATATTAAGGGTCTTTTCTCGATTCTTTGTTATTACATTTTAACACCTTGAATAAGTCCAAATAAACAATGGATAGCAAATTTGAACTCCTTGTAACCTCAGAAATCCACGGGAATTGAAATTTTTACAATCGGAGCTCTCTAGGTCAATCAGTGGGTTTTGACTAAAATCCACTGATTGACCTAGAGAGCTCCAATTGTAAAAATTTCGGTTCCCGTGGATTTCTGAGGCTACAAGGAATTCAAATTTGCTATCCATTGTTTATTTGGACTACTTCAAGGTGTTAAAATGTAATAACAAAGAATCGAGAAAAGACCCTTAATATTGGGCACGTTAGGCCTGAAATGGAACCATTTCAGGCCCATATTGTGCCTGAAATGGAATCTTTTCAGGCCCAACGTGGGCCTGAAATGGAACCATTTCAGGCCCAATAACCCAAATGTGTGATTTCTTCTCGGTTCTTCATTATTACATTTTAACACCTTAGAGAAGTCCAAATAAACAATGGATAGCATATTTGAACTCCTTGTAACCACAGAAATCCATGGGAACTAAAATTTTTACAATTGGAGTTCTCTAGGTCAATCAGTGGGTTTTAGTCAAAACCCACTGATTGGCCTAGAGAGTTCCGATTGTAAAAATTTCAATTCCCGTGGATTTCTGAGTTTACAAAGAGTTCAAATTTGCTATCCATTGTTTATTTAGACTTCTTTAAGGTGTTAAAATGTAATAACAAAGAATCGAGAAAAGACCCTTAATATTGGGCACGTTGGGCCTGAAATGGAACCCAATGACCCTAATTGTGATTTCTTCTCGGTTCTTCATTATTACATTTTAACACCTCGGAGAAGTCCAAATAAACAATGAATAGCATATTTGAACTCCTTGTAACCTCAGAAATTTACGGGAACTAAAATTTTTACAATCGGAGCTTTCTAGGTCAATCAGTGGGTTTTAGTCAAAACCCACTGATTGACTTAGAGAGCTCCGATTGTAAAAAATTTAGTTCCCGTGGATTTCTGAGGTTACAAGGAGTTCAAATTTGCTATCCATTATTTATTTAGATTTCTTCAAGGTGCTAAAATGTAATAACAAAGAATCGAGAAAATACCTTTAATATTGGGCACGTTGGGCCTAAAATGGAAACATTGCAGGCCCACGATGGGCCTGAAATCGTTGGGCCTGAAATGGAATCAACGTGGGCCTGAAATGGTTCCATTTCAGGCCCAATGACCCTAATGTGTGATTTTTTTCTCGGTTCTTCATTATTACATTTTAACACCTCAGAGAAGTCCAAATAAACAATGGATAGTATATTTGAACTCCTTGTGACCTCAGAAATCCACGGGAACTAAAATTTTTACAATCGGAGCTCTCTAGATCAATCAGTGGATTTTAGTCAAAACCCACTGATTGACCTTGAGAACTCCGATTGTAAAAATTTCAGTTCTCGTGGATTTCTGAGTTTACAAGGAGTTCAAATTTGCTATCCATTATTTATTTGGACTTCTTCAAGGTGTTAAAATATAATAACAAAGAATCGAGAAAAGACCCTTAATATTGGGCACGTTGAGCCTGAAATGGAACCCAATGATCCTAATTGTGATTTCTTCTCGATTCTTCATTATTACATTTTAATACCTCGGAGAAGTCCAAATAAACAATGGATAGCATATTTGAAGTTCTTGTAATCTCAGAAATCCACGGGAACTGAAATTTTTACAATCGGAGCTCTCTAGGTCAATCAGTGGGTATTAGTCAAAACTCACTGATTGACTTAGAGAGCTCCGATTATAAAAATTTCAGTTCCTGTGGATTTCTAAGGTTACAAGGAGTTCAAATTTGCTATCCATTGTTTATTTAGACTTCTTGAAGGTGTTAAAATGTAATAACAAAGAATCGAAAAAAGACCCTTAATATTGGGCACGTTGGACCTGAAATGGAACCATTTCAGGCCCAATGAGCCTAATGTGTGATTATTTATTGGTCATTCATTATTACATTTTAATACCTTGAAGAAGACCATGATTTTACCTCTATGAAGACTATGTGGGTCTTGCGATCGACCATGATTTTGCCTCCAAGAAGATCATCAAAGTGTTTTGACCAAAACATATCGACGTCCTGAGGAGTCCAAATCAGCCCGTATATGCATTATTTCATCTTTGCTATGAATATGAATGTGTTGAGGACTTGAGGTCCTTAGAAAGGCATTATAAAGGTGTTTTAACTAAAATATCTTAATGATCGATCCAAAAGAAACAAAACCCGTCTCATATCATTTCTTCCTTATAAGCAATATAAATATGTTATCGAGCATTCGATATTAAAAAAAAATATTTATTCTTAATGACCAAATAGATTTTTTCTTTTTTAGCATTGATGTTTTGGTCAAAATACAGCTTTGATAATTGAAAGTTATCTAATTTGTCCATTTGAAGCATCCCAATTCCCATGGTCTCAAATGAGTAAATTAAATAGTGTTTTCAGCATGATAGTGTTGAAACCACAAGTGGTTAAGTCAAGATTTTGATGTGATATCAACTATGGTTAAGTTAGTCCTTTCAATATTTGATACATGTGTTTAAGTGCCTAGAGATTTAACAGAACACACAGATATCCGATGATTCAAGATCTGACGGAGTACGATAACAAAATGGTATATGAGACATTTGAGAGACCAAAAAGTTTGAGGAGCATCGGGGATGATGAACCTTAGCAGAAGACATAGTAAACGAAAAGGATGACATAGAAAATGAGCCAATGAGATCGATCAATCTGAGGGATGAGGATTTACGAAAAAATACGAAAAGCTGGGAGGAAATATACGCAAGGCATAGTCGACTGAGCCAAGAGTTTTCAAGAGACCAAAAATGGGGTTTCGGTCGACCAAAAGCAAACGGTCAGCAAATGACCGATGAGTGGATAAGAAATATTTGCCACATCAACTTGCTAGCAAACAACCGTTGAGTGGATGAGCCCTATCTACCACGTCAGCTCGCCACGTCAACAAATGACTGTTGAGTGGAAGAGCCCTATCTGCCACACCAATGATCTCGATCGACCGAAAAGCTTGATCAATCGATCGAACAACTTGATCAATTCACTGAGCGTACCATGTCGACACTACGAATAGGGGTTATATATAAAATGAGGCTAGAAGCTCAGTTTTAAATACAACACACTCGAACTACATTATGCTTTCATTTTCTTTTAATTGTTATTCTCGTACTCAATTGTTATAAGAGGATTCTATTGGTGCAATCAATTTTAGGTCAAGGTTGACCAAGCTTGGGTTATCTTGAGTTTGAGTTTCAATGTTTAATCAATATATCAGTAAGTTGGATACTTAACTAGAAGTGGAAAGTCCAATGGGTCACGGAGGACC
Source organism: Boesenbergia rotunda (assembly GCA_024364735.1). Classification (NCBI taxonomy): domain Eukaryota; kingdom Viridiplantae; phylum Streptophyta; class Magnoliopsida; order Zingiberales; family Zingiberaceae; genus Boesenbergia; species Boesenbergia rotunda. The sequence continues at coordinate 334,906 of JAGFNQ010003998.1, read as the reverse complement.
AAAAACTTGGTAATCGGAAGTCCAACGGACAGTTAGCAAAAGAAAAGTCTAAGTGGGTCATAAAGGACCAACCACTTGGCATGAGAAGGAAAGTCCAAATGGATCATGAAAGACCAGACATTTGACATAAAAAGGAAAGTACAAGTGGGTCATAGAGAATCAAACACTTTGCATGAGTTGGAAAGTCCAAGTGGGTCATGGAGGATCGGAGACTTAGTGATGACTAAAGTCTTGGCAGGCCATAATGGACCAGATGCTGAGCAAAGGAATTTCTGGTAAGTTGAAGTCAACCAGATACTAGGCAATAGAATGTCCTTGTAAGTCGTAAGGTCGAATGCAAGGCAAGAAAATTCCAAGAAGGTTGAGGATCGAATTCTTGGCAAAAGGTAGACGTTCGAACCAATCATTAGATCGGATGCAAGGGTGGTAATAATCCAGATGCAAATTGATTCAATTGGTTGAGAAAATCAGTTGAATCAATTTAATCCAGAAGCACATCAATTCAACTAGTTGAAAAAATCATCCGAATCAATTTGATCTAAAAGCAAATTAATTGGAAAATCAGTCGACTGATATGAAAATCAGTTGACTGAAAACTAATATGGAAATCAGTCGACCCGATTAGATCCGGAAGTAAACAGAAGCAAATCAACTCGACTGATTTAGTCAAATAGGTCAAAAAGAATCGTTCTACAAGTATTAACGGTTGAATTCATCATATCAGTCGACTGATAGACAAAAATCAACTCGAGCTGCAACCTTTAAAAGGTTGGTTTTGAAGATATTTGAAGATGTCATTCTTGAAAGATTAGAGGCGAATTGCAACTGCATTTCCAACAATCAAGAGGCATTCCAATGCAAAAGGTAAGTATTCAAAGCAAAGTTCTCGTCTTGTAAAGTTGTTTTGCTTTCATTTGTAAGTTGTATTCGCTTTTGTTGTTGTATTGTTGAGAATTTATTGTAATAGACTTTTCCGCCTCTGGAAGATTTCCAAGAAGAGGAAGTTATTACTGGAAGTGGAGAGCTAGGAGTAGACTCTTGGATTAGTCACCTCAATGAAGTGGATACCAAATAAAATCCAAGTGTTGTGCTTGTGAAGTCGATTTTGAATCAATGTTCCACTGCTTATTCAAACTATGAGCACAAGACCGAGACGAAATAATTAGGTCTATTCACCCCCTCTCCCCTGGCCCCTCTAGCTCGCACTAGTCTTGACAAGTGGTATCAGAGTGAAACCTCTCTTTATTGGACTAGTCACCAGAAGAAGCATGAGCTAGAGAAAAAAAGAAGAAACTAAAATTTGAGCTTCAATATAACAAGTTTGTCTGGTTGATTTTTTAACAAGTTAGTAGTCTGTTTGATTTTTTCTCTTTAATGTGCAAGACTTAGGAGCGGAGGAAGTCGAGCATAAGAGCAGTAAAAAGGATTGACGGGGAAGTGAGCGACCTCAGTGCATCAGGACGGAAGCTGTGAGAGTAGACGTGGAGAGGAACGACGTCCGATGGAGCTGAAAATGACGCTCAACAAATATCGGTTCAGGTGAGCCTAACTCTGGTTCGCCAAAAATCACCCAAGAAGACCCGCTGGAGACTGGTTAGCAAGTTACTGACCAGAGTGACTCGGGCACCCCTATCCATACGGGCACTCGGGCTCTCGGACGCCCGTATTGATAGGAGCACTCGAGCACTCGAATGCCCCTGTGTATACAGGCGCCCGAGAACCTTTTCTTATCCACCCAGCTAGTCGTTTGCGACCGTTGTGTACCGGATAACACACAAACCACGTGTCAGGCGCCCACAACCACTTGAGCTCCCCTATAGTGCCACATCAACAAACGGATAGAATTGACTGGGGTTATAAATAGGCTCCCAGAGCTCAGTTCCAGATCATCAATCAAAGCATACAAACTCTTTCTTGTTTTCTAGCTTCTTGTGCTTCAAAGTTTGTAAAAGGCTTCTCCGTCAGAAGGAGATTTTGATAGTGAGCTTCAACTGTCTTGGATTAGCAACCATTTAGGTTGCAACCAAGTAAATTTCTGTGTCTTAACCTTTTACTAGTTCAATTAGTTTATATTAATTTTATTTTATTATTGCAACCAATCTAGAATCTTTGTGAGCTGCACAAAATATTTATTTTTATTTTATAGCGGCAATTCACCCCCTCATGCTAGTCCACCTCGATCGAGACGTGGTATCAGAGCCAAGTTGTCGCAGAAGGACTAACTGCCAATTGTAGCAAATTCTAAAAATCGTTGGACCAATGATCTACCCACCAAGTTTGAGGGGGAGCTCGCAGCATGAAAGAGGAAGATGAAGGTATTTTTTACTACTGATTACGAATTATTACTAACAAAGAAAAGTGATTTTTCAACTCCGAAAGATAACGAAGGAAAGATCAAAGAACTTGATTCCTGGAACAAGAAGGAGCAAGTAGACGCTATAGCAAACGGTAAGCAGAATTCCACCTGCTAACCGTCCTCCCGAACAAGATGTCAATTGAATTGGGAAGTACAACTCGGCAAAGGAACATTGGGAAAAGTTCTTGGAATTGCACGAAGGCACCTCGGAGGCAAAACTGGCGCGATGAGACATCCTACGAAGTTAGCTTACGAACCTGCGAATGGAAGGCGGATAGTCAGTTGCCCAACTGCACATCAAGGTAAAAGAGTTAATCTCGAGCCTTGAGAATCTCAGAGAAAATGTATCAAATTGCGACGCTCAACGGTACACACTAAATGCTTTTCCGAGAACCTCGGATTGGATCTTAGTAATTGACGCGTATTTCATTTCAAAAGACCTAAAGGTAAGTACTCTAGAATAACCTTTTTCGATTTTAGAGCTTCACGAATCTCAGTGGGTAGGGAAGTGCAGAAAAATGAACAACGTCGCTCTGAATGCGAGAAAAAACTAGATAGAGGAGGAGTCGTCAACGGACGATGAAAATGGTAAAAAGCCTTAAAAGATTCTTTAAAAAAACTATTAAATTATCAAAGTTTCAGGGTAAAAGACGATCTCCAAAGAAACGTACAATCCGATGTTATAACTGCAAAGAGGAAGGTTATCTAAAAGACCAGTTCCCCAAATTCAAGAACCAGCCAAAGAAAAAGAAGACGTTAAAAGCCACCTGGGACGAGTCCTCGTCCAAAGAATCAGAAACTAACAAATATGCTGGACTTGCGATGATAGCAAGTCATCAAGAGAGGAGAGCACTGATAAAGGAGGACCTATGTTAGAGGCAAGTAGCGATGAAGGGGGAGTCCCTCTTTTCGAAAGCGACCCAGTAAGTGAGGTTTGTTTTCTCCCTCACGATCAATTGTATTTTGGAATAAAAGCGATGCTTAAATCTAACTGTAAATTAGAAAAAGAAAATCGAGAATTGAAAATGAAATTGACTAACGCATGCCCTTTTGATGTTTCTGATAAACTGAAAAATAAAAATGTTAATTTGAGAAATTTAGTTGAAAAATTAGAATTTGATATTGCATGCTTAAAAAGATAGTTATCCTAATAATCTGAACTGATATATTAAAAATTACAGGAGCGAAGTCAGAAAAGTATCCGAGAATTATATTCTCCAAAATTTTTAATTAACCCCGTAGACAGAACTTATTTTAGGTTCCTAAGTCATTACTAAATTAAATTTCATTCATTATATGTTTTAGTACTAACAATTTTTTTTAGTTTTTTTTCTGTCAACATATTTTTTCCCACTCTTCATTATTTACTTTCTTTGAAAAATCAATAGCAGTCAAATTTTATATTGATAAAATCATATTCATATTTCTCCTTAATACATGAATATTTTCTTTATTTACTGTGAATTTTTGAGATTTTTTTGATTAATTTTCAAATTTTCACATTTTGCGCTCGAAATTCAAATTTTAAATTTTAAAAATAGATAAAGATTTTATTTTCTTAGATCCAATTTTTTTGAATCTAGATATGATTAGTAGACCTTAGTAAAATTTTACTCGAATTTTTTGAAGTATTTTTGAATTTTAAATATTAATTCTTCAAAAATTCTACTTTGTCAGTATTTTATTTATTTTTGGACCCAGATGATGTTTTTAAATTTGAAAATTTTTTACATACTCAAAACATATTTTCCACTTATGCAAAAAATTTGAAATTTTCTAACATGTTTTCGATTTTTTATGAATTTTTTATTGAAATTTAATTTTTAATTTTAAATTTTGATAGAAAATTATTTTTATCAAATCTGATTTTTCTAAATCTATTCTTCATCTGTTGACTTTAATAAAATTTTCTCCAATTTTTTTTTGTAATTTCAAATTCAGAAAATTCAATCTTCACGAATTTTAATCAATGAATATTTGCTATCTTTCCCAAATATTTCCAGAAAACACAGAAAATTTATTTTATTCTAGAAATTTTTCCAAATATTGTATTACTCTTAGAACTAATTTCATATATTTTTTCTATGTGCAATTTATATTTTCTATCTTTCCCTTTTCCTAGTTTCTTGTTGTGCTCCAATTTTTTTTTTTTGCTGTGATCAAAGGGGGAGAGTATTTTTTTTCTATGTGCAATTTATATTTTCTATCTTTCTCTTTCCCTAGTTTCTTGTTGTGCCCTATTTTTTTGTTTTTTTTTTTGCTGTGATCAAAGGGGGAGAGTAGCCTAAGCTCAAAAGGAGGTTGCAGTTTCAATTTGCAAATATTTCATTTTTGCTTAATTGTATTAGTTAGTGTTATTTCTTTTAGTTTAACACTAACTGAACTTGGGTTGATACACATCATAAAGGGGGAGATTGTTAGTGTCTCGGTTGAATTTGATGTGATCAACCATGTTAGGTTAGATCCTGTTGTGGTTTTGATACCTCTGTCTAAGTGTGCAAGAACTTAAGAACAGAGGAAGTCGAGCGTAAGACGCAGTGGACGAGAAGGATTGCACGGAGAAGTGAGCCAACGGGCTCGGTGCATCCGAGGGATGCGGAAGAGTATGTCGGTGGAGTGAGAAGGACGTGCGCGACATCCGATGGATGAGAAGCCGGAAGGAAGGACACTCGAGGGGCAAAAGGCCGACTTGGGTTAGGGTGAGCCTAACTCCGGTTGGTCAGAAACCACCTAAGAAGACCCATTGCAGACTGGTCAGTAAGTTGCGCGCTGACTAGAGTCACTCGAGCACCCCTATCATACAGGCTCCCGAGAGTCTATTCTTATCCACCCAGCTAGCCGTTTACGACCGTTGCGTAACGGATAACGTTCAAGGCACATGTCAGGTGCCTACAACCACTCTGGCACCCCTATAGTGCCACATCAGCAAATGGATAGAACTGACCGGGGCTATAAATAAGCTCCCAGAGCTCAGTTCCAAATCATCGATCAAAGTATACAAACTTTTTCTTGTTTTCTAGCTTCCTGTGCTTCAAAGTTTGTAAAAGGCTTCTCCGCTAGAAGGAGATTTTGATAGTGAGCTTTAACCGTCTTGGATTAGCAACCATCTAGGTTGCAATCAAGTAAATTTTTGTGTCTTAGCCTTTTACTAGTTCAATTAGTTTATGTTTATTTTATTTTATTATTGCAACTAATCTGAATCTTGTGAGCTGGACAAAGGATTTATTTTATTTTACAGCGGCAATTCACCCCCCCCCCTTGTTGATCCACCTCGATCCAAGAAAAATACTTGTCAGCGAGCTCAACTTCATAATGGAACCTCAGGATGGATTTGGATACGACATCCAAGTACCTCCATCATTTGGAATGGGAAGCTTCGAGTATTGGAAATCAAGATTGGAGTATTTCTTGAAGATGGATATAGAGCACTGGTTTATTCTAATTGAAGGATTTGAAGCTCTGAGAAATACAAAAGGAAAACTTCTTCGAAGGAGCAAATGGAGTGAAGAACAAGTTGAAAAGTCAATGACAAATGAAAAGCAACTAAATTATTAGTTAATATTTTGCCTAATGAGATTTTGTCTAAGATAGGTATATATCAAGATGCCAAGGAGTAATGAAGCAAGTTGGCTAAGCTCCATGAACATCGAACCTCAATGCAATGTGAAAACAAATTCAAAGAGTGAAACTCTTTGGATCAAGAACAAGATGATTCAGAAATTGAGAAGTATACAACATCCGATGATGAAATTGAGGAAGCCTCCACCTCAAGGATTGAGAGAGAAAAGATGTTGACACCTGAACGAAAAGAAGCCTTGATATCTAGAGCCAATAAGGAAGAAGAGTTTGCCACCTCTACGAGCAGAGATAACTTATTTCACGAAGGTATAACAATTTCAATTGTTAAAAATAAAGATTATCATTTGTTTCGTGTGTAGGAAAAAAGGATACTATAAGAGTAAGTATCCTAAATTAACGAAGAAAAATGACTAAATTGACATCCAAGATGATGGAGAAGCTAAAAGAGGCAAAACCCTTGATACACAAAGGCAACGAGTACATTATGTGCTTCAAATGCAGCCAAAGAAAATATTACTAGAATCAATGTTCAAATAAGAAGCATCAAAATAAAAATGAGGGAGGAAGTTCAAACTTAGAGGGAGTTTTAATGGTATCATTTAATAATGTTATTCTTCACATCATGATAAAATACATGCTAGAAATAAATTTTATGATTTTAGAGTGTGTTATCATGTAAATAGGAAACATGATAATTCTAAGAAAATTATAGATCATATTATGCTAGAATAACTTTATACCTAAGGATAGGAAGGTAAAAATTAATAATGAAAAATTAAAATTTAAGTATTTGAGAATTGAAAATTAAGTTTTGAGGTTAAGACTTATAAGCTTGAGAAGATCCTTAGCAAAATGAAAAATATGTTTAAAGGATCTAAGAAACAAAACTTAGGTATTTTCTTTATGCTATAACTATCATACTTGTGTACTCTATTACATGTCATGACATCATATCATACATTTATATTATCATGAAGAATGATACATGTCATGTCATACATGCATTATTAAGTTATGATAGTCTTCTTTTGAAATTATGTATTTGATATATGTCATAATCATTTACATGCATAAACTTAAAATTTTTTGAAATTAAGGACAATGATATTAGTTGACATTCCTGGTAGGATAATCAAATTTAAAATGCTTAGTTAGAGATGCATGATTCCTTAGTTTAGGAAAACAACCTATTTTACATCTCACAAAGACTATATGATGACTTGTGTATGTATTGGGACACATTAAATACAAGTGAAAAATTAAGATGATGAACTAAGTTCAAGATGCAATTTAATGAATCAAAATAAGCTTAATTTCATAAAATTCAAATGGATTTAATGTTAACTAAGTATTGGAAAAACTAATGTACAAGTTATGCTCATTTAGGCCATATATCATCGTTGGAAAACAGTTTTGAAAATCATTTCAAAAGTATTTTGAAAAACTTTGGTGAAGTCTATTTGTTGATAGAAATACTATTGATTAGTTTATACAAAGTTTGAGTAGAACATTTTTAATGATTTCCAATTTTGTACCATTCTTTGAAAATAGGATATATTTTCATAGAAAAGTAGGGAGCGGTTGGTTTATAAATTTTTTATTTTCATTTTCTGAAAAATAAAAAACATTGTTTTGTTGGCAATTTCCATATTTGTTTTCTAGATAAGGATATATCATTTTATGGGAAAATAGAGAATGTGTAAAAGTCATTTTCTAAGAAAAGAAAAAACGTTATTTTCTAAATAGAAAATTTACAATTCAAATGCTTTTTTATTTTCCAAGATAGTAATTGACATAAGTAATGTATATGAAATTTTATAATTTTTCGGAAAACATAGAATTACATATGCATATACGAAATTTAGTTTGAAAATTGAAATTGTAATTTTTAGAATATCAGTTGACTGATTCAGAAAATCAGTTGATTGGATTTTGTGCTTTTGACTAAAATAGATTTGTTTAAATCATCTAAACTCAATCTTATATATCTTAACTATCCCTAACCCTCTAATATGGTTGGATAATCATTCAAAGATTTTTTTTTTGAATAAAAATGAGAATGAGAAGTTAAAAGGACTAGAATTAGGACTAGAGGATGAGGTTTAGATTCAATGTTGAATCTTTAATCTCATGCCTTAGATTTTGAAACTTTCTAAAGATTTATGAACTTCAAATTATATATTGTAGTATGCTTCAAATTAATGTTGGTGCAATGATTGAAATTGGAGTATGCTTTAAGGGGGATATTCTCCTTAAAGATATGATTTCGATAAGAAATAAGTAGATATGAAAGATTAAGGAGAATGCATGAATTTGAGGATAAGTAAACGAGTGAAGGATGATGGGTGTAGGCTCAAGAGTGAGCATCGGAGATAATAGAAAGTAGGGACCTTCATTGTGATATTGGATGAATAGATCTTGAGAAATTTTTTTTTTATGTATGCCAAAGGAAGAGAATATAGGGTTTAAGTTAGGAAACTCTCATTCATGCCTTGATATAAGAAAAAGGATGAAGAAGGAAAATTTGATTTAAACATCATAAGAAGAGAGATTATTGGTGCAATTGATCTCAGGTCAAGATTGATCAAGTTGACCAAGCTCGAATTGACTCGAGTTTGAGGTTTCAATGTGGGTTACGTAGGACCAGACACTTGGCATGAGATAAAAAGTCTAAGTGAGTAATGGAGGACCAGACACTTGGTGATGATGAAAGTCTTGAAAGGTCATGATAGAATGGATGTTGAGCAAATGAAGTCCTGGTAAGTCGAAGTCAATCGGATACTAGGCAGGTGAAAATCCTTGCAAGTCGTAACATTAGATGCAAGACAAGGAAAATCCAAGAAAGTCGAGAACCCGATTCTTGGCGAAAGGTGGAAGTCCGAACTGATCATTGGATCAGATGCAAGGGTGATAATGATCCAAGAGCAAATCAATTTAATTGGTTGAGAAAATCAATTGAATCAATTTGATCTAGAAGCAAATCGATTCTATTGATTTGGAAAATTAGTTGATTCGATTTGATCCAGAAGTAAGCGGAAGCAAATCGATTCAACTAATTTGTAAGTTAATCAATTCAACTAATTTGGGAAATCAGTCGAATGATATGGAAATCATTCGAATCGATTTTGCCCAGAAACAAACATAAGCAAATCAACTCAACTAATTTGGGAAATCAGACGACTGATTTGGTTAAATAGGTCAAAAAGAGCTATTTTGTATATTTCAATGGTCGAATTCATCAGATCAGTCGACTGATAGGCAACCTTTAAAAGGTGATTTCAAAGGGATTTGAAGATCCCAGTTCTTGAGACGTTAAAGGTGAAGAAGTATTGTTGCATTTCCAACCATTAAAAGGCATTCCAAAGCGACAAGCAAGCATTTAAAGCGAAGTTCTCATATTGTAAAGTTGTTTTGTTTTCATTTGTAGATTGTATTCACTTTCGTTGTTGTATTGTCGTGAATTGGTTGTAAAAGGCTTTTTCGCCTCTGGAAGATTTTCTAGAAGGGGAAAGTTATTAGTGGAAGTGGAGAGCTAAAAGTGGACTCTTAGATTAGTTCCCTCAAGGAGATGAATACCAAGTAAAATCCAAGTGTTGTGCATGTGGAGTTGGTTTTGAATCAAAGTTTTCGCTACGCATTTAAACGATAGGTATAAGAATGAGATGAAATAATAAAAACTATTCACCCCCTCTAGCTCACATTGATCGTAACATATTGTCCACCTTCGGCTCGTTTTCGAAGAGGAGAAGATGATGGATGTTCACAGTTTTTGAATTAGCAACCCGTGAATTGTAAACTACCTAAGACATTAAGTCTCTTACTTCATATTATGTTTATTTTCTTCTTAATTAATGTGTGGGTCTTTGTTAAACAGTTAACAAGAGAAATGAAGTTTTGAATTGCAGGTCCTTATTCATCTCTCCTCTCTAACGATCCAAACCGCTTCGCAGCACCAACATATAGTAAAATAAAAGTAATCAAATCAATCATATGAAACTTTCATTGAGTCCGAATAGCTTCAGGGAATCTACCTATGCCTTCAGATGTCAAGTCTAAGCATTTTATGACTATTAATGTGTTTTGAAGGGGAACCTTATTTTTAATTGTTGTCATGTGAGGTGTGATTTTGTGGCCATCTCAATTTGAGTCGATAATGAATGATAAGACAAGACTTAATATGGTCCTATTTTTTCTCATGATCTGTTATTAATAGGAGTTTCGTGGACCAGATTACTTTGTTTTAAAGTGTTTTGACTATCAAAGTTGAAATCAATGAATTTAATCGTACGAGGCCTCCCATTGATTTTTTTTGGATTTACAAGGATATTCAGGTTTACGCCCGACTAATCCATTTAGTTGACCGACCATATCTCACAATCTTCAACGAGAGTCTCCATTAGTCAACGAGGATAAATTACGGGGCAGAGACACATGGTGACTTCACCACTGATGATATCGGTACCCGATGGCCCAACCATGCAGCAGCCTGTGGCGATTTCTTCCGTCAGCATACTGCAAGCTCTACCAGGGAAGAATCGAATCTAAAAAGTGAGAGATCACTTAAGTGAACCATTACCAATCGCATCATGCCGCGGGGCACACGACCTCTCATTGAGTTCGTATGTATAACTTCCAAGATATCCAATCATGTCCTTCAAGGTGTTTCCATGTCCTTCGGAAAACGATTAACGAGGTTTTTTCAATCTCGGGCGACCGGTCCAGTCTCACGAAAGTTTCCCACAGGCCGCTGGGATAAATCGAGAAGCGTCGTAGTGGGCGGTCTAGAAGCCCAGCGTCTCAGAGTTCGTGCCCCATTTGAAAAAAAAATCCTATAAATATATTATAATTAAGGATCGAACTATAGATATTTGAAATGACGACTAAACGTCTTATCGTTACATCATATTTCCGAAGGCTTGTTGCTGTGAAAATTTAAACCTCAAACATCATAGGTTCGCATATATCTCCATTCTTGCTAATTTCGATGTTCTCCGGTTTGCATGTGGAAGTGGTATATGTAACCATCAGTCGAATAAAGACACGATCGAGAACAAAAATAATTTTAAGTTGAATAAATAAATAAATAAATCAGAAAAGGAGAGAGAGAGATTTGGAGTGATGTTGGGGGGAGGTGAAGGATCCGACAAGCCCAAGGCCGCCCGATTAATGCAATTTAATGCAATGGCGGTGCGGGTCCCGGACCCTCCGCCTGACGTGGACTGCTCCTGCAATCCGGAGTCCGGACCCGCGTACTGGCGGTCTCCGCCCGACAGCCGTTAAATTTGGGTGACCAAACTGTGACGCCTGTGGGGCCCTTCGCATCCGTCCTCCTCCCTACGAATACGATACCGTTTAATTTGCTCCCCATTATTAATTACTCAAATCATATCTTTATATTTATAATTTCAAAATATTATTAGATTATATAATAAATCATATTTTATATGGTATCATATCATATGTATTTATTATTAAATTTTACTATGAGTCTTAACAAAATTGTATAGTAAAGTTCATTACCATATGTGCTATTTAGTTTTTTATTTTGTATTTTAAAAAAATCATGTATGAATTTATTTTTATTAGACTTATATAAAAAATAGCTATAAATTGCCTTAAATCTCTACTTGTATCTTAAATTTATTGTCACTCTCCATGTTAAAAAAAAGTTTATTTTCATTCCTTATATGTAAAGTTTTATTTACTTCAACTTTCTAATACATATTGATTTACTTAATTAACCTCATTATTTTAGATAAAAAATCAAAATAAAGTATAATTTATCCTAAATTCAGTATCATTTAACTAGAACATATTATATTTTTATTAAATTTAGTACGACTCTTTTTCAAATTCAGTTGATTGAGAATCGATCGAAACTACCCACAATTGATTGTACTAATCCAAACGATTGAGGGAGCTCCGATCGATTAAAAATTGATCGATAATCGATTAATTATATTTGTTACGAGAAAACGTCACCCTTATTTTTTTAGATAAAAAGTCTAAAAAGTAAGTATAATTCTTTCTTAAATTCAACATATTTAAATTAGAATTTAGTATGTTTTCTATCAAATTGAGCATACCTCTTTTTCATTTGATCAATTGATTGGGAGTTCATACTAATCAATTGGCTTGGGATGAATCAATTGGGTCGTACTTAATTTGATAGAAAATATACTAGATTTTAGTTAAATGATGCTGAATTTAGGAGGAATTATATCTTATTTCGGACTTTTTGTACCTAAAAAAATTGAAGGTAATTAGATAAATCGATAGTTGAAGCAAATAAAACTTTGTATGTAGGGAGTGGAAATAAATTTTTTCTGACATAGAGATTGAATAGAGAGTTGAGTTTATTAGAGAGTTTAAGATAATTTTTCCTATAAATAGATTGATATAAATTGAATGAAAATAAATTATTTTTAAAAATATTAATATTTTTTAAAATATATAATTTAATGTTATGTATTTAAAATGATTTTATTTTTCTTTAATAATTTTATCAATCTAAATAATACAAATTACTTATGATATAAGACAATCCGAATTGTCACCCTGTCTTTTAGGATCATTCTTTTAGGATCTTGTGGACCAAGGCTTGACTAATCGAGATTGGATCACTTGCTTGTTCCTAAGAAAGTTCATGTGTGAGTACATCGATAGTTGATCTATGTGCGTCTCTTAGATTAACTCGACAATGTTGCAATCTTTCCAAAATATGACTTGTAATGTGGATATGGCTAACCTAAATCCTAAATCTTAACACATTAACGTAACTAATGAATCACGTATCTAAACCGTTTATTAACATGTTTTGATTTTTTTTTTTAATTTGATGGCTATCTAGCTTATAACAAAGGTAAGGAGAGAAGCATGTGAGTCGTCTCTTACAAAGAATGTGTTCTCTATCCTTTAGTGTTTCTCAGCTATGTTGTCTTTAAAGAATGTGTAAAGATGATTAACTAGGTTAGATAACATCTTGTTTGACTCCACGAAAATTTTCCACCAGCCGTGTAAAATTTAACTCAAAAGGAGACTTGTTAGATTGAATTATGCATGCCCAACAAAATTTTCAATCATTGGGGCTTTAAGAAACCTTTCAAAGTTGAATGTGGTGTTCTAACATATCATTGGTGTCGTCGGGGTCGGAGCCATCCTTGGGCAAGGGTGGGCTCCAGCCCCAACTAATTTGTAGGTGTCTTTTTTATTATTATATTTCAGCCCCCACAACTCTTCCTATTAACTCCCTTCCCCTTTTAATTTCCAACTAATTACCATAAAAAAACTACGGGAAAAGACTTGAATTATAATATTTAATAAGAAATGTAGAAAAACAAATCCTAATTCTCTCAGCTAATACGTGAGCTGTTTGAGATCCTTTCAATGACCTATGTTGTGTTGAAGGAATAGCCAAATGATCTGATCGATTGTGTAAGGTCCGCGGTAGCAACGGGACCGGGAAAAGTATACAGAAAAGATAATTTTTTATATTATATTTGGTGTTGGTTAGCGATCTCGGTTCGGTGAGTCCTTTCTTCGATAATGAATTGTTGGCATCAGCCAACATTTTGAACCCTAGGAAAATTTCCGACCAAACAAGGTCATGACCACCACCTTCTTTCAAGTTTTCAACTTCATTTTAGCAAAACCATCGCTTGACCACCTTACTCCGACTCAAACCGATTTTGGTTCATTTTTTGAGAAGTTTTCAACTCAATTCCAAATCCTTAGTTTGAGTTTTTTCAGACGTTCGCTTGTTAGAAATTTTGTTTGCTTGATTTAGCTATTATTTTGAGGATTTTGAAGCTCAATTCCAACTTTGTATTGGTCAATTTACGGGCCGTCTTGAGTGAGAATTTTACCCTCGATTTTGAATCATATATCGAGCTAATATTGTTAATTAGTTGGTATTGAAATCGCACGACTTTGAAGTAAAATTCGACAACTCTAAAATTATGTCAAATATTTAGTTACGATTATTTGAGTTGAGATAATATTTGAAGACGATGTTATTAATTTTTAAATTAAGATTTTTAACCTAAAAATTGATTGTTGTGAATTTTGGAAAAGATAATCCATTGATTGTAATATTTGAGAATTATAACTATATTATTTACTATATATTGAAATCTAATATATTTATTTAATAGGTAAGTTGATTCGTTTTATTTTAACTCTTTCTATTTCTATAACAACAACACAACTAATTTTTTTAACTATGAGATTTATTAAAATAATTCTTCCTAACATTAAATATGTTTTTAGCATATTCTAAGGTCAGCTACATTGAAGAGCATTAGTTGAAAAATTTGATTACCATATAATAATTAATGACTTTTATTCTAATATTGTTTATTCTAAAAAAATGGAAGAGCTCAACTTTGATGGTATTTTTTAATGATTTTTTAAGTATTAAATATTAAATATTTTTATTACATATTTTCTAAAAATTAATATTTACATACTTTTTTATTTTATTTATATTTTTAAATTAATTAATTTATAGTATTAATTATAATCAATGGTTAGCCCCAGTTAATTTTGAATCTTAGCTCAGCCCCTAGGTGTCGTTCTAAGCTTTATGCTCTTGTTCGTGCTCTAGATCATCGGAGCCAATATCTCCGTTCAAATTATGAAGCTTTATGCTTTCTTCATCGTAAATCAAACTCAACCAATGTGATGGACGTGAAAGGATTATGGAGATTCTTCGTTGTCTACATATTACAAGAAGTGTTTACCGCATTTTGGGAAACTTTTATTAACAAAAGATGGAAAAAGATGTTATGCAAAAATTGATGTGTGATTTGCATATTTAAAAAATTTAGAAACATGATTCAATAAATTGCCTAATTATAAATATATAAATTTATTTTTTATAAAAATATATATTCATATAACTTTATTCATTCACATAAATAAATAATTTTTTATGTTACTTTAATTTATGGATTGAATATGAATTTTAAATAATATATTTTATATTATTTGATATAATTATGAGAATAAATGTTACAATATTGTCATAATATATATTATTACAAATAATTTTCATTTTGTGATAAAGTGGCTTGAAATTGACTCTTATTCTATATATTCGCAACAAATCTATAATTTGAGACATATTGATATTATGAAGGAAACCATATTTTTGAAAATAAAAAATATATATTACTCACAGTATTACTGTCTAAAACACTAATTAATCAGTGATAATTAAAGTAATTAATTAGATCATAAACACTTACACTGCACACCACCAATTAAGACAGGGCCAAGGTTACATGATTAATTAACCGCCTTAATTACGCAGATTAACTACATAATCAACAATTAAGACCCCAAGATGCTCCTAATGATTTCAGCCTGCGGGCTGTCGGCCTCCATCGTCGCCATCAGCCCGCCGAGCTGCTCGCTCAGGTCGTCCACCTCCCGGCGGAGGCTCTTTATGTACCCGCACGTCTCCTTCAGCAGCTTCGCCGCCGACGCCTGCATTATAATTCGTCGGCGATGTCAGAAACGGCCGGGGAAAAAGAGAGAAGTATATATATAGCTCACGAAAGAATTGCATGTGCATGGTTTGGTTGTGCTACGTACTCTGCTCGTGGTTCTCCGGCGAGACTCGGGGAGGAGGGCCTGGAGCTTGGAGATGAGTTCGTTGATCTCTTCGTCGGAGATCCGGGAGCGGCGGCTCGACATGCTGGGCTCCGGCGAGGGAAGGGAGGAGGAGGAGGAGGAGTAGTGGGAAGGAAGGTGGGAGTGTGTATTAGTAGGAGAAGGCAGTGGGCCCCCATGTCTCGCTGTGGTAGCTTTCATTGGCCCAAACGGTCGGACCCGGCCGGTGGACCACCACCTCTTTCACTCTCCTCGCATTAACTCGAAGGGTGATCTTCAGCAATTTTACAATTTACCACAATATTTTTTGTTAAAATTAACTATAATGTCTCCTACCATTCGCGAGTAAATTTGATCGGTTGGTTTGCAGCCCTATTGTGAATTATATATAAATAAAAGCTATAATTTTGAAATGTAATATTTCTAACCACAGCGGTGAATCTAAAAATCTGTTAAACTAGCATAGGGGCGAAATGAAAATCTGTTTAATGGATTCGATTGATTTAATTGGTTGGGTTCAGGCGGAGAAGGAAGCAGCCGCGCCCGCGATTCACGCGCTGCTGCCGGTGGCACGGCACGTGACTTGACGGCGCGCGCAGTGGCTGGTGGGGCGGCGACGGTGGCGGATCGCCGGCAACCGGTCCATCTGGGCACCGTGGGTGCCTCCACGTGATGCTGCAGGGCTGCGAGGTGGGTCGCTGGACCACTCGGTGGGCCGGACGGAAGTGAGGCCCACATCGCCTAATTATTGGATCCTTTTTAAAAACACAAAAATTAATTTTTCCACCATTTTGAATTTACCACGTAATTGTTTGTTTTTTTAAAAAATAATTAATAATAGTTTATTATTTAAAGGAGAGGTGTGAGTTAATGGCAGTGACCTGCCTCGCGACTGCACCCACTCGGGAGGGCTGTGGGGCCCGGCGGAGATATTAGAAGGGTGAGAAGGTGGGGGACCCTTCCTTATAAGTGACACTTAAGCCATGGCACAAGCAAAAACAGGAGAACCATGGTAATATTTTTTTTCTCCATGGTAATAACTTTTGTTTTTATTTTTATTTTTAAATTGTTTTTCATGGTAAACAATGGGTGACATCTCAACTCCCCTCCCTTCACTAACATCCTTTCGAGTAAACGGATCATCCTTTTCTCAAGCCAAATACCACTTTAAGATGATTTTTTTTCTCTCTCACAGAGGCCATGCAAACTGATGAAAATGTCCGTGTTTATTTTACAGCATAATAAAATAATTTAATCACAATTTTTCAAGATCTATACCATAAACATAGTGTTCATCCTCTAAGTTAAAAAAAAAATATTGTCATCAAGTTCGGGATATTATGGAATACTGGATAATCCGGTTGAGATCGAGTGACTCCTGAGTGATTGGAACCGACCACTACGAGTAGGTCGGACGAAGGTCAGGTCACTTGTGGTTAAATGCTTTCTTATTGAGTCGGCTCAAATTGGATTGATTATTAACTGAGTAGGCAAGTTACCAGGCTGTCTTTAGATAGAGGAACGAGAACAAGGGATTGTCCATTGCTCGGGAGATTCTAGTCGGGAAACTCAGCTCGGGAATTTCAGATCGGGAATTTCAGTCCGGGAGATTGCACCCGGCATAAAAGACATCTCGGATCACTCAACAGATAAATTATAATTTTTGTAATTTTAACTTATTCTTGAACTTTCCGAAGGGAAAGTATATCCTCCAAGATATTGAACCCAGTGTTGGCTCAGGTTTGATCGAGTCCTGCTCCTGCTGTATCACTAGAAATTTTTTTTTCTTACACAGTACAAATAAATATAGAAAATAAATGGATTATCTCTGTAATCATAATGCAGAATGAAAAAAAAGTCATACACCATCATCTTCAGTCCTGTTCTGTTCCTATATGAAAAAGGTTAAATCATTGATCAATCAACCTCAATGCCATCCTGTTTCTTAGTTGCCAAGAAATGATGTCTGAAATGAATCCATCTCATTTGGTTCTATTTGTTTGGATCATTCATTGTTTTTTTCTCAGTAAAATTCCTTTCTTTTTTTTCCTAAAGATTTTCTGACTGTGCTGGATTACATGTATAGTCCATAGTTCTTTCATGTTCTACAGCACATAAATTCACCTTCTCATCTTCTATACCATTCCTCATCTTTCTTCATCGATCAATTTTTCATTTTTTGTTGATTTTTCACAAAGGTAGGGCATCCAGAGGATAAAAGGCGAACTGGGTCATGCATGAGTGCAGAAAAGCAGGAGCAAGCCTACAGCAACATGCAGGTAAACGCTCGTCCAGCGCCAACTGTACACCATATCACCTACGATGTGACTAGCGGAATGGATCTGCTTTTCAATACCAGTTGGTGATAGCATAGTATCATCAATAGATAATGGTTATCTGTGGGGATTGATTCCCATCTAATGTGGAAGTCCCGCGGGTTACCACATCTCCCAAAGTTTTTCGTGATTTTCATATGTATCTAGTTGACGGTCGACGATACTAAACTGTCTGAGATGAGTAGTATCACTTTTTGTCACAGATGCACTGATTGATTCTCAATATATTCATTCATTTTTGCTAATGATTTCTTTATGGGTCTTTCACTCACCTGATGTGATCTTTCTTGTACGATTTTACTGCCATTAGAAACACTTGCATCTCTCTTTTTTTACTGCCATTAGGAACACTTGTAAAATCTTTATTAAAGAAAGGATAATAAACACTTTAAAAACATATTTGTATTCATTGAGAATATTGTGATTGCAATGTTCAGCACATTATGATAAGTCTTATATTAAATCAAGGCATGAATGAGTGAAGATCTTTCATCATTTTTTTTTGTCATCAGAAATACTTACAAGATCTTCAGTAAAGAAAAAGAACTATCTTTTTCAGTATTAATGTTGGTGCTTATCGAGAAGTTTCATCAAACTAAAATCAAATCTTCATTCCTCAAAAACCAAATGAAAATAACTTACTCTACTCCCTGCATCTGGTTTCTGATAACACATTCAAAACCTGCACATGGTAGATTCAGTGCGCATAAACATCATCTGATATTCTGATTGTTATATGTATCACGGGGTGAATTCACATCACTTTCAGTAGATTCACATACAAATCTAATGTGTCAGTTGAGTCCAAAAATGATCATCCCAATAGTTGAGTAATCATATGGAAGATCATGAAGACAACAGAATCAATTAACAGATAGAAAATAAATAATAATAACAGAAAGTGTGGTGGATACAATTGCTTGTGAAGGCAAGGCACTGTATAATAAGCTCTGCACATCCTGCCAGAGGCTTATATCTTGCTACTTGTCCTTGTGCTAAAGAATTACGTGCTAAAGAACTAGTGGATATACCCTGCAAAAAAAAAAAAACAAAAAGAACCCTCGTTGTATAGGTATACCATCCTATCGCTTGCCATCACATCACGCCCCCGGCCTGATTGAAATAGAGTGTTGATCCAATTCTAAAAAGATATGCAAAAAATTATGAAAATCACATTAAGATTGTTAGATATTATTATTATTATTATTAATTTTTTTATTTATTATTATGAAGGATAAATTAACCTTTTTCTTATTCTTGGTATATAAGCTAACTATATAAACACCTTATTGTGTAACTTTTATATTATAGAGGTTTATAATTAAGCATGCTCTACTTTTCTAATTATCTTATTATTTTCAGTAACTTTAGAGATCTGGTAAAAACTTAACATTATGGTGTGAATACACTTCGAATGATTATCCACGTTTACTTATTGCTGATAGTACTATTCATCAAACCTCGTATACAGATACTCCGGAATAAAATAGCGTGGTTGAACGAAAAGATAAACTTCTTATTGAAATAGCCCGTTCTATTAGTTTTCTTAGTGTCTTTTAGGGGGA
The DNA here is from genome assembly GCA_024364735.1 of Boesenbergia rotunda. NCBI lineage: Eukaryota > Viridiplantae > Streptophyta > Magnoliopsida > Zingiberales > Zingiberaceae > Boesenbergia > Boesenbergia rotunda. The sequence goes on along the minus strand of JAGFNQ010003998.1, from coordinate 315,455 downwards.
AGCAATCATTATTACTACTCATGTGATTAATAGAATTCTAACTTCATACAATTCAGGTTTGTCACCTTTTGAAAAATTATATGGTCATGCTCCTGCCTATTCCTCATTGCGTGTTTTTTATTGTACTTACTTTGTTCTTCGTCCATATGTCGAGCATAATAAATTAGCCCCTCGGTCTGCTCTTGTGTCTTTTTGGATTATGATATTGGTCAAAAAAAAAAAGATATCGTTGTTTTGATCCCGTTAGTCAAAAATTGTATATCTCTCGTCATGTTGTATTTAGAACCCTGTTTTGAATAGGTTGATCCTGTTAGATAGCTTCGCTGTTCAAGACCTATACCAATCTATTTGGATTAGAATTCTTGTCATAAATTTCCTTTGAGGCAGTTCTGTGATAAGGAAGTAGTTTATGGTTTTAGGAGGTTTCACTAGGTTTGTCGTGATGATCATGTGAACTTAATTTTGGAAGAATTGACTTTGGTTAACCATATTGAAGTTTAGAAATTTAACCTAATTATGATGATTAGGTTAGGAAGTAATGCGTTGTTACTTAAAATTTAATTAAGTAGATATTGTGGTTAGGATTTATTTTAATTTTTAGTTAGATGTAGATCAACCATACCCAGCCTACCAACTTTCAGCTTACCAGCCCCAGCAGATTGTTGAAGCTATAATTTATCAGCCTCAGCAGATGGTCGAAGCAATAGTTTATCAGCCTCAGTCGTCGGTCGGACTTTCGGCACTTCAACCTATGCAGCCAGTCGTAATTCAGATGATCAGCCATTGCCTATTCAGACGATGCCACCATCAGTTCTAGAGATGGACCGAATTTATATTGTCACAAGAGAGGAGGCACCGTAAACCGATAGGTCATTTTTTGGGATACTAAAGAGCTATAGGGTACCCTCCACAATTTATTTTTCAAATTATTTAAGGAAAAATTTGAATTTTAAAATTTAATTTATATATATATATATATATATATATATATATATATATATTTCTCCTATACTATTTATTATCTCCTACAGGCACAGCAATGCGCAGCCACGCTACCAGGCCGCAGTCGCGGCCTCCCTAGCCACCATTATCGGGCTCAGTAGACCCGTTTTCGCCATCCTCTCCTTCGCTCGAGGCTGTCCAGCGACGCAGTAGGCCGCCGCCGTTGCGAGAGGCGATGCCGTCGACCCGGTGATCGCCGTCGACACCCTCTTCACAGCGACCTCCTCCTCTAGGCCCGAGCAGCTCCTCCGACAGAGTTTGATGGTAGTGGATTTGATCGAAGTTTGATTGAAACTGGGAGGGAGAAGAAAGGCAACGCATGTGCCAAGCTCGTAAGATCTAAGTTTGTGTTGTTGAGTTTTTTTTTTTCTTGATCCGTCGAGAGATTGATGCCGTAGGTGTTTGTAAACGTTGATGCTTGGTTTGATTAGAGGGTTGTCGCATGTAAGGATGAACTATGGGCAAGGGAGTTGATCTTTCAAGAAATAGATTTGTAGTTGGCCTTTTTAACCTTGTATTGTGAATTGTTGTGAGCTGTTTGTGATGATGGGATTTTTGTTGTTGTTTTTGGAGTTTGGATAAAGAATGGATGATCCTCTATTGCCTTGCCGTGAGTTACAAACTGGTGAATCGGTTTGTAGCTTAGCTCCTGGACCTTATATGTGATTAGGCTGTGAATGGTAGGAATCTAGCTGTTGTTTTTGTTTTGGTTTAACCTTATGGCTACAGCAGTGCTTTGTCGTGAGTTCATGTGGTGGCTTGTCATGGATTAGCTAATGGGATAAAGCTGTAAAGGTTGCTCTGATTAGGGTTGTGATGCTTACTTAGTTTAGTTAGGCATTTGATTTAAAGTTTGATTTAGAATTAGGGTGTGGATGAACCTAACCTTTATTAGGTGGAGTAATTAGGAATCTAATTATTTTGTCGAGGTTAACTTAATAACTACGATAGTTACAATTAATCCTAAAATGGTTTAGATTAGCTAATTACTACTTATGGAAATAGCTAAGATTATGTCCTTTAATACAGAACATTAAGTTACTTCGGGATATCTGGACGTGGAAGCTCTTTCTCGGACACGGATTACACTTTGGAGGTGGGTATTTTTTACTTGATTCCTATAGATTCATTTATCTTAAATGCATGGTTGTTGTATTATCTGAGTAAGTTATTTTACCTTAAATCTAGTTGCCTTATTATTCCTGCTTGATACTTATTCTTGCTTGACCTTTGAGAAAAAATTCAAAATGTTCAGTTATACAGTCTCACCTCTTGGTTTTTGATCTAAAGAGTATCGCTTGTACGCGTATACTGTAGAACTATCATTTGACGTATCTAGAATTTAGTTGGCATTAGATAAACTCTACCCAGTAGACTAGTGCATGTTTATTTACTTTGTGCTATTTGTGTTTTCGTAACGTATTGACGCAAGGTTTTAGTTGATTGAAGTTGTGCATATTAGTGATATGCATTATAGCATTGTTTGTAGGTCGACGATCACTGGCACCCTTGTGGTTGAGACAGGTTTCGGATATATTTTCCTATTATACCACGTTCAGTTGGAGTTGTGTGCAAACAGTTGATATGCCTCAAGTGTTTAAAGCCCCCACAGATATTTCAGGGTTTTAAGCCATAGGTGTTATGACTTTTCATTCAGGGTCACAGGTATTGTGGTGTATTTGCATAATCCCAGGTTTTGGCACTTGTATCTTATCCACTCAACCTACCCAATATAGAGGTTGTTGGTGTGTGTATCGTGTAGGTCATGACATCATGTGCATATTACATATTGTGCATTTGCTTGTATTTGTTGTACTTGTTTGAGTTATGATTGTTGCATTTGTTTGACATGCATACACGGTTATGATTTGCATTTATTATATGATCTGGATCTGTTCGATAGTACACCTATATACAATTATACTCAACCTACCCCAGGGACACTTTGCATGCAGCAATCCTCAACGGGTTCACCGTGCCCCAAGGGTATAGTTTGATTCGGGGCAGCGGCCGGAGGCCATCGATGGTGTCCAAGCAATAATCGGGCGTGTGCATGCAAAGTGACACATCATTCACTGAGCGTTTCATTAAGTTTTTTCAGTGAGTGTATCATAGCTCTTTAACAATATATCTAATTTGTTTGAGCATGCACGTCTTACTGATAATAAAGTCATTGATATTCCTATTGAGACTAATAGTCGATATTCTCCATATGATGACTCACTTTTTTCGAATTCTAGTTTGTACCAAATTATTGTTGGGAGTTTGGTTTATCTCACTATGACTCATCCAGATATTGTGCATATTATTTAGTTAGTTTGTTACTGCACCAACTATAGTTCATTGATATTTTGTTCTACGTATTCTCATGTATCTTTGGGGTACTCAATTCAAAACTTTTTATTTTCTTCTACTTCATCTCTAGAACTACGTGCATACTCTGATACTGATTGGGTCGGTGATCCTGCGAATCGCAAATCTATCATTGATTTCTACTTTTTTCTTGATGATTCCCACATTTATTGGAAGAGTAAGAAATAAGATGTTATTTCTAGATCTCCACAAAGTCGAGGACTATGCCATGACCATAACTACTTGTGTCACGCCCTGAGGAGCTGCTCGTCCGATATTGACCGGACTGTCACTCCCTCGACTCGGCGGCCAACTCCGAAAACCAAACCTCTACAACTACCTCAGCCGATTGTACCGCAACCTATAGGGCTGGAACAAATGTCGGAAATAAACGAAAGCAAAAACAATGACAAAAGTTGCGTACAGGTACGACTTACGACAAATCAAAATGAAACAAAGGCATCCATGACACACAAAAGTATAATTATATCACCGTATAAAATGACACAGTCGAACACAAATACAGTAGCGGAAATGTAAAGTAAAAAAGGAACAGAAAACATGTACCAACATGTACCACCATCAAAATATAAGAAAAATCTTGAAAATCGTCTCGAAGAATACGCGAACTGGGACAGGCTGTAGGCCAGTCCAGATAATCATCCTGAAATAAAAACAAGAAGCTAACAGGGTGAGTTCACAATACTCAACGGATATTTCATCAGATATGCAAGATAGTCTAAGCTAGCAATAGTAGTAACAGGCGATCGAAATAACACATGTACAGACAATGATAGGTATAACTGAAAGGAGGAATAGAAAATATCATCCCAATGTGGCGAGGTATCCAAAATCAGGGCATAAAGGTCTCCTGTACATGTATGTCAATCATATGCAGCATCCAAGTATAGCAAGCACGGGCAAATGCAAAATATACGTATGCACATGGTGCAATGACATGGTCAACCCTGCCGTCGGTCAGACATCATCACCTATGTACGGGAGGAAGCTGAGTGGAGGTTACCCTTCGACGTAGGGTTGTGACTACCATCAGTACTCTGTCATCACTACTCCTGAGCGATCGAGCAGATGGGAATGTTGTCGGTGTAACACTCCTACCCCGTTACCTATATGGGGGATATCTCTATCTGAATGTTACCTCCCTAACGAAGTAACACCCCTATCCCAGGTCATCTCTGGAGGATATCTCTATTTGAGTGTCACCCCTACCCCATATATGTATATATATGGGGGAGAGACATATCTCTTTCATCTCCTAGTATATGGACTACTCAAGGAGGAACTCTGTCTGCTACCTCGCTCCGATTCACTAACCCATAAGTGCATGAGCGAGGCAGCACAGAGCACACTACCCATACTCCGTCAACCACTAACTCGTGAGTAGCCGTATGGGTAGGTCAGCCATAACTGTCGACCTGACTCACCCACAGGGGGGGGTCCCTGATCAACAGTGATGCACAGTGCACGATGATGCATGACACTAGTCAAACAGCATCCAATATCTAGTCCACCTATATTAACATGATATGCAAGGATCATAGATAATGCACCATAGCCTAAGTCCTAAAGGTATATATATTACATGACAGGTCTAGCATAAACAATATCAGCAAAAGGTAAAATAGGCATATAACAATACATTACCCTATCGCTAAACATACCATATCAAGCATATAATCTATAACTAATCCAGAAGATAAGTCAGAGGTACCCGCCTCGATATAAAGAAGTCCAAGCGTCGAGAACCCCTGTCCAAAAGAATATATGCGTCGTGTGAATCAACTCAATGCCCTGCATAAAACCAATACAACTTAGCTAATTATACACTTAAATTATTAGCTAAGTTTATGCTAAGTGTAATTAGAAATAAAAAAACTTCCCTTACTCAAACCCTAGCTACTCCCAACATTATTTCCCAGCAACACAGACCAATCAACCCTCGATCATTCCCCCTCAACTCACGACAACAAGAACACGAGCACAAAACCTAAGGATGGAAGCACAAATCCTACACACCATACCAAACTACAACAAATCTGATCAACACACTGTTAACCCTCTGAAAACCGAATCAACCACAGGATACACTCCATCACACGAACAGAGGAAATTGCAGCCTCAAAGCAGATCAAGATCAGAGACAACAAAGCCAAATTCTAAACTAATCTGAACAAAGACACCAGGAACAATTCTTGTCTTCAACGAAACAAATCAAAATCCTCGCACATTTGTCACAGACTACTCCAAAGATTAATTTCTTACAGATATATGATAAGAACAGAAAACTGTTGGTGCAATCTTGGTTAGGTCAGGGTTGACCAAGGTTGACTAGGCTCGGGTGAGCCTATGTCTGGTAAGCTTGGTGAGCTTATGTTTGGATATTTCGATGTTTGATAATTATGTTTGAATGTCGTATGGTGTCAAGTGGGTCAAGGTTGACTGGAGACTTGACTAGGTGAAGTCCAGGTGGATCGGGGAGATCGCACGCTGGCATGGGAAAAGATCTAGTGGGACTAGGCACACCTAGTGGGACTAGGTGAAGTCCAGGTGGATCGGGGAGATCGCACGCTGGCATGGGAAAAGACCTAGTGGGACTAGGTGAAGTCCAGGTGGATCAGGGAGATCGCACGCTGGCATGGGAGAAGACCTAGTGGGACTAGGTGAAGTCCAGATGGATTGGGGAGATCACATGCTGGCAAGGTGGAAGTCTACCGAGAGACTAGACCTAACTCGAGTGTTAGACAAACCTGGTGGGAAATCAGGTTAAGTCCTAGTTGGGAACTAGGCAGAAGAAATCCAGGTTGGTCAAAGGGGTTGACCGTGAAATCGAGGTTGGTCAAAGGGGTTGACTGTGAACACAAGTTAGGTTGGTCTCAATCGATTGGGTGATCGATTGGGTTGCTGTCTCGCGAGAACAAGAAGGATCTTAATCAATAGGGTAATTGATTAAGAAGGACTGTAATCAATTAGGTAATTGATTAAGGAGGATCTTAATCAATTGGGTAATTGATTAAGAGCAGTGGTAATCGATTGGGTAATTGATTAAGAGTAGTGGTAATCGATTGGGTAATCGATTAAGAGAGTTTTGTTGCGAGAACAGAAGGTGGCTGAATCGATTGGGTAATTGATTCAGCCTTCCCTTAATCGATTGGTCAATCGATTAAGGACAGTGGTAATCGATTGGCTAATCGATTCAGGTTCAAAAACTATCCGTTGAACGGCTAAGATGACGTGGTAATCGATTAGGAAACCCTAGGCGTCGGGTATAAGGGTTTTCACGTAGGTTTTGAGCCACAACTCTTCTCCCCTTTTCCTCCTTCATTGGTGCCATCTCAAGGGAAGTCTTGGAGGTTTTTGCTGCTGCATTTCCAAGGTTCTAGAGGCAACCACAAGCTTGAAGATAGCAAGGAAAGCAAAGAGAGTTTATTCATTGTAAATCTTGTAAGATTTCATTTTGTGTTTGCTTTGATTCTTGTTGTATCTTTGTGAAAGGTTGTAAGAAGTTTCTCCACCTCAAGAAGGAGATCTTTCATAGTGTATGAGAGAGTGAGGAGAGTGGATCCTTGGATTAGTCACCCGACCGGGGTGGATATCAAGTAAATCCTTTGTGTTAGCGTTTGCTCGAGTCTTCCGCCGCGACAAATCATCACGGAGCAAATCTGAGCTAATCACCCCCCCTCTAGCTCGTCTACCGGTCCCAACAAGTGGTATCAGAGCGAGGTTGCTCTTCTTTAGACTCATCGCCAAGAGGGCAAGAGCTAGAGGAAGAAGAAGAAGTTGGAAGAAACCCTAATTTCAAAAAGTCATCATCAAGAGGGTTCAACTTCAAAAATGGAGTTCGGCTACGACACCCGGGCACCTCCACCATTCGACAAGGAAAATTTCGATCTTTGGAAGTCAAAGATTGAAAATTACTTCATGATGGAGATAGAGCAATGGTTTGCTCTAATGGAGGGTTTTGAAGCTCCAACAAGCACCAAAGGAAAGCTCCTCAAGAAAAGCAAATGGAATGAGGAGCAAATCAAGAGATGCGAGGTCAACGGCAAAGTAACCAAGTTATTGGTCAATCTATTGCCAAGCACCATCTTGGACAAAATTGAAGAATTTCAAGATGCCAAAGAGCTTTGGAGCAAATTGGCAAGGCTTCATGAAAATCCCTCCACTGTACATATTCAAGACAAATCCGAAGAGGGAGATTCATCGGAGGAAGAAGAGTCGGAAGTTGAGAGGTCCTCAACATCCGAAGATGAAGCTCAAGAAGCCTCCACTTCAAGGGTTGAAGAGGAGCAAAATTTGACATTGACGCCGGAACAAGAAGAGGTTTCAACATCATTTTCCAATGTCAATGAAGAGGAAGAAAGTGTCACCCCTACAAGCAAAGGTATAAACATGTCAATTTGTTAAAATAAAGATCACATGATCAATTGCTTTGAGTGTAGGGAGAAAGGGCACTATAAAAGCAAGTGCCCCAAATTGGTCAAGAAGAAGGTGCAAGTGGCACCCAAGACCAAGGACAAGTCAAAGGAGGTCGGCCCCAAAGTAAAGAAGGATAAGAAGCACATTGTGTGCTTCTCATGCAATCAAAGAGGACATTATCGGAATCAATGTCCAAAGGGGAAGGACTCGACCAAGGCAAAAAGAAGGAGCTCAAATCAAGGGGGAGCCTCCAAGATCAAGACTAAGGTACCATTAGGTAATGATACTTATTTAAATCTTGATAATATGCATGCTAGAAACAATTATTATCATTTTAGTGCTATTTATCATGAAAATAGGAGGTATGAAAAACCTAAGGAAAAATATAGAGCCTTCCATGCTAGGTCTACCACATCGAAGGATAAGGAAGAGTTTAGATCATTTAAGGGCAGACCTACCCAAAACAAGGACAAAAAGAAAAAACACCAAGGCTATATTAGAAAACCAAGTCTTAATGAGGTAATGATTGAAAATCAAGTTTTGAGGTCAAAACTTGATAAATTAGAAAAATCCCTTAAGAAAATAGAAAATCTATTTAAGGGATCAAAAATTCAAAACATAGATTTTGGAAATCAAAGACCCTCTAGGAGTAAGAAAGGTTTGGGACACAAACCTAAAACCAAGGATGATGGTCCATCCTATCATAGAGTTCCATATAGGTATGGAACTCAATCTAAGTCAAGAAGTCAAGTCAAGGCCACAAGGGAAGTCATCCCTAGAGTTGACCAAGACAAGACTCACATGACTAAGGCTTTGGAGAAGCCTAGGAAAGTCATTAGGAAGGTATCAAGGGAAGCTATCCCTAGTGAATACCTAGAACACCCAAGGAGCGCCAATAGGTTTTGGGTTCCTAAGAGTGTGTTCGCCACATCCTAGATAGGTCTAGGGAGTGTCAACTAAAATTGGAAGGGTAGTTAACCTAACCTTGATGAAGTTGACACTTTGGGACATTTTCAAGGAGTTACTACCCTTGAAAATAAAGGAATCAATTGTTTACTCTAGGAGGAGTAAAATTTTGTGCCACACTACATTTTTGGAAGATTGAACTTAATAAAAGTTGGCACAACTAGGTTAGAATCCAAAGATAGGTCAAGTTGGGAGTTTTGGCATTATCTTGGAAATTAGGGGCTAAGTTAGGATTATCAATGGCTTAGCGATGAGTTATTGATACTTAGATAAGAAATCTAGGTATTTTCTTTTGTGCTATTATGCCATGTTTTGTATGCCCTATCACATTCCATGACATCATAATTCATCATTCATATCTTATTATGAAAATATTACATGTCATGTCATACATGCATATCTAGCTATAATTTCCTTTGAAAATCCTCATATGATGCATGTCAAAGTCATTATCATGCATTAACTCAATTGTTATTGAAATTAAGGACATTGGCATTAATTGACATCCTAGGTGAATGATCAATGTTTATAATGCCTAGGTAGAAATGCATAAACCCTTAGTTTAGGGAGAACATGACTTTCACACCTCACTAAAATCATAAGTTGACTTGTATGTGTTTGGAGACACTCTAGATACAAGTGAGGTGTTAGGAAGATGAACCGAACTCAAGGGTGTTGATAAAGTGCATTCTATTGAGTTTTAGGTTCTTCAAAAACTTGAATTTAAATGAACTCCAATCATTGGGAAAGCTAATATACAAGTCATGTGCATTTAGCCCAAAGAATATGGTTGGAAATTATTTTTGAAAACTATTTAAAAACTATCTTGTGAAACCTTGGTGAAGACTATCTTTTGATAGCACTCATCAATGATGAATTGGATACAAAATAGAGTGAAACATTGAATTATTTCAATGGTTTTAAATTTTGTGTCAATCTTCGGAAATGAAGGTTATTTTCATAGAAAATTATTTTTCCTTGATAGTATATGTCATAAATAATGTCTACACAAAATTTTTAGATTTTTCAAATTTTATAGAATTATTTAGGGGTTTCTGAAATTCGGTCTGAAACTATTTTCAGAAATCTGAAACTTCCAATCGATCAGGTGATCGATTAGGCTACTTCAATCGATTGGTCAATCGATTGTTAGCCCTATCTACAAGCACAGAAGCTCTCGTAATTGATCCGGTGATCGATTCAAGGCAGCTGTAATCGATCGGGTGATTGATTAGTGCATGTCTTAATCGATTGGTTCTCAACGCCAATCGATTGGTGAGACTAAAACTGTCTATTTTCAGTCTAATTACCTAATTTTGAGTAACCTACCAATCCCTAGCCTCTTGAAATACTTTTATAAGTATATTTGGGTAACTTTCAATATGAAATCAAAAAGGGAGATGGTTTGGTGAAAACTATAGGGTTAAAGAGAGATTTTGATTCAAGTTTTGAATCTCAAAATCTCAAAACTTCATTTTGAGATTTCCTAAGGTATTTAGGAATTCAAAAATCATTGTTGGTGCAATGATGAAAGTTAGAGCATGTTTTGAGGGGGAGGTCTTCCTTAAAAGCATGTGTTCGAATTTTACTTTTAGTAAAGGGAAAGGATGAAGATTTGGGATCTTCATCACCATGAGTGCTCAATGTTGAGCATAAGGTTTAATGAAAGGTTGAAGACTTTCATTGGGAATGCCTTTAACCATATAAATTCTCGGGGAGAGTTTTTGATGTGTGTCAAAGGGGGAGAAAAGCGTGAAAGGCTAATAGGGATTAGTCTTTCTCAAACATATTGTCAAACATCAAAAAGGGAGAGATTGTTGGTGCAATCTTGGTTAGGTCAAGGTTGACCTAGGTTGACTAGGCTCGGGTGAGCCGATGTCTGGTAAGCTTGGTGAGCTTATGTTTGGATATTTCGATGTTTGATAATTATGTTTGAATGTCGTATGGTGTCAAGTGGGTCAAGGTTGACTGGAGACTTGACTAGGTGAAGTCCAGGTGGATCGGGGAGATCGCACGCTGGCATGGGAAAAGATCTAGTGGGACTAGGCACACCTAGTGAGACTAGGTGAAGTCCAGGTGGATCGGGGAGATCGCACGCTGGCATGGGAAAAGACCTAGTGGGACTAGGTGAAGTCCAGGTGGATCGGGGAGATCGCACGCTGGCATGAGAGAAGACCTAGTGGGACTAGGTGAAGTCCAGATGGATTGGGGAGATCACATGCTGGCAAGGTGGAAATCTACCGAGAGACTAGACCTAACTCGAGTGTTAGGCAAACCTGGTGGGAAATCAGGTTAAGTCCTAGTTGGGAACTAGGCAGAAGAAATCCAGGTTGGTCAAAGGGTTGACCGTGAAATCGAGGTTGGTCAAAGGGGTTGACCGTGAACACAAGTTAGGTTGGTCTCAATCGATTGGGTGATCGATTGGGTTGCTGTCTCGCGAGAACAAGAAGGATCTTAATCAATTGGGTAATTGATTAAGAAGGACTGTAATCAATTAGGTAATTGATTAAGGAGGATCTTAATCAATTGGGTAATTGATTAAGAGCAGGGGTAATCGATTGTGTAATTGATTAAGAGTAGTGGTAATCGATTGGGTAATCGATTAAGAGAGTTTTGTTGCGAGAACAGAAGGTGGCTGAATCGATTGGGTAATTGATTCAGTCTTCCCTTAATCGATTGGTCAATCGATTAAGGACAGTGGTAATCGATTGGCTAATCGATTCAGGTTCAAAAATTAGCCGTTGAACGACTAAGATGACGTGGTAATCGATTGGGTAATCGATTAGGAAACCCTAGGCGTCGGGTATAAGGGTTTTCACGCAGGTTTTGAGCCACAACTCTTCTCCCCTTTTTCCTCCTTCATTGGTGCCATCTCAAGGGAAGTCTTGGAGGTTTTTGCTGCTGCATTTCCAAGGTTCTAGAGGCAACCACAAGCTTGAAGATAGCAAGGAAAGCAAAGAGAGTTTATTCATTGTAAATCTTGTAAGATTTCATTTTGTGTTTGCTTTGATTCTTGTTGTATCTTTGTGAAAGCTTGTAAGAGGTTTCTCCACCTCAAGAAGGAGATCTTTCATAGTGTATGAGAGAGTGAGGAGAGTGGATCCTTGGATTAGTCACCCGACCGGGGTGGATACCAAGTAAATCCTTTGTGTTAGCGTTTGCTCGAGTCTTCCGCCGCGACAAATCATCACGGAGCAAATCCGAGCTAATCACCCCCCCCTCTAGCTCGCCTACCGGTCCCAACAAGTAGTATCAGAGCGAGGTTGCTCTTCTTTGGACTCATCGCCAAGAGGGCAAGAGCTAGAGGAAGAAGAAGAAGTTGGAAGAAACCCTAATTTCAAAAAGTCATCATCAAGAGGGTTCAACTTCAAAAATGGAGTTCGGCTACGACACCCGGGCACCTCCACCATTCGACAAGGAAAATTTCGATATTTGGAAGTCAAAGATTGAAAATTACTTCATGATGGAGATAGAGCAATGGTTTGCTCTAATGGAGGGTTTTGAAGCTCCAACAAGCACCAAAGGAAAGCTCCTCAAGAAAAGCAAATGGAATGAGGAGCAAATCAAGAGATGCGAGGTCAACGGCAAAGTGACCAAGTTATTGGTCAATCTATTGTCAAGCACCATCTTGGACAAAATTGGAGAAATCCAAATCCCAAATCCCAAATCAAAAGCCAAACCACCAGATCCTAGAGTAGAAATCGAAACCCTAAAACACGATCAACTGTTAGAATTTGGTGACCCGAATTCAGTTTAATCTGTTAATTTATTATTAGATATTTTCTTATTAATATGTTAATTAACAAATTCTTTATAAATCTATTAATTAACGGTTTCGTTATTAATTTTTCATTTGACTAAGTATCCTAAGGTCTCTATAAATTTTGTATCTCATGGGCAAGTTTAATTAATCAAGAAAGTCATTTGGTTACCTCTTTTTTCTTTCTCTCTACCTCTCTTTTCTCTCTACTTCTCTTTACTTTATCAGAGTCGCCGACTTTGTATTCCACCATTCATAGTGATTGTTCCTCCTTTGCCCGTGGTTTTTCCCGTCAAGGGTTTTCCACGTAAATCTTGTGTGTGTTCTCTATTGTTCTTGTTTTCATTTTTTCGTACTAATCTCGTTTCAAGTGGTATCAGAGCCAAGTTGGTTTTGTTTTTGTGGATTTCAACCGAGATTAATGACAACGACAAACATAAAGTATGATATTCCGCTTTTGGATCGCAACACCAGGTTTATGCTGTGGCAGGTTAAGATGCGAGCGGTGCTAACACATCTGGACTTGGACGACACATTATTCGAGATAGACAATATGCCCTCGACATGGGCAAAGGAGGAAAAGGAACGTAAGGATCGAAAAGCCCTATCTCAGATCTTCCTTCACCTATCGAATGAGATTTAACAGGATGTTTTGAAGGAGAAATCCACTGCTACACTATGGCTAAAACTGGAGCAGTTGTGCATGAGAAAAAGTCTTACGAGCAAACTGAGTCAGAAACAACGTTTGTATTCTCATCGCATGGCAGAAGGTACGTCGTTAAGAGATCACTTGACCGTGTTTAAGGAAATCGTCTCTGACCTAGAGGCTTTGGAGGTCAAATATGACAATGAAGATTTAGCATTGATCTTACTGTGTTCTTTACCCTCGTCATTTACAGCTTTTAGAGATACTATTTTATATAGTCGTGATACTCTTACTTTGAATGAAGTTTATGATTCATTATTTTTAAAAGAGAAAATAAAACAGCTTGTCGAAGGATCTGAGGCTCAGGGTGAGTGTCTTATTATTCGAGAAAGGACTCAGGAGGAAGACTCTGATGGTAATATCAAGGGCAGGTCGAAATCCAGAAATAGCGATATGATCTATAATTATTATAAGAAGAAGGGTCACATCAAATCAGAATGTTATAAGCTGCAGAAAATGAATAAAAGGGTAGGTGAAAATTCGAGGGGAAAACAATCAGAGAAGTTTGGTGAGGCTGATGTTGCCGAAAATCACAGTGATGGTGAACTTCTTGTTGCATCTAATGCTGATTTAAAGCAGAGTGAGGAATGGATTCTTGATTCTGGCTGTACGTTTCATATGTGTCCCAATCAGGACTGGTTTTCAACATATGAAACAGTTTCAAGTGGTGCCGACTTGATGGGTAATAATGCATCCTGCAGAATCGTTGGCATTGGTACGGTCAGAATTAAGATGTTTGATGGTGCTATTCGGACACTTGGTGATGTGAGGCACGCCCCTGATTTGAAGAGAAATATGATCTCTTTGAGTATTCTTGATTCTAATGGGTACAAGTACACTGATGAAGGTAGAGCTGTGAAGGTCAGTAAAGGGTCTCTTGTTGTGATGAAGGGACTAAGGAGAACTGCCAGTTTATATGTTCTGCAGGGATCCACAGTATTAGGTGATGTTGCCGTCACAAGGTAACATTGATAAAAGAAGATCACTTACAAGAAGCATGTAAGGAAGCTATTTGGTTGAGAGAACTCTTCAGTGAGCTTAGCGAAGACCTGTAGATTACTACAGTCTTTTGTGATAGTCAGAGTGTCATTTTTCTCACGAAGGATCAGATGTTTCATTAGAGGACAAAGCACATTGATGTGAGGCACTCCCTATAGACAAGTTTAAGCATTGCTTGGACTTGGTTGGTGCTAGATGTTGAGATTTGCCTGTGGGGGTTTTGTGGAAGAGGTGGAGAATGTTCTTTTAAAGATTTGTGGAATTCACGTTAAGGTAGAGATTGTTAGAATTTGGTGACCCGAATTCAGTTTAATCCGTTAATTTATTATATATGTTAATTAATTAACAGATTCTTTAATATGTTAATTCAGTTTAATCCATTAATTTATTAATATGCTAATTAACAGATTCTTTATAAATCTGTTAATTAACAGTTTCGTTATTAATTTTTCATTTGACTAAGTATCCTAAGGTCTATAAATTATGTATCCCATGGACAAGTTTAATTAATCAAGAAAGTTACTTGGTTACCTCTTTTTTCTTTCTCTCTACCTCTCTTTTCTCTCTACTTCTCTTTACTTTATCAGAGTCGCCGACTTTGTATTCCACCGTTCACAGTGATTGTTCCTCCTTTGTCCGTGGTTTTTCTCGTCAAGGGTTTTCCACATAAATCTTGTATGTGTTCTCTATTGTTCTTGTTATCGTTTTTCGTACTAATCTCATTTCATCAACCGAATCCAATCTTACCTGAGTTGTGCTAAGGTGCAACCCATCAACTCCGATGATCCCTTCAATCTCCTCAGCCAAAAAACCTCCGATCTGCCAAGAAATTGCCTTGATACCTCGACTCGGCCAGAGAATCAACCTCCAAAGAAAACTCGCGAGACTGAGGAGAAAACCATTACCTCTGGCACGATCCGAAGAAGGCGGCTCACAGGATCGCTAACGCCAGTCAAAGAAGGAGACACGAAAGATCGCCGATGTCGATCGCGTGAGGAGGAGGAGGTCGTCGTGTGATTTCGTCGATCATAGCCGGGCGGAGAAGAAGAGGAAATAAAAAGAAAATGAAGAGTCGTGAGATCCGAGCTCGTGATCGCCCACAGAAGAAAATATTATAAGACCTGACTGTTTTACAATCTGTCCCTCCTATTTTTTTAGCTATTCGCACACAAGCCCCTAAGTTTGGGTTAACTTGCTTTTCGGCCCCTAAACTTTTCTGTATTTTAACAACTTGTTAGATAATTTAGTTGCATTGGTTACTTACAGATATGAGTATCTCTCTTCATCAACTTACTCTATTATAGTACGATAATTATAGTGCTATTCAAATTCCACGCATTTAGTTTTTCCATATAAGAGGACAAAATATTGTGAAATTGATTGTCACATTACTCATCATCAAGCTTGGCACATTTGCTTCTTCTAATCTACATATTGTTGATATATTTACCAAAGAGCATTCTGCTTCACGTTTTTTTTTGTCTTAAAAACTCTTGATGTTTCTAGCCGTGGCATCATGAATTTGAGAGGTTAGATTATTATTATTATTATTAGACTCTTTTCTATGTATTTGCTATTAAAGATAGATTATGACAGTGATCGAAGGTCGGCAAGAGGAGGGTGAATTACCCCTGAAAATAGAAAACTCTATCTTTTGTTTCGTCTTAAACAAAGATATTTGTTAGTTAACGCAAATAATAAATAACATTAAAAATATAGCAAACTTAAAAGAAAGAGGCAGTCGGAATTTAACTTGGTTTATAACCAGGGAGGTTGCTAATACAAGGCAGAATATATCTCATATCTCCTGAATAAACTCCTTTGGGCGGAGAAGCCTCTTACATAAGAAAAAGCTCAAAAAAGAAAATGAAAACTATACAGAACTTGTTTGCTAATACTTGAGATGAATGAGGTCGCAATGCAACGATCACAAACGCCTAGCTTTGTTGATAAAACAGCCTCTCGGGTGCCTATATGCACAGGGGCGCCCGAGACCCCGGGCGCCCGTACGACGCCCGAGACTGGTTTAGGTTAGCAACTGCTGACCAACCTCCAGCATGATTTTTGGTCTTATTGGGTGATTTTTGGTTAACCGGAGTTAGGCTCACCAGAACCCGACTCCGGTCTTTCGCCCCTCGAGCGTCCTTCCTTTTGGCTTCTCATCTCTCGGACGTCGCGCACGTCCTTCTCGCTCCACCGGGTACTCTTCCGCAGCTTCCGCATCCCTTAGATGCACCAAGCATGTCGGCCCACTTCCCTGAGCAATCCTTCTAGTCTACTGCGTTTTACGCTCAACTTTCTTCACTCCTAAATTCCTGCACACTTAGACAGAAAAATTAAAACACTAACACCAACTTAAATTAGTTGATTACATTAAAATCTGGAGTACTTATATATTAGTCTTTCTTATTCTTAATATGTAACCTAATTATATAAATATTTTATTATAACTTTTCTATTATAATAAAGTAAGTCCTAATTTCTGTACAGATAAATTATAATATAGGCAAAAATTAAAAGGACTATATAACACTTATATTATAATTTATTTTTCCAATTTAATTAAGATTATTAAATTTGTTTCAAATCATTATAATAATTTTAAAATGACTTAATCATGTTAAATTAAAAAGAAAAATAATTTATTTTGACACCTCAAATATAACAATGATAGAACAAAAGTATTTGTCACAATGAAAAATACTAAATAAAGTTATTCTTATTTTTTTAATAAATAATACCTTTATATGAAATGCTGATATTGTATTTGATCCGGGCGTATAACTTTTAGAATGATCAGGAGCTCGGTCGGGTTCGATTGCCAATCTAAATCGGTAGTGAATAGGCCAGGCCAAGGGTCACCCGAGGTCGGGACCCTCGAGGTCGGGACACCCGGGGTCGGGCACTCGGGGATGGTCACTCGAGGTCAGGACACCCGGGGTCGGGCATTCGGGGGCGGCCACCCGAGGTCGGAACGGTGGGGTCGGACACCCGAGGCCGGGACACCCGAGGCCGGGACACTCGGGGTCGGTCACCCGAGGTCGGAACGAGGGGGTCGGACACCCGAGGCCGGGACACTCGGGGTCGATCACCCGAGGTCGGAACGGGGGGTCGGACATCCGAGGCCGGGACACTCGGGGTCGGCCCCTCAAAGTCTGTTGTCCAAAGTCAGGTACTCGTGATCACACGGGAACGGCCGAACAATTATGAGCCTTTCTTATCAAATATTCAGAAGACAATCCCCCGGCATAGTCATTGCCTGACAGAGCCGCCGAGAGTTAAGGAGGGACAGAAGAGATATATTAGGTAGGGTGTCAGGCGGCTATGGCAGTCTCACAGCATTAATGCGGTTGTCACTATCACCATCTGTCTACTGACCCTCCCTTAATGAGATTTGCCAGCTCTAACACAGCAGATAGTTATCTCTCCCCTATATAAACCCCTCATATGGCTCTGTAGAAGGGATTGCTGACATTTTGCAACCACGTCACTACTTTGTAATCCCCTTTTTGGTCCGGGTCGAGCTTCATGAGCCGGACCCCTGTTTGAGCCCGTCCCCGATCTCCGAGTTATAGCAGATCGGGTCACTTTGGTCAGACCGAGTCATCCGTGGAAGAATCGGTCTTCGCTTGTCGACAGGATCAGTGCTATTTTTTTTGTCGCTTGAGAAAGATATTGTAAAAATTATTTAAATCAATTCCCTAGAGAATTAATAATATGACTTGGGCATTTTGATATATGGTATAATTCTTGCATATGAGTGAGAACTTCCGAGTTCAATTTTCAGAATGCCTCTTCAAGGTTTAGTTATTTTTTGCTACAAAATGATATATTTTGGTAGGTGTAAGTAATCGGTTCAAAATTGAAATTGATTTTTTTTCTAAATAAATTGAACCGTTCCAATTTTATTGTTAAAATTGGACCGATATAAATTTGGTTTATTCTATTGGTTACCGAATTAACCGCTCATATAACCTTATTAATCGATTGATATTAATTGTAGAAAGTTCTTGGAATTTCAATTCAAAATTTTTTAAATAAAAAATTGATATTTATTTAAAATTTGAATTTCTAAATTAACTAAATCAAAATTTTGAATTCGATCTGTTGCTAATCCAAATTTAATCCATCTTTACTCACTCTTAGATTTGGGTAAAGAAAATAATATTAAAAAACATTCATTTTAAAAATATTGTTAACATAAAATTAAATGTTTTTCTACATTTTAAATTTATGTCTATTATACATTTACTGTGATTTATTAAAAATTAAACAATTTTAATAAAATTACTTATTTATACCAATTTGAATAGAGAAATCATAAAATATAATATATATATAAATTGATTAAAATAATTATTATTATTTTTACAAAAAAATCTCATCTAAAAATCAAATGATTATAATACAAATATTCATATGGAAGTTGTTTTGCCTAGTCATTTATACTCTACTATAATGTTCCTTATAAGGGATCGATTTACTAAAAATAGTTCCGTTATATGGCCGATTAATATATTAATCGGTTTTACTAAACCTTAAACCTTTTTCTCTAACAAACATTTATAATATTGTAAGAATTATTTAAATAAATATATTAGAGAGTTATTAAGTATAATTTGGTTATTTGGTCTAGTAGTATGAGTCTCGTTTAGGGTCTGAGAGGTCACGAGTTCAATTTTAGAAATCTCGTCAATATCCTCGAAATATAACAATTAAAAGGAAACTCAATAAAAGAACTAAACAGCAAAGGATGGAAGGGAAAGGAATCTTCAGGAGGCGACGGAGATGTTGTGCCTCTCGATCGCAAAGAGATTCATGTAGCGGCCCCGCCTCTATGGTCCCCGCAGGCAACCCTCTAGGTCGGCGACCCTACGGTCTTTCCACCCCTAGCAGTGGATTTTTGTCTTCCCCAGGATTCGAACTCTAGACCTCCAGGTTAAGTACTAAAGTTCCTGAATCCTGCTACCAGGTCCAAAAATCCACTGCTAAGGGTGGGAAGACCGTAGGATCGTCGGCCTAGAGGGTTGTCTGCGGGGACCATAGAGACGGGGCCGCTATATAAAAAGATGCTTTGTTGTGACTCTCGTTCTCCACTTTTTTGTGAAGGAAGAAGAAAAATGGGACCGAAAGGGTTTGTGGGAAGAGCATCGTCTCGATTGTGGCCAGCTGCTCCACCCACCCCCCTCGACCTCGTCCAGGTTTGGTTGTAGCTCCAGGGAGAAACCATCATCCCCCCCCCCCCCAAAAAAAAGATCGTGGCGATCATGAAGAAGGGATGGGCCGCTTGAACTGCTACTTAGAGATGACGATGATGATATGGAGAATGCGTTGAATCCTCCGACAAGAAGTCCAAGGAGAAGGCAAGGGAAATCTTGAGGTTTCACGTGTGCAGTTTGGAGATGATGGTCTCGCCTATTGTTTCTCGTCTGTCTCTCTCTTCCGTCTTCGTGCTTCCACCTTAATTTGAGAGGATGAAAAATCAGATAAAATTAATCAGCTGGTAGACTTAGAATCTGTCCACAAAAAAAAATTATAGCTAAACAGCAGAAAAGATTTCTACTTTTGTGCAATTAGTCTGTTTTCTAAT
Source organism: Boesenbergia rotunda (assembly GCA_024364735.1). Taxonomy (NCBI): domain Eukaryota; kingdom Viridiplantae; phylum Streptophyta; class Magnoliopsida; order Zingiberales; family Zingiberaceae; genus Boesenbergia; species Boesenbergia rotunda. Next base: position 295,643 of record JAGFNQ010003998.1, on the reverse strand, counting down.
CCATCATTCGGAGTAAACAGGACATTAATGTTTACAAATTTTGTTTTAAAATCCCGAGTTAAATTCTCGGCATGCCCCTTTAATTTTTAGAAACCCCATTAATATTCTCCAAATATCCTTTTTAATGTTTATAAATTTTTGTTACAAATGAGTGATGACATATTTGATTAGGGTGAGCAATACATAACGCTACCATAAATCGATAGAAAATCTACTTATTCAATTACTGATTAGTTGATTGACCTCATCAATATATTGATATTAATAGTTGAAAGTTGTTCGATTCAATTGTATCAATTGATTGATCAATCAATTGATATTAATAGTCAAAAATAATTCGAGTTAATTATATCAGTCAACTTCATTTAATATAATAACAGTTCACTAATCAATTTATAGATTTTATATCGGTTTTGCTACAAAATGATTAACCGATGGATTGATCCGATTACCGCATTTATATTCTCGAAACACCACTTTAATATTTAGAAATTTTGTTACAAAATAACATATTTAGTTAGGGGTGAGCAATACCTAGCTTTACCATCAAAATCTAACTGATATAAAATCTATTTATCTGATTACTGAATTAACTTATCAGTTAATTGATGTATCCATATTAATAATAAAAAGTTGTTTGATTCACTTACATCAATTGATTGATTAATAGACTGGTATTATTAGTCCAAAGTTGTTCAATTTAGTTAGATTGTATAAGATATAATAGTTGACGGATCAATTTATAGATTTTAAAATCGAAATTGAACTAAATAAATTTAAAAAACTGATACTTTATTAAAACAAATTGAATTTCTAAATTTATCTAATCAAACTTTTGAATTTGATGAGTTAATTCAATTTAACCGATGTTTTATTTATCCTTACATTTGGGTATAAGAAAATAGTATTAAAAAAATATGAATTTTAAAAATATTGTTAGAAGTTGAGAATGAATTGATTAATAAAAAACAAAACCATTACTAAAAACTCAAATTGATATAATTGAATTCGAAGTAATTAATAAAAATTTGAAATTATTTTTTATTAAAAAAGCTAAAATTAAATGTTTTTTTTAAATTTCTGTATATTATGTTTGTCTTTGCTGTGATTTATTAAAAAGTTAACAATTTTAATAAAATTGCTTATTAATAATTTGAATAGAGAAATCATAAAATATAATCTATATATCTTAATTGATTAAAATAATTATTATTATTTTTTAAAAAATACTCATCTAAAAATCATATAATTATAATACAAATATTGATATGCATTCCGTTCGGTCCAAAGTTTATGGAATTTGTTTTGCCATGAGCTAGTCATTTATTCTCTACCCTTAATCTTTCTTATAAGGAATCGATATTTCTAAAAATGGTTCGCGTTAACAACTTATATTAATCGATTTTACTAAACCTTAAATCATTTTCTCTAACAAATATTTAATATTATAATATTATTTAAATATATACATTAGAAATTTTAAAACATAACTTGGGCATTTGGTCTAGTGGTATGATTCTCGCTTAGGGTGCGAGAGGTCCCGAGTTCAATTCTCGGAATGCCCCTATAATTTTACAAACCTCATTTATATTCACGAAATATCTTTTTATGTGGAAGGAGCCCCTATATTTTTAGTTTTTTACAAACCTCATCAATATTCTTGAAATATCTTTTTATGTTTGAGGAAAAAGAATCTTCAAGAGGAGAGACTGAAAAAAATCAAAGAGGAAGATAATGTTAAATGTAAAAAGGTTGAATCGTCATCTTAACGGTCTCCTGATCCCAGTGTTGCTTTTGCTGTGACTAGTGGAGTGTGACATGGTGACGGTGTTGCTTTTGCTGAGCACGGAGACGCTCCGTCATGATTGTTGGCCCTCTAATTGTGTCTTTCGTCCATGAGTAGAGGGTCATTGCAGGAGTTCCTCTTTGAGAGGAGAGGGCTTTGATCACGATCACAAGGGTGTTCATGTACCTCCACTAGGATTGTAGCTCGTCAATCATCCATCATTCACTGTGATAACCTCAGTGCAAGGAGGTTCTATGGTCATCTTGAACGTTGTTTGTTGTGCCTCTTATTCTCAAATTTTTTGTGAAGAAAGAAGAGATGAGAGCTAAAGGGTTTGTGGAAAGAAGCATATATCGCCTAAATTATGGTCGGCTGTTCCACCATCTCGTCAAGGTTTGATTCCAACTCCAAGGAGAAACTATCAACCCTGCTGTCTCTGTCATTTGTCCTGTCCTCACCTTCCACAACGCCTCTAGGGTGATCGTCATTACCCACCCCCATCCGCCACTGCACCTGCCGCCCCGTCCCGGGTTGATTGCTACGGTGGATAGATCCTTCGCGCTGAGGGTCCATCCGAACTCTTTTCTAGGGTCTCCGCCATTGTTCTCTACTAGACTTTTACTCCACCCGCATGAGCCTTTATGACCTGCTTAGGAAGCACATGTCCGCCATCGTCAACATTAGGTCCCTCCCACTCCACAGCAAGATCGTGGCGATCACGAATAAGAGATGGGACGCTTGAACTATGTTAAAGATACATTTATTCTCCAAGATCTCAGAGATTCTTGATATGAAAAATTTCTATTATGAGAAAATTTAATCATGAAAAAAATCTTCTCATTATTGATATTCCTATTTTGAGAAAACTTAATCACGAAGAAAATTTTCTCATTATTGATATTCCTATTCTGAGAAAACTTAATCTCGAAAAAAATCTTTTAGTAAGGAAAGATCTTCTCGTTAAGAATGTAATTAATTTTAATTTGTTTCTCCTTTTTTATTTTCTTTTAATTATTGTACGGTGTATATATATTCCTATACTGAATAGAGAAACGTGTAAGAAAGACATTTACATTCACCTCTACTTAGAGATGAAGATGATGATATGGAGAAGCCCAAGGAGAAGAGAATGGAGATCTTGAGGTTTCACACAGGTAGTGTGGAGGAGATGGTCTCACTTCTTGCTTCTCGTCTATCTCTCTCTCTTGTGTCTTGTGCTTCCACCCGAATTTGAGGGGATGAAAAATGATATAAAAATAATGTGCTGATAGACTTAGAATATGTCCATAGGTTATTTTTTTATATAGATAAACAGAAGAAAAGATCTCGAATTTTATATAATTAGTTCATTTTCTAATCCAGCCTCTTGAATAAACAGGACATTCATGTTTAGAAATTTTATTTTAAAATCCTGAGTTTTATTCTTGGAATGCCCCTTTAATTTTTAAAAAAATTTGTTACAAAATGGCATATTTGGTTAGGGTGCACTACAAGAAAAAAACTAAACGACAACGTTTTTTCCACGTTGTCTATGTGACTTAAAATGCGTTGTTAAAAGCACTGTTGTTAAAAGTCTGTTCAAAGACAACGCTTAAAAAACGTTGTCATTTTGTGCAAAGACAACGCTTTTGTAATGTTTAAATAACGTTGTTGATGTTTTGCAATGGCCACACTTTTGTAACGTTTAAAAAGCGTTGTCATTTTTAACATGACAAAGTTTTTACAACGCTTAAAAAGCGTTGTTATTTTGTACAAGGTAAAAGTTTTTACAACGCTTAAAAAGCGTTGTCTTTTTAACAAACAAGAGATTTTTTAAATGGATAGAAAGTGTTGTGTTTTTTTTAAATATAATTATTTTATCAAAATATACATAAAATATCTACACAATACATGCATAACAGTAAATATGAATATCCACAAATAAAAAATATAAGCATCCACAATCTTTTTTAAAATATAACTATTTAACAAAAGGTACAACTTCATATTATCCAAAAAATATATATATGGACGCACATTCCTCAAATTAATAGTGTATCTATATTAAGTTTAACAAGATTATCATCAAAATATCCTTCACCAACAGCTATGACTGCACCTTTCTTTGGGCTCAACTTCTCAAACTCTTTAACTATGATTTAACACTGCATCAAAATAAAAATTTGATGTTAGAGATTTTGTGTGAAATAATATAAGTCATATTAATGAATGAGATAAATGACACCGATAAAATCCATAAGCAAGTTAAATGTGTCATAATACTTATTAGCAAGTTCACATAGATCCAAATCAAGCATCAAGAAATCCATAAGCATTTTATCTGATGTAATAATATTTATATAATACATAACGTAAAGAAAATTGTATGGAAAAGATGAGGTATGCTTACTAAATATGTGAAAATAGAGACTAGCTAGCATTCTTCTATGTAAATATTAACTAAAAAAATGGTACAAGAATGAGAAAAAAAGAGCTATCTATACACGAAAATAATAGTCATCAAAGGTACTTACTTTACGATCCGTAGTGAACTTTGCAGACGGTTTCTTCAATGTTGGATGAACATCATCTGAGCAATGAAAAAATGGGTCAGCCCTATAGCAGGCATATACTTGTAACTAGTAAGACAGAAAAGCGATTTATGAAACATGGATCTCAAGATGAAACATATAGCGGCATACATTTCACAATTCATATGTTTGCTTTAACTCAATGGGAAATAGATGGTCATCATTTCATAAACTAAATTCTAAATAGATTTATGACAACCATCATTACATACCTACTCATAAATATGATCTTGTATACATTCCGCCAACTCGAACCGTACCTCATCAATTTCTTCTCGAGAATACTCTGCTTTTGTGAACTATGAACACACGCACATATTACGTTAATTGAAAAAATAATCAAAACTCACTTTGTAAATTTTACTAAAATTTGAGTTAAGCAAAATAATATTACTATTGATCGTAGTGAATCTCTCTGGATAGTTTCAATTTCTTCAATAATTTGTCTCATAAATCTCATCACATAATAACCGCATTGTTTTGCATCTTATTGCTGAGGAGCCTATGATGATTAGAGCCAAATTGTCAATGACAAATATACACATTAAAATACATGTTAAACAAAATTACACATACATTTAGGGGGCGTTTGGTTTGGGGTAATAGGGACTAGGGAATGGGAATGGATGGTAATCATTCCCATTAACACTGTTTGGTAAGTGTCAATGGGAAAGAAAATAAGGGAATCATTCCCTCATTTTCATTCCCTACTCCCCCCTCATCAATCAAATTCCTCAATCATTCCTTCCTTTTCATATATCCAAAACACTCCTTTTTATTTTTTATATTTCATTTTACTATTTCATTTTATATTATCTCATTTTACTTTCTCTCTACGTATTTATTCTTTTCTCTCTCTACATTTTCTATTATTTTCTCTCTCTACCTTTCTGATCTCATTTTCTCTTTATTTATTTTCAATATTACTTTCTCTCTCTACCTCTCATATTATAATTTATCTATCTTAATTTTTCACTTTTTTTTATATTTTCTATATCATTTTTTCTCTATATTTTCTATATCACTTTCTCTCTCTACATTCTCTATATCACTTTCTCTCTCTACATTCTCTATATCACTTTCTCTCTCTATCTTTCTCATCTCATTCTCTCTCTATATATTTTGTTAATCACTTTCTCTCTCTACCTCTCTTATCATAATTTATTTATCATTATTTATCAATTTTTTGTATATTTCATATATCACTTTCTCTCTCTACATTTTCTATATCACTTTCTCTACCTTCTCATCTCACTTTCTCTCTATATAATTTCAATATCACTTTCTCTCTCTACCCCTCTTATTATAATTTATCTATCTTTATTTTTTACTTTTTCTCTCTACCTCTCATATTATAATTTATCTATCTTAATTTTTCACTTTTTTTTATATTTTCTATATCACTTTTTCTCTATATTTTCTATATCACTTTCTCTCTCTACATTCTCTATATCACTTTCTCTCTCTATATTCTCTATATCACTTTCTCTCTCTATATCTTTCTCATCTCATTCTCTCTCTATATATTTTGTTAATCACTTTCTCTCTCTACCTCTCTTATCATAATTTATTTATCATTATTTATCAATTTTTTGTATATTTCATATATCACTTTCTCTCTCTACATTTTCTATATCACTTTCTCTCTCTACCTTCTCATCTCACTTTCTCTCTATATAATTTCAATATCACTTTCTCTCTCTACCCCTCTTATTATAATTTATCTATCTTTATTTTTTACTTTTTCTCTATATTTTCTATATTACTTTCTCTCTCTACATTTTCTATATCACTCTCTCTCTACCTCTCTCATCTCATTTTCTCTCTATATATATTTTCTATATCACTTTTTCTCTATATTTTCTATATCACTTTCTCTCTCAATATTTGTTATATCACTTTCTCTCTCTATCTTTCTCATCTCATTCTCTCTCTGTATATTTTGTTAATCACTTTCTCTCTCTACCTCTCTTATCATAATTTATTTATCATTATTTATAATTTTTTCTGTATATTTCATATATCACTTTCTCTCTCTATATTTTCTATATCCCTTTCTCTCTCTACCCTCTCATCTCGTTTTCTCTCTATATAATTTCAATATCACTTTCTCTCTCTACCCCTCTTATTATAATTTATTTATCTTTATTTTTTTACTTTTTCTCTATATTTTCTATATTACTTTCTCTCTCTACATTTTTATGGATTCCCATTATTAAAGTTAAACTGAACCAAACATCATCAATGACAATAATTTTCATTCCAGGATTTGAACCAAACACTACCAATGGAATCATGATTCCCATTCCCATTGACCCCTCAATGAATCCCATTACCATTCCGATTAATAAATTTGAACCAAACGCCCCCTTAGTACCTCCCCATTGTACGTCAACTGTAAATAATAGAAGTGGAAATACAATAAAATATAACAATTATATGTGAATATTAGACTTGTTAAAATATGCTAACTTACATTTACTGATTCCCATATCAATTCTTTAACATCAGTTGGGACATGCTTCCAAGTCTTGTATCTAATATTAACCTTTTCTCGAGCAAGCACACCAATATAACTTTGCATTGCAACAGCAGCTTCTCCTATTGGTTGTCCTAGTTTATTGAATGTTACATCCCTTCTAATTCCTTGGATCCTTTGCCTAGCAAACTTATCCAAGTGGGTACGACCTCTAGGCGTTCTTGTGGTTTTGGTGTCTGTAGAATCCAACACTGTATTACCATCCCAACTCTCTCCCATGGCACAAGTAATTGTTTCTTTACCCTTTCCCAGTGTCGCATGTTGTCCTAATCTCTTACTCTTTGCAACCGTGTTACAACCATCAAAACTTGATTTAAGCTTTATAGAGGATTCCATATAGTCAACAACTTCTATTAATGGTGGAACGTTATAGAAAATATGCAAAAAAAAAACAGCAGATTAAACACTGTAAACGCAACAATTATCCTATAAAACGCAGCAGATTTGTAAACAACAGCAGAAAAAAACGCAGCAGTTTGTTGTTATAAAACATGTAGAAAAAAACTGATATAAAACGCAGCAGATTTGTAGTTATAAACATGCAGAAAAAAACAACAGAAGATTAAACACTGTAAACACAACAATTATCCTATAAAATGCAGCAGATTTGTTTTTCAACAGCAGAAAAAAAACGTAGCAGCCTGTAAACGCAGCAGATTTGTAAACGCATCAGATAAATGTATAACCACGTAGCAGATTTGTAAACGCAGTAATTATCTGTAAATGCAGCAGATTTGTAAACGCAGCAATTATCTATATACGCAACAGATTAAACAAAAAACGCAGCAAAAAAATAGATAAAACACAATAAAAAAACTTGTAAACATAGCAGATTTGTAAACGCAGCAGATAAATGTATAACCAGGTAGCAGATTTGTAAACGCAGCAATTATCTGTAAACGCAGCAGATTTATAAACGCAGTCATTATCTGTAAACGCAACAGATTAAACAAAAAATGCATCAAAAAAATAGATAAAACACAATAATAAACCTGTAAACACAGCAGATTTGTAAACGCAGCAGATATATGTATAACCACGCAGTAGATTTGTAAATGCAGCAATTATCTATATACGCAGCAGATTAAACAAAAAACGCAGCAAAAAAATAGATAAAACACAATAAAAAACCTGTAAACGCAGCAGATTTGTAAACGCAGCAGATATATGTATAACCACACTGCAGATTTGTAAACGCAGCAATTATCTGTATACGCAGCAGATTAAACAAAAAAACACACCAACAAATCTGATAAAACGCAGCAGATAAACCAACAACTTCTTCGGCAGTCTCGAAGCAGTAAATGAAGTTGTAAACAACAGCTTCTTCGGCAGTCCCGAAGCTGTAAACAACACCAATTAAAACACAGTTAAACACAGTTTATCAAAAACAAAGTTTAAATCAATAACTCTTTATCAAACTGTACACATAACATTGAAACAATAACTGCCCTTATAGTTTGAATATTTTTCTTCTTTAGATTATCACATTTTGCACATGGGCAAGGTATTGCATTTGAATTGTCAATGTTTTCCATTGCAAATTGTAAGAAATGCTCTACTCCATTCTCATATTCACGTGATAGCCTATCCTTTGACATCCATTCTTTGTTCATTCTTGTCATAACTAATTAACCAACAATGAGCTAATACCTTCAAAATAGTTGTAAATAATATAACAAAATATTAACACAAACACAAGTATTAAATATGATGTTATCCAACAATAATCAAACAATATGATTATGCAACAAAATTTGATTATCCAACAATATGATTATCCAACAATATGCAAATTAACCAAATTGAAAACAATTTTAAATAGAAATCATTACTAAACATAAAACATTACCAAATGCTTGTCTTAGCAAAAATCCCACAAGTAGCTCACGGCAAAGCAAAAAATCCCACAAACAACATATCCTCACGGCAAAGCAAAAGCACACAAAACCAAATCAGAAACTTCCCGCAAAAGATCACAAAACTAATTTTAAACAGAAAGTTCGCACAACAGGACCTGCATTAGGATCAAAAGCTACCTCCAATTCATTCCTAAAATCCAACAATATGCAAAAAAAAAAAAAAAAGAACATAGTAGGTTGCCGTAAAAACTGAAGTTCACAAACAAATGATCCATTGTAAGAACTCAGAACAGGAATTCAATACCAAAGGCAAATGAACCAGTCCAACCCTAACTCCATTCAAGATCAAACTCAATGCATCCAAAATCTTACCTGTGATGCTCGGCGCGGCACCTCTGCACAGACTTGGCACGATCGGAATTCCCGACTTCAAACTATTGCACCGGTGGCGATGGATCAGGAGCTTGGCCGGCGATCAGGCGATGGATCGATTGATTAGCTGGTGAGCTCGCTAAAGAAAGGGGTTGGCGTCGGGCGATGATCTCCTGCGATCGGCGAATCGGAGGGAAGGAGGAGGAGAAAAGGATCGCAAGCTCAAAGAGGGGGAGGTGGCCCGATGGCGTAGGCGTCGGCATCGGCGTCGGCGGGGATGGGCGAGTGAGGAAATTGGGGAGGAGGAAGCTGAGTCGCTGCGATGCGTTAGGGGACTTAGGGCACGGGCTCATATAAAATCTATAACATAAAAAAAACAATAATTTATAAAAAATCAAGATTGGAGAATAAAAATAGAAATTTCTAATTTATATAAAAAAACAGAAATTTCTAATTTATATAAAAATAGTATTTTTTTAATTTTGTATTTAAATGTTGTGTTTTATCTTTTTTCATATAAAATCTATAACATAAAAAAACAAAAATTTATAAAAAAAATCAGGAATTTATATAAAAACAGAAATTTTAATTTATATAAAAAAACAAAAATTTCTAATTTATATAAAAAAATAGAATTTTCTAATTTATATAAAAACAGAAATTTCTAATTTTGTATATTTATTTTACATCATATTTTTACATAGACAACACTTACTAAAAAATTATTGTTATATATATTAAAAAAATATTCAAAGACAACGCTTTTTAAAACCCGTTGTCTTTGATAAAAAAAAATGACCAATAGACAACGCTTAGTTGCAAAGCGTTGTCGTTAATAAGAAATAAAAAACATACACAACGGTTTTCACTAAAAGCGTTGTTAAAAAAAAATAAGACAACGCTTTAAAAAAAAACGTTGTCTTTCAAATGTTGTGTTTTAGCTTTTTTCTTGTAGTGGTGAGCAATACCTAACTTTAACATAAAGCGATATAAAATCTATTTATTAAATTACGGAATTAACTGATCAATTAATTAACCTCATCAATATATTTATATTAATAGTCTAAAGTTCTTCGATTCAATTACATAATCGATTGATCTGATGACCTCAATCAATTGATGTTAATAATCAAAAGTTATTCAATTTAATTAGATTCAGTCAACTTCAAACAATATAATAATAGTTCACTAGATTTATAGATTTTATATTGATTTTGCTAGAAAATGATTATTAAAATAGATTCGATGACCTCATCAATATCTCGAAACACCCTTTAATGTTTAGAAATGTTTCTATAAAATGACATATTTAATTAGGGGTGAGCAATACTTAACTTTATTATCAAAAAGTAATCAATATAAAATTTATTTATTTGATTACTGAATTAACTGATCACTTAACTGATATATTGATATTAATAATCAAAAGTTGTTTGATTTACTTACATCAATGGGTTGATTTAGCTAGTGACCTTATCAACCCACTAATACTAATAATTGGAAGTTATTCAATTTAATTACATTAGTCGAATATTAATAATTGGAAGTTATTCAATTTAATCAAAATTTCTCTTTGGACTATTGGAACTCCTGAGGTTTTTATATAAGGCAGGGATATTGTTAATGATACATGCTATGCCAATTGTTACTCACCTTAATACTCTCTGTGGATGGATCTCGAATTTCTGAATTGTATATATGACACGGGCTTTTCTGTTCCTGCATAACCATTCAGATTTCTGAACTGATTTTAAAACTGTAGTTATCCATCAGAATAAATTGGAAAAATGCAGAAAACTCGTGGTATTTGATGATTTAAAGGTATTCAGGTTGTGTTCTGTTGAGCCTATAATTCAGATACCCTATGTCACGCTGTTAAAGGTTGTATTGTTGGTATTCCGATATTTTCTTATATGCCATGGTGAAAATTTTAAAGCATTGTAGTGGATCAGCTTCTGTTGATGGTTTGTAAATTCGGGAGCAAAAGATATAGATGGAGCTTTTGATAATTTTCATTATGTATAGTTGTTTCTTAGCAAGTTTACGGTCTGTAACTCCGTATCAGAAGGTCAGGTCTGGTCCCTCTTCTAATATGGATTTTTCTTCTTGAAATAAGATCCTTCTTTTTCTGCCAAAAAAAAATTACATTAGTCGAATAAATAAAATATAATAGTTGACTGAAAGATTTATAGATTTTAATATCAAAATTGAACTAAGTAAATATAAAAAGTTGATATTATTAAAAATGAAATTTCTGAATTAATTGAATAGAACTTAATCTTTAAGGGAAATTTTCGTAAACTCTCCAATCCCAAAATTTTCTTTGCATGTAATCCTCATTGAAAATTTTATTTACATGCAGTTCCTGATGGGATTGACAAGACAGTTTTGTGAGTATTATTTAAAAAAAATTGAGTATAAAAGTTAAAAATTTGAGTATATAAGGTTTCATCCACCACACCAAGAAACTGTGTACTCAATTTTCACTCTTTTATACTCAAGTTTCACTCTTTTATACTCAATTTTTACTGATGTATACTCAATTTTTACTGATATATACTCAATTTTCACTCTTTTTATACTCAATCCATCATGGAGTGAATGCAAAGAAAATCTCAAATGGGGTGTATGCAAAGATCAAATGAGGATTAGAGAGTTTTCTGTAATTTACAACTGATAGATATATTTTCTTCCTCCTTAGATTTGGGTAAAAATAAATAGTATTAAAAAACATGAATTTTAAAAATATTGTTAAAAGTGAGAATGAATTGATTAATAAAAAAGCAAAACCATTACTAAAAACTCAAATTAATATAATTGATTTCGATCGAAGTGAGAAACAAAAATTTGAAATGATTTTTAAAATTTCTGGCTATTATATTAATCACTACTGTGATTTATTAAAAAGTTAACAATTTTAATAAAATTACTTATTGATGCTAATTGGAATAGAGAAATCATAAATAAAATCTATATATCTTAATTGATTAAAATAATAATTATTATTTTAAAAAATTACTCATCTAAAAATCAAATAATTATAATACAAATATTCATATAAATTCCATTTAGTGGAAAGCCTATGGAAGTTATTTTGACATGAGCTAGTCATTTATTCTCTACTTGTAATCATCCTTATAAGGAGTCAATTTCACTAAAAATGGTTCTACCTAACTACCTGTATTAATCCATTTACTAAACCTTAAACTTTTTTCTCTAACAAACATTTATAATATTGTAATATTTATTTAAATAAATATATTAGAGATTTATTAGTATTAGGCATTTGGTCTAGTGGTATGATTCTCGTTTAGGATGCGATAGATCCTAAGTTTAATTCTCTCTAGAAACCTAGTCAATATTTTCAAATACTACCCGTTTAATGTTCAGAAATGTTTGCTACAAATCAGTGATTGACCTCATCAAATATTAATATTAATAGTAAAAAGTTGTTCAATTCAATTACAGATTTGACGACCCCATCAATTGATTGATATTAATAGTCGAAAATTATTCAACTTAGTTAAATCATTAGATTATATAATATTTGATCGACCGGTTTAATCGATTTATAAATTTTAAAATCAAATTTTAACTAAATAAATAAAAAAACTGATATTTTATTAAAAATATAAATTTCTGAATTAACTAAATTAAACTTTCGAAATTTCGATGCCTTAATTCGATCTTTTATTACAACAAACTAGTATTAAAAAACATGAATTTTAAAAATATTGTAGTTGAGAATGAATTGATTAATAGAAAAACAAAACCATCACTAAAAACTCAAATAAATATAATTGAATTGGAAGTGAGAAATAAAAAATTGAAATGATTTTTTAATTAAAAAAGCTAAAATTAAATGTTTTTTATTTTTAAAATTTCTATCTATTATATTTATTTTTACTGTGATTTATTAAAAAGTTAAAAAAATTAATAAAATTACTTATTGACACTAATTTGAATAGAGAAATCATAAAATATGATCTATATATCTTAATTGATTAAAATAGTAATTATTATTTTTAAAAATACTCATCTAAAATCAAATAATTATAATACAAATATTCATATGTTCAGACGAAAGCCTATGGAAGTTGTTTTGCCATGAGCTAGTCACATATATATACTCACCTCATATTGTCTATGAATTTGTAGTTAATTTATTTTAATTATAAGTTAGCCACATGTACTCTACTCACAATATCTATGAATTTATAGTTAATTCATTTTAGTTATAATCTAATGACTTACTCGTTGGTTAACAGAATTTTATAAACTTTTTTTGGATAAGAAATTGATTTTACTGAAAATGTTTACCTTCCCTTTTTAAGAGTTTCTTAGCAAACATTTATAATATCATAATAATTATTTAAATATATATAAAATAGAGATTTATTACATGACATTTAGTTTAGTAGTTTGATTTACTTAGGGTAGGAGAGACCCGAGTTTAATTCTCAGAATGCCTCTTTAATGTTTAGTATTTTTTGCTATAAAATAACATATTTGGTTAAAGATGAATCAATTGGTTCAAAATTGACCAATTAAATTAAAAAGTTTTGGGACAAATTAATGTTGCTATTAAAATCTAACAAATCAGACAGATATAAAATCGATTTATTCAATCAATTACCGAATTAACTAATTAGTCGATTGATGACTTTTTCAAGCGACTAATCTGATAACCTCATCAATCAATTGATATTAATAGTCAAAAGTTATTCAATTCAGATACATCAATAGCAGTAGGATGAAATTTTTATTTAATTGATTTATGAATTTTTAAAATTGTACTCGAACCAAATAAAAAAATTGATTTTACGCATTAACTGATCAAAACTTCAGAATTATATCTATTTTATAGGTTAATTCGATTTAACTGATTATTTTCTTAGTATAAGAAAATAGAATTAAAAAAACATGAATTTTAAAAATATCCTTAAAAGTTAAGAATGAGTTGATAAATAAAAATAAAAGCATAATTAAAAGCTCAAATTAATATAATTGAATTGGATGTGAGAAATAAAAATTTGAAATGATTTTTTTTATAAAGCTAAAATTAAATGTGTTTTCTTTTTAAATTTATGTCTATTATATTTATCTTTAATGTGATTATTAAAAAATTAACAATTTTAAAAAAAAATATTTATATTTATACTAATTTGATTAGAGAAATCATAAAATATAATCTATATGTCATAATGATTAAAATAAAAAATAATTATCCAAAAAAATAATCATCTAAAAATATAATAATTATAATACAAATATTCTGAAGAGAAATGATAAGAGGAGCGAATGCAACGAGCGAAAACTAAGAGCGAATGACATGGCTCCGAGGTGTAAAGTGTCAGCTTGGCGTTTCTCTCTCCTGAAGTTGTACGTTATTCTGAAGAGAAATGATAGGAGGAGCGAATGCAACGAGCGAAAACTAAGAGCGAATGACATGGCTCCGAGGTGTAAAGTGTCAGCTTGGCGTTTCTCTCTCCTGAAGTTGTACGTTCGCTGCATTAATTTCCTTTGCTTTTTCCCTTCGAAACAAAGGAGCGCCCAACCCTAAAACTCCTCTCCTTCCTCCCAGCGCCGCCGAACGTCCTTCAGCTTTTCTCCCAGACCGGCTGGCGAAGAGAAGAGCGAAAGCCAAGCTGACGAGCAAAGCCAAGGTAAAGTTCTAGCTTGGCTGCGATTTTACTCTCGACGTTGCTTCTTCACTACTTTATCCTTCTTTCTTTTCTCGTTTGAAACATTTCTCAGCTCCTAAAACTTCCTCTCCTTCCTCCCAGGTCTCCCTTGTGAGCATTGGTCAGACAACGCATAAACTGGAACGCCCCTCTCCGCAGCGAGCATTGGTCAGGGAATTAAGGAGGCAACGAGCAGAGCGAAACACAACTACGTTTCACTCCCAGCGAACATTGCTTAGTGAAGGTGGCACTAACCCCTTCTTCCCGCAATCCTTAAACTAGCAGGTAGCGATAGAGAAATAATATGCCTTTAGTCTCTTTCTTCGAATGGTTTCGTGAAGAAAATTATTTCTCAGCTAATATATTCACTAGAGATCCTTTTGACTAGCAAATCAAATCCCCACCAATGTCCACCAGAGATCCTTTTAGAAAGAGAAACAAGTTTGGTTCTTATGATGGTGAATATCCATACTATATCCACTAAACCAACTATTTTTCATGTAGAAAACCTTCTGTGATTCATTAAACAATTGAGTCATGCAGTTTTTTGTTGTCACTTTTGTTTCTAGGTATAAGAATAAAAAAAAATTATGTAGTTAATTTTTCCTAGTTGATTTAAAAATTGATTGTATCTCTATTTTGTTGACGATTGCTAGTATGTGCAAATTTCTCAATGAATGTTTGACTAACTGGCTAAAATATGATGAAATCATGATAGAATAACAATACTTACAAGGTGTATTGTTATGCTCAATGTAAAGTTATGCTCAATCTCTATGAATGTATTTCATCAATTTGGGTGGTCGAATACTTTGTTTTCTTTTTTTTTCTTTTGCTTAACTAATGAAATTTTGAATATTAGGTTGCCATTTCATGGCATCATCAAGGAACAACAGCAATTACAATGTCAAATTTGAAAATGTAACATGTAGGGAATATGGACTAAGAGCATAGGTGTTAGTATCTAGATCGACTAAGAATCCAGGAAGACTATTATGGATGTAAGCATCATTGTTGGTTTTTTTTTTTTTTATCATTGTTGGTTAAAGTGGGTGAACGACGTGACTATGTTTGATGAAGACAGCAATAATATCTATTAAAAGTTTGGCAAAAGTAGAGACAATACAGTCAAGGTTAAGGAGTGAACAAATTTCTTATCATGGTCATAATCTGGGAAATTGGAATGGTTCGAGAATTGTCATGGTATTAGTGATTGTGAACTTGATGCTTTTGGCTGTGTACCTGATTTGTTTGTTAGTTCATCTAGTTAAGTAGTGGTTAATTAGTACTAGTATTGTAATGTGATAAAAAAATATAATTCTAGAAGCACAATCTACTTAATGGTTGTAATATATTGGCCAAATATGACTTTTATGCTTGCTTATGAAACAAAAGCATTAAATTCTTGCTTAGTCTGTGTTTCCTAGTTGGACAATAGTTATCACATAGTTTGTGGACATATCCAATGTCTTCTATTTTGTGATTCATATTAAATTATTGTGATCATGATGCTTACTACCACACCTATGTTTGTGTTTCATATCCAATATATCAGCTAGCACAAGAAACCTCTAATTTTTTACTACAGTTAATGGTTTATATATCAATGCTTGGTTGATGGATTGTGCAAACAATTGTTCGCCCGGTGTCAGTTGCCTTTCTAACTGTTCTCATGACAATTGCTGCAGCTCTAGCATCTAAACCTGTTGTGGGTTCTTCCATGAATATGATAGAAGGGCTTGAAACTAACTCCGCTGCAATTGTTAGACATTTACGCTCTTCTGCTGCAAGACCATTTACTCCTGGTAAACCTACCATTGCGTTCTTCAGTTCCTTTAGCTCAACCAGTTCCATAACTTCATCTATGATTATCTGAAGCAGAGGAAGAAAATACTAGGTGCACAAACTAACCAATCTTGTGTCTGAAATGATAAAGTTTAGCCATTTACCTTAGGCATGTCTACATAATAATTAAGAGATCTAAATAATTAATATTTGGCCTGCTATGGTTAGAGGTTGAAATGGTAGATAACATAACAAGTGACAAAAACAGCAAATAATATTTATTAATGCACTCTAGATAATTATAATTCATCTCTGATATCCTTCGGTAGACTTGAGCACTCCGATAGATCCATCTCTGGTGGCTTTTAGTTCGTCCTCACTGAGATCTTTGTCCCCAATTGTTTCATACTCAAACTTGAGCTTTGCAACGCAACTATCAACACTAGATGGAACCCTCCTTCGACGTAAGTGATTTAACAAGCACGTCGAGGAGCCCTCCTTCGACGACTGAATTCTTAAAAGTGAATGTGGCTTCATCGAGCACTTCTATCTTGTTCTTGTTGAGGCTTCCCGGTGGCAGATTTGAGGCTGTAGAGTAAACAAAAGAATTCATATATATCAAGTAGCTAGTGCAGCAAAAATCATTAAATTTCATATCCGGAACGAAGTAGAAAACATTAAAGGCAAAGTAGAAAACGTTAAATTTCTCCAATGCTAGCACATAACTAACACAGAAAATGGCACAGAACAAAAACTAGCACAGAACAGTGAACAACAAAGGTAGCTTACAAACTAATTTACAACCCTCATAGCAACTTCTAGGAAAACTTCGAAAAACTAATAGCACCCAATTAAAAAATAAACAACAATCTAGAAATAGTTTCATCTGAATGGATTACAACATGCACCCAAGCAAACATAAAGATAAGAAGTCATAGACTCTCCTTCCTTGAAATGGCACTTTCTGTCCACTTGTTGTCCTACAGCAATGAAAATTGTCAAGCATTTAGTAGCTGTTAAGCAATGAAAAAAGGAATGAGAGATATTAAATGAAGGTGCTATGTAGAATTGTAATGCATTCAACTTAAAATCACAAATCAGAAACATGGACAACAAGTGGAGATTGAATCTATATTCTCTGTTAGCTTAAAAGATTTGTAGGTTCTACCAACCCATCAGAACCTCTCAGAAGATTGAACATAGAAACAATAATGAACTTCTAACTCAAGGAACTACAACTACAAATATTATTTGAAAGTGATTAAAAGATAAATATTATTTGAAAGTTAATCACACACCTTTGCACAACTAAATAGTTACAATCCAGAGATCTTCACAAGTCACCTTTGCATATCTATAACAAAGAATTCTATAAATAGTATATAAAGTAGAAGTTATGTCGATTGCTAAAGCATAATAAATCAAACTTTCTTTTAAGTCTTTGAAACTGATTTCTTTATAATTTGTTCTATCTTAGACTGTTTTCTCTTTGTGGGTGGACGACCTCGAGATCGAACTTTTAATGGAGAGTGTATCACTTTTGCACTAGATGTAGATTCTTCATTCAGTTTTTCACAATCTTTTTCAACTCTTAAATGATCAATAGCAAATAACTTTTCACATGCATCTTTCAAGATTTCCACCAAAAGAGAACAACTATCTTCATTTCTTGCCTCAAGTTGTTGAACCTCTTGTATCAATGGAGTGAGAAGCTTATTTCGATGTCATTCTCCATCACAAGCATATTCATCAAAGATGTTAGTGATACTTTGATATCCATGCTTAATATCTTTACGCCATTGGCCCATAATATAATTCATAGGAACCTCAATTACCTTATTTTTTTATCAATACAGATATCACATGCCTACATAGAATTCCTCGAAACTCAAATAGACGATATAGACACTTCACTTGGCAATTTAACTCGGTGTAATGCACACTAAAGGAAACATCTCGTAAGGGTTCTCCTTTTTTTCCTAACATAGTTTCTACGACTTCAAATATTAAAGTTGTCCCTTCTTGCTTGACCAATGAGGTATTGCAAAACACTAATCCTCTTACTTCATCTTGGAACAACTTAAATAAGTTGTTAGTATAGAGACTTTGAAATTGTCTTTCAATAGGATAACCAGTTATTACTGGTATGATAGAATTAAAAGAGCCAAAATTCAAACTTTTTTCCTTTTCAATCTTTTTTTTTCAAAGCATTATTATACTGCTCAACAAATTGCTTTAAGGATGTTTTAGAATGAACATAGTCATTAAAAAAAGCATTCATGCTTTCACTTCTTTGAGATGTAGACATACCTGCCCAAAAGTTATCTTTGACGTATACAGGTATTGATAAGCACCATTTTATTGATTATTTTAATTGCTAAAATCCATGTTTGACACATGTTTTTATTGTTTAATTATGATTTTACCCTAGGTTTTGGAACTTTATCTTATTTTGGACTTAATTGCAAAATTACACATTTTTGGATTATTTGGCCACTAATTTTCTGATATATTTTTGTAGGCATGAAAGGATCCTAGACCTAGGGCATACTGGGTCAAACTTGAGTCGGATGTGAGCCGGATCGAATTATCAAGCCTAAGATTAATCCGGGCCGTCCGATTCAAGAGCGGCTAGATCAGGTAGTGTCATATCTAGATGTATGCTTAGAGATCGTGATGTAGCTCCTGCCTTTGACCCTGAGGGATCTGTAGTTTTCGGCCAGTATACTTTGTAGGTTAATTGTATTTCCTGTTATAGGATTTCAGACCGAGACCTAGTATACTGAGGACTTGGGAGGGCAGTATGTGTATCTATCATGCACCATCCTTGCATTGTTGCATGCCGGCGATCAGCGACTCCCTTGTGGTTGAGCCTAATCGTTTTCCGGCACATGATAGGCACACACGGCCACTCATGGGTTAGTGGATACCGTAGCGTGTGTGCATTTGCTCTGTATTGCTCCGCTCCACCGCTCATGGGTAGTGGTTTTGGAGCGTGGTAGCAAGCAGGGATCCCTTCTCTTCCCATAGACCAGAGAAGATGAGAGAGATATCTCCCCTATATATATATGGGGCGGAGTGTTCACTCCACCAGCATCCTGTCCACTCGGTCACTCAGGAGCAGTGATAGCAGGGTGCGTACAGTGTCACAGCTCTACCCACTCGGCCGACACAGTATCGCCTGTCTCGGTGACTTGACTGGTGTTAGGGGGTGACCATGACATTGCATCATATGCATACGATGCATTGTGCACTTGATTGTGTTTGCTGCATTTATTTGCTGGACTTGATTGACATGCATGTACTGGATACCTGTATACCTTGGTTTATATGTTATACTTGTTCCATAGGGATTTATTTCACCCTCTGCAGGATAGATGGATTCTGGTATGTATCTCTATTCAGTATCTTCAGTATACCCTTTCTTTCTATTGTTCATATGAGGTTGTATCAGCGTAGACTTCTATTGTTATTATAACATACTATGCATATCTACTGGGTATTCGCTGAGTTTATGGACTCACACCGTTGCCATATGTTTCTATTTCAGGTTGAGATACTTGGAGTCGCCAGAAGAGCCCAACAGCCAGTCCCTACCCATCGCGACGTCAGTGTTTTGTTTGTTGTACTTGGCGATGTATTTTAGTTCATATTTCCTTTAGGACTTTGTATATGTCTTGTGTGGGTTGTAGTGTGCCCTAAGTGGTTATTGTATATTGGTTGTTTCGTCGTAAGTCGGACCGGTCCGCAGTCAGGTATGGTTTACTTTGTGTTATGGTCAGTTTATGTTTTTGGTTTTGAGGCCTGAGGCCAAATATATATAATTAAACTGCGTGGTGATGTCTAGTAGGTTTGTGTATGTGTAAATTGTCCGCCGGACAGGGGAGGTGTTGTCCGATTTTATATTGGAACAGCGGCTCCTGGGTCTCGGGGCGTGACATGTAGTGACTTTCCGGGGCTCAAAATATGATTATGCTTAAGGTAAACACTAGTTATCACAAAACTTTCATCATTCTGAATAACAACATTAATCTTAGCTTTGCAATTCGTTTTCGCAATAGGTTGAGGGTATAAAACATTTTTTGCTTTAGATACTGTCTTACCATGTTGGACGTACATCCAATAGAGAAATATTTTTTCTTTCCATCATCTCCATTTTTTCCACCTAATTTAGAAATACAAAAACCAATATTTTGAGCATAAGATTTATAAAAAGATCGAACCTCCTCTTCAGATGAAAAAGTCATTCCAATCTCAGAAATTTTGACTTTATTTAAACTAGATGGGTCATGCACAGACTCATTGTTACATGCTGCCTCTTTTAAATCATTGTTGCTTTGTTTTATGACACTTTCTTCACCTGCATTTAAACCAAAATTCATGGCAAGTAAATAACTTAGGACATATTTTAGCTCAAGTCAATAAGAAAATTCAAACACACATGATACACTACATTTACATAACTTAGGGCATTCGGCTTGGCATGCAAAATGGAAAGCTTAAGCCATTCAAAGTGTTGGGACCGATAGACGAGCTAGAGGGGGTGATTAGCTCCGATTTGCTTGTAGATGATTTATCGCGGCGGAAGACTTCAAGCAATGCTAACACTTAGGATTTTACTTGGTATCCACCCCGGCCGGGTGACTAATCCAAGGATCCACTCTCCTCACTCTCTCATACACTATGACTGATCTCCTTCTTGAGGTGGAGAAATCTCTTACAAGCTTTCACAAAGATACAACAAGAAACAAAGCAAATACAAATGAAATCTTACAAGATTTACAATAAATAAACTCTCTTTGCTTTCCTTGCTATCTTCAAGCTTGTGATTGCCTCTAGAACCTTGGAAATGCAGCAGTAATATCCTCCAAGGCTTCCCTTGAGATGACACTGATGAAGGAGAAGAAGGGGAGAAGTCTTACGCTCAAAACCTGCGCGAAAACCCTTATACCCGACGCCTAGGGTTTCTGAATCGATTAGCCAATCGATTACCACGTCACACTTAGCTGTTCAACGGCTAGTTTTCGAACCGTAATCGATTACCAATGCCTTGAATCAATTACCCAATCGATTCAAAGCCTTTCTGTTCTCTTGCGCAAATCTCAGTGATCGATTACCCCAATCGATCAAGAGACACCTTAATTGATTGACCAATCGATTAAGGGAAGGCTGAATCGATTACTCAATCGATTCAACCATCTTCTGTTCTCGCAACAAACTCTCTTAATCGATTCCCCAATCGATTAAGTCTGACCTAACTTGTGCTCACAAGTCTAGGGTTCCCTACCAAGTGTCCGGTCAACCCCTTTGATCAACATAGATTTCTTCTGCCTAGTTCCCAACTAGTCTCTCGGTAGACTTCCACCTTGCCAGCATGTGATCTCCCCGATCCATCTAGACTTCACCTAGTCCCACTAGGTCTTTTCCCACGCCAGCGTGCGATCTCCCCGATCCACCTGGACTTCACCTAGTCCCACTAGGTGTGCCTAGTCCCACTAGGTCTTTTCCCATGCCAGCCTGCGATCTCTCCGATCCACCTAGACTTCACCTAGTCCCACTAGGTGTGCCTAGTCCCACTAGGTCTTTTCCCATGCCAGCGTGCGATCTCCCCGATCCACCTGGACTTCACCTAGTCCCACTAGGTCTTCTCAGTCAAGCCTCCAATCAACCTTGACCCGCTTGACATCATACGATATTCAAACATCATATGACATTCAAACATCATTATCAAACATCGAAACATCCAACCATAAGCTTACCAAGCTTACCAGACCTAAACTCACCCGAGCTTAGTCAAACTAGGTCAACCCTGACCTAACCAAGATTGCACCAACACAAAGAACCCTAATTCTCAACCCTAATCCAACCCAATAATAAAGTCATTGAACAATCTATACATACCCGATATCGTTGTTTGACAGTTTTTGATCGGATTGAAGGGAGACGGAAGCGAGAGGGGCTCCATCCTTCACGCCTCTTACGTTGCCTCCTTCGCTGACCAATGCTCGCTGCGGAGAGGGGCGTTCCAGTTTATGCGTTGCCTGACCAATGCTCGCAAGGGAGATGGCTCGCTTTGCTCACTACAGCGACCTAGGAGGAAGGAGAGGAAGTTTTAGGGCTACGAAATGTTTCAAATGGGAAAAGGAAGAAGGATAAAGCAGCGAAGAAGCAACGTCGGGAGAAAAATCGTAGCCAAGCTAGAGCTTTACCTTGGCTTTGCTCGTCAGCTTGGGTTTCGTTCTTCTCTTCGTCGGCTGGTCTGGGAGAAAAACTGAAGGACGTTCGGCGGCGCTAGGAGGAAGGAGAGGAGTTTTAGGGTTGGGCGCTCCTCTGTTTCGAAGGGAAAAAGCAAAGAAAATTAATGCAGTGAACGTACAACTTCAGGAGAGAGAAATGCCAAGATGACACTTTACACCTCCGAGCCACGTCATTCGCTCTTGGTTTTCACTCGTTGCATTCGCTCCTCCTATCATTTCTCTATTGTGAAATCATATTAGATGTTTAGACGGATGCCTATGGAAATTTTTTACTCTATTTGCAATCTTTATGAGTTTATAGTTAACTCATATTTAGTTATAATCTCATGACTTACACATTGTTAAATGATAGTTTATGGATTTTTTTGTTGATCGGAAATGGTAAGAGTTTATGGACTTATTATATTTTATATATTTTTTTATATTTTTATTTTGTCTATATTTTTGTAGATTAGAGTTGATTTTAGACCCAAAGAGGGTCTGAAATAATTCATTTTAGGCCTTCTTCAGGCCTAAAATATTTTTATTTCAGGCCCAAAGAGAGCCTAAAATGATTATTTCAGACACTCTTTGGGTCTGAAATCAAATTTAATCAATTTTTAATATTTTTTTCTATAATATATAATATAACTTAATCTTTACAAATAAATTTTATTTTAATTTCTATTTTATATATTTCTAATATATACAATTCTACCAATTCTATTTCTTTTTTTATTTTATATATCTTTCTCTATGCTATTTGTTTATATTTTCCGATATTTTATAATTTCTATTTATATCCTTATTTCAATTATTTATAATTATTTTGAATAAAAATAATTTTGATTTTGAATATTAGAGTATTTAATATTTTCAGATTTCAAACTCACGTTGGACCTAATATTTTAGGATTTTAGGCACAACGTGGTCTGATATTTATCCTATTTTAAAAATATTTTTTTTTAAATATATAATCATCATTTATTATTTATTTATACGATAATCTTTTAATTATTTTTTAATTTTGTCATAATCACAGCAAAATATAATAAAAGGTTCGGAATGAGTGCAAGTTGTACAAGACAGGAAGAGATATATAAGGTGAGAGAAGATGAGAATACCTGCTTCCCTACGTCCAAATCATAATTTATTATTTAAAATTAAATTATGAAAAGGTGGTTCGAATGTCTTAAAAAGGAACTATGAAAATGAGTAATTGGTGGAAGGAATATAAGAGGATTGAGCTTATTTTACCTATGCCCTTTCATAAAAAATAAATCATAAATTATTTTTTTTTGATAAATATAGATTATTACTCTCGTCTTTTGGTAATGTCATTTTATTTTTCATTCTTCAACATTTTTTTATACACTTTCTCTCATTCTGGGAGTTGGCTCGAGACCATTATTTATTGGGTTTCCTTCCTCATTTTATCTATATTGAAAGTCGATATCGCCAACAGTGATGAATTGTAATTCTTCAATGGCAGAAAATATATATCAGATTGACAACTGGATTTTGTGGGCCAATGGAATGGCCCACATGTTCTCAATTATTTAGTTGGACTCTTAGGAACCGCCCCTTGGAGTTATATAATTTGCAATTTATCCCTTATTTTTGCAAAACAATTCCATTTTACCTCCATCAATTGCCACTTTCTATTGAGTAGAACATTGATCTATTTGGTTACTTTCAAACCCCACTCAATACACACATGATAAGGATGTGGTCTGTCTCCAAGGTTTTGCCCGTTAGTATTTACTTGATATTTATTTTAATAGATTTTTAAATCAATTCTTCTAAAATATTTCATCTGATATAAATTAAATAAAATATCTCTATCATTTATTTATCTGCATTATTGAATAAGTTGGGGTAAAGGATATATCTTCGTTGCTCCCATGATAAGGATATGGCCATGCAGATAAAGGCAGTTTGCTTTGGCAGTGACAGCAGTCTGCCTGTCTGTAGAGATAACTGGCTTGATTTCCCTTCCTCGCAAGGACCACACATATATATACCCATCAAACCTTGTCTTTTATATATATATATATATATATATATATATATATATATATATAAGTTCAGTTTGAGTGAAGGAAATGAAAGTTGATGATCATGTGGTGTGTCTTCTTAATTAATATCTGGACTGAATCAATTCTGTTTTATTGGTGTTAGGTGATGTGCTTAATAATGATTGAATGAATAATCCAAAGGAATGGTGGCACTAAGGGTCCATGTGGAACGTCATAATCTGGCATTGATTCTTATTCCAATGTGGACCTGATCCTGTCCTGAACTGATCATCTCTCTGGTACACACAAGGACCACGGCCGCCTAGTCACTCCCAATCCTCCAATATTACGGAGTATAATAAGACAGAGAAGACAGAAGCAAACATAACATAGAAGGCAGAAACCTCATGGCATGGGAAGTATCTTTCAGGGTTTGGGATTTAGATCACGAGCATGGCACGGATAAAACTCATCTGAAGTATCCTTCAGGGTTTGCGGTTTAGGGTTTGTAATTACTTCTAATTTTCAGATAGAACATTGCAGAGAGGAGACAGTACTCGTGAGTGGAGCACAAGGATAAAATTCATTTGAAGTGTCTTTCAGAATTTGAGATTTGAGAGGAGACACTCCTCCTTTAGGAGCTTTCTCTAGTTATAGTTAGCTAGTTTTTTTTTTAAAATTTGTGCATTTTAGAACATTTATTGTTTGTATTGTTGGTAACGATTGAAAAATTATGATTTATGTTTTTTTTTAAAGGATGTTGAGGGGAGGATAAGATAAGGTGGAGTGAGATGCGTCGAAATTAATAGTCCATAATAAGGACAAAAAAAAGGGTTCCGTACCTTATCACTGCACTTGATGAGATTATTATATAACATAATTGTGGTTGGATCCACAATATGTAAAGCTATCCACAGTGTCAAAATTGTTTGAAATACGGCTAGCAAAACAATTAATATTGTTAATGTCATGGAATGTGATAGATTCGCTTGCTCTTGTAAGACAACGAATAATAGGGCATATATATAGGTTTTCTATGTGAATTTTATCGTTCAAATTTCATGTAAATCTTAATTATTTTTTCGATTTAAAATTTTTTTTATACTTAACACTAAATTCAACCACTAAATTTTGAAGACAAAATCTTCAATAACATAATCACAAGCTTAAAAAACAAAACAAAAAAATAAAAAAAAAATAAATGCATTTGATCCGCACGAATCCATCCGATAAAGCCCTTAGCAGGTATGATTCATTGTTATACACTTGTGCGCGCTCGAGGTGCTTAGAAAGTTATCTAGGCTTCCCGGCACCTAAATATTTAATACATAACTTTTTTTAAATAAAAAAAATTTTAAAATCCTAAATATTATACTCTAAAGTTATAGATCGAGATATCTAATTTTTTTAATTTTAAATTTTTTTAAACTTTAATATTATAATTCAATCTCTGAATCCTAGTAATAAAATTTTATTTGTTTAACTTTGAGCTAAAAATTTTTTTAAAAACTTTTTAATCATTGGAGTTGTTTGAATCCTATCTAGACATCTGGATTTGATATAGATGCCCTAGTCATGTACAAGTGCACAGGGATGAATGACGCAGCATATTAAAATTATATATATATATATATATATATATATATATTAAAAGAATATTGGTTTATAGAGTATTTATTTTTAAAAATATCAAAATAATATTTTAGTTGTCTAAAATACCCTTGTATATTCTTATAAGATGACGAGTTGATAATTCATATTTGTGTAATAGACGGGACGAAATCAAAGGGGGGGGGGGGATGGTGACCCCTTCTCTCTTGATTTTTTAATGTGATAGATATAAATTAAGGTATAAAAATAAAGGAGGAATAAAAAGTCAATTAGGAAAGGAGGGGATACAACTGCATAATTATCTCCTTCTACATAAATATATATTTTTCGTCCTTATAATATTAAAATGTTTAGCTCCGCCCTCCTAATAGATTTAATTTGAAGGTACTATACTATTTTATATTTTTAACCGGAACGTTCTTTTTACGATAATAATAATTTTTAATTAGTTTTAACACTTTTAGATTTTAGGAATTTTTCAATGTCTCAAGTCTCAACCAGGAGTGAAGCCACCAATCTTGTAATTTTAATTATCAGGCATAAATTTCATTGTTGTCTAAATATTAATTATTTTGGGAGAGTTAAATTGAAGCCACAACATTTGTCAAAGATATTCCCATTAGATCTTGGACAATGCAATGACTAGGAGACAGAAGAAGAATAGAAATTGGAATTGATTTGGACCCAATTATGATATTGTACATATCCATGCATTTCGCTACAAAATAAAATATCATTAAATTAAAAAAATATTATCAGATAATTATTTTGAAAAATAAAATCAAATAATATATAAAAATCAAAACAAAACAACACTCATCCTATTTTTTTATCACTCTATATTTTTTTAAAAATCTAAAATATTCATTTTTAATATTATTATAAAAATTTTGAAGAAAATTATTTTAATATCTAAATATTATTTGACTAAAGTGTAATAATAGAAGATGGTAAGAAAAGATGATAAGGGGTGATTCGTTGACTTCTAATGTCTCTGTTAATTCATTTTAAAATTTATACGAAAAAGATAAATTATGGAGATTATTAATTTCAATCTTATCATTTTGATTAGCATTCGGAGAGAACAGGTAGTACTGAACAGAAGATGGCAGAAAAGAAATATAATTAGGTGAGGTGGGGATGATAAAATGATAATGATGTGACCAAACTTCATAGGATGTGCATTTTAATTTAATCAATATATTTATATTTAAATAATAAATTAATAATTGATGTGTATTTCTTTTATATTAATTAAAAAGGTCAAGAATTAAAAAACGCTCTTGTTTTTTGAAAGCATCACCTCAACGTTCACCCTTCATTTTTTTTTAAATATTAAGGAGCGTTCACTTCATCCGTCTCTGTTAACGATCTGTTTGGAAGAAAGTTTAGGGACGTGTAAATAATAAAAAAAAAATAACGTCTACTGTTATTTGGGAAGAAAGAGGGTGAGGAAAAGGAAGTAAATTTTTTTACTTTTCTTTATCCCTCAAATAGCTTATTTATTTTATATCCTCATTTGCGGTGTAAAAAAAATTTCTCTTCCTTTCGTTCTCTTCTCTTTCCATTAATGAATCTTCGCTCACTACATTCAAACATAAGATAAATGATAGGATGGTGGCATTGGTGCCAGCAGCCGCAGTAAGACAGAGGATGCAAGCATTATCTGGAATGATTGAGCGTAAAGCATCTGTAGGTGGCTTTTCAAGTACGTTGTCAAATCCCAAGGCTTAACCCTAGATAGGTGGTGGAAACTATCAAGCTGGAGTACGGTAGAGACAGAGGAAATTTCCGACGGAGCGGTGAAATACGTAGAGATCAAAAAGAAATACACCAATAGCGAAAGCATTCTGCTGAGCCAACACTAACACCGAGAGACGAAAGTTAGGAGAGGAAATGAGACTTCGATTAGACCTATCAATATTATTATTTCCTACCCCATATATATATATATATAATATTTAATTATTTAAATAAAATAAAATCGTATTTAACTAATTATGAAATTATAATTGTGACAAATTCCAATTATAATAATTACAATTTATCAATATTACAATATAAATATTATTGAACATAAATTTTAATTGTAGTATTTATTATTTTAAGATTATTATAATATGAATATTAAATAGACATGCTAAATCAGTATTGTAATAATTATGAACTTATAATACAGCAATATAAATATTTTTAAATAAGTTAAATATGTATTATAATAATTATGAAATTATATATAATTATAATATAAATATTATTAAATATGTCGAGTTCATCCGAATGGATATAATTTAAATTTGAATTGACTATAAAAAATCAAAATAGATCTATCAAATAATCCAATGGGACCTAATATTACATCTAGCCTCCCTTTATATGGATGAGGAAAATTAGATTTATCCATCCCATCAAATAATTTAAACAGATTAAATTAAAATTTTATCAACCTAAATTCGCTATGAGCCAACCCGCCTAGGTTCATGAGACCCATGACAAATTTCAATTAGCTCGTTAATTGAGAAACAAATATAAACTAAGTTTTATATCAATTAATTATTTTTTATAATTTTAAAATAAAATATTATTTTTCATCACACATTAATACTTATTTATATCCATTTATATTTAAAATATATTTTTTTATACATTTGATTGATGAAATTTTTTAAAGTAAAATATTAAAAATATGATTTTGTTTAAAATTTTTTATAAGCCCGTGGATCTATCTGCCCAACCTACAATTCATCTTAAATTGAATTGGATTATAAATTTTTTAATTCGTTAAGATAACGGGTCGGCCTTTCTCATCCTGTCTCATCAAATGCCTGACTTGTTACGGACCGACTTACCCCATCATGGATGGGATCTCCCAGCCCCCTCCCGTCATTTATGATAAAAAAAAACTCTTTCGATTATTATTCAATTAAAATTGATAGGAGTTTTAGACAACTGCTCTAATAATTTGTGGTTATTTTCCCAATCTTATTAGAATAAAATAATACAAATCATAAAATAAAAAACTAATTTAAATATAAAATTTAGAATAAATATTTTAATATTTTTAATATTTGTCCGAAAAAACATCTTTTTTATTTAAGGTTTTAAATTTTGTGTAGTTGCAATATTAAAATTTTAAATAAAATAAGTAAATATATACATGTTTACTATTAAATTAAGTGCTAAATAAATCGCATCAGTTATTTTGAAAAATAAAAATGGTAAGTGAAAGGGAAACGGAAGAGAGGAAGCGAGTCCATCCGCGTGTCTGAGCACGTCCATGGCATCGGCAGCGGATCCAGCCTATTTGTAGTCACTTCCACCGCCTTCCTCTCCATTCTCGCCTCTTCTTCCTTCCCCTTTCCTTCCTTCTCCTCTCGCCCTCGACTCCTCCGCCGCCTTTGCACCTCTCGTCTCGGTGATCTTCGTCGCTGCCTCGTCTCCGGCTCGCCTTGTGGAGGCAGGTGCGTCTTCCTCTGAGTTCCTTGTCGGTATTTCTATTGTTGATTCGTCGTTTCCATCGCGAACTCTTGATTCGCCCTTGTTTGTGTGTGTGTGTGGGGGGGGGGGGGGGGGGGGGGGGGGGGGGGGGGGGGGGGAGGGGGAAGGGGGTTGGGGGAGGGGGAGCTGGTAATTGAATTGTTAAAGATCCTTCTTTGTTTTGTTTTGTTTTGTTTGTGCTTTTTGATTCGACGGATGTTACTTTAGATGCGGAAGCGTAAAGTTTATCTGTTCTTATGGCCGGTGGAATCGCATTAAGATCTCTTTTTGGATCCTGTCTTCCAAAGCCTTCCAAGAGGGGAAGCAAGAACCATGATATCAGCAGGTTGCTTTCCAATGGGTTTTCCTATTGCTTACACAATTACTGCTTTTGGATCTTCCTTCTTGCGTAGGTTGGAGGCTTCTTTCAGTCGGATCTCCGATTCTTCATTAATTTCAGCCCTCGGATCATCCGCCGCAACAGCACAATTAGTTTTGTGGTTTACAACACCTCGCTTGTTATATTTATTAAGGATTTGTTGAACACCATTAAATTTAGTATTTAATTGCAGTTGTTTGGCATTGCACCGTTTTTTTATTCTTTCTATCGATTCATTGAATCTCTGCTTCACAAATTTCCCTGTCATTTTCCCTTGAAACAAAAAGATTAACAGATCCAAAGTGTTTGCTAATGATGTATTTGTCGGGATATTGCAACAAGAAGGATAGTTTTGCTCCTGTAAATTTAGAAATCTTACTTTTTTTTTAATCTATCTCTTTAGGTTCTGGAACCAGACAAAGATTACGGAGGGCTCTCAGCCAACACTGTTGTTCTTTAAATCACTCTGGAAGTCACTGGGATACCATTCCCTCGCACCTTGCAAAAGGTGTGGGCTCGGGAGGATGCACTTTTCCCTGTCTCTATTCCAATTTTCACTCTCCTGCTTGTCTGGCTACTCTGTCGTATAATTGAAGGATCCCCAATTGATAATGGCTAACCTGTGAATCAGTTCCGTAGAAATAGACCATCTGATTCTTCATCTCCTAATCTTCCTTTTAGTTTTGTAGAGTTTGATAGGTGTTCTTCAGAATCATAGGGAAACAATAGTTGCCAAGTGCTTTGGTATCTTTGTGTTTACGGCTAGAAAATGGCATTGATCGGTTGCTTTTCCGCACTTTGGGTTGGAAAGAAGAAGTCCAAGGTGAGGAAAGATGGTATTTTTCTTTCCTGTTCTCTTTGATAAATTTGGTCTAGGTTGTTGTTCATTTCAACTTTTGCTTGCAGAGATTGCAGAATGAAATTCATTCAAAGGAAGAGAATATAATGGAAGCTTTGCCTATTAAGTCAGAAGCCCTCGCCTATGCAGCTATCCAGAAAGCAAGTAACAATGCATCTTTCAAATACTCTGAACCAATACAAGCCAATGCAAGCATAAGAGGTTCCACCGAACTTCAACTGGTAGGGGATGAAAAGAATGATGAGAACTCTCTCCAAATAGATGTGGCAGCTGAAGCAGCTTATGAGGGAGGTGACGAACATGATGAGATCATGTCATTCAAAAGGGATCTATCTGACCTTGATTTGCAGGCCCTGGCAGAAAAAGATGAAACCAGTTCCTATGGTTTGAACCGAAAAATGACCAATGGACCTGATAGCAAATCTGAGAAAGACGAGGGCATAACACCTGAATTAGTGATCCAGAGTGGGCATGTGAGTGATCCTGGGATGGGCCGCACGACTGCGTTTTGGGGCTCTCCTATGTTGAAGCGATCATGCTCTAATATTGAGACAAAGAGATCTAGTAAATTGCTCATGTCCCCAACCAAGTCCCATTCATACGACGATCTCAAAAACTTAGCTGGAGATTTCCCTGGAGAACCACCAAAATGGATCCCAGGTAGCCCTGCATCGGTAATGACTTCTTGCAGTGCTGATAAAGTGATGCTAAAGAAGAGATCTTCAAGCCAGGTTCTTCCTTCGCGAAGTAGGAAACTTTGGTGGAAGCTTTTCTTATGGAGCCACAGAAATCTTCATCGGAGCCGGTCAATGAAACCTCGTCGGTATGCTTCCATCAATCATACGTCCAACCAGAAGGATGGTTACTCCTCTGATACAGTAGAACCCAATCGTGGTACTGATTGGAAGAACAAGAAGATTATGGAAGAGTCTGAGGCTAAATTTAGTAATGATATATGGCCTCCAAACCAGTGGGTTGCTTTTTCAACAGAATCTTCCTCTTTAGATAGAGTGGATGCTTGGGTGCATAGTCTTGATGACACCCCACTATGCCCAATTGACGATGATGACAATGCAGATGAAATTGCACTCGAGTCTGCTACACCCCCAAGTTTTCTAGAGATTGGAGAATCATCCAGTAAAAACAACCATCGAACTGGTCGGCGTGCAATGGAAGAGGTCTTGCAGGCCAACAACATTATACAGTCCCTCCCTCCCTTTTCTTCAGTTGCTCACATTGCCGGCATGGGCTTAAAGGTTTTACCTGCAATTTCAGCTTTCAGTAGCCTCCGGTCTGTCAATCTATCTGGCAACTTCATAGGTAAAGCTTAGCTACAGACTCATGTAAATTAAAATAGGAATTGTGTATGCCTATCGATGTGGTATATGACTTATTTCATGTTTCTGTAGTTCACATTTCGCCAGGATCTCTACCCAAGAATCTTCACATGCTTGACTTGTCAAGGAACAAGATTGCTACAATCGAAGGACTTAGGGAACTAACAAGACTTCGAGTTCTTAATCTCAGCTACAACAGAATTTCACGAATTGGTCATGGTATGAATAACTACTTTTATCTTTTTGCTAGCAGATTTGCTTGTTATGCTCTTTAACTTAGTTTTCTCTATAGACAATAGTATCTATTTTTGGGTTACTGAAATACTTAAATCTTACAAATTACAATAACCTTCTCGGGAAGATATGCAATGAGTCCAATTATTTGACAAAGCTTGTGCCATCTACGCCCTTTATATGTTCTTAATACAAATTCACAGCTTGTACACTTGCATTCGTGGACTTGGAGTTTGTGGCCTCTTCCAGTTCTAAACCGATTTGGACCAAAGTAGCAATACACACAATTTCCTTTATCGATCTAGCAGCTCTTAATTGAACATTAATGTTACATTATTCTTGAACTTCTCGTATCCTCTTTAAAACTTAGTTTTGTTCAAATTATGACTGTTTTTCAGGGCTGTCGAACTGCACCGTGATCAAGGAGCTGTATCTTGCTGGAAACAAGATAAGTGGTGTGGAGGGGCTTCACAGGCTTCTGAAACTCACTGTTCTGGACCTTAGCTTTAACAAGATAACAACCGCAAAGGCTTTGGGCCAGCTTGTCGCCAACTACCACTCTCTAGTGGCCCTCAACCTGCTCGGTAATCCAATTCAAAGCAACATCGGAGACGACCAGATTCGCAAGGCAGTCTGTGGTCTCCTTCCGCATCTCGCTTATCTGAACAAGCAGCCAATCAAACCACTGAGGGCCAGGGAGGCAGCCACAGATAGCGTTGCAAGGGCAGCACTGGGAAATAACAGTTGGGGTTCCCGTCGGAAGTCAGTCAAGCGAGTAGGCCATGGTTCAAGCCCTTTGATCAAGGGCGTCGGCGAGGGGAGGAGCTTCAGAGGCATTGCAAACCCACCAAGGAGTAACAGAAATAGATCAAAGAGCAGAGACCAATACTCCACATCTGCCCGGAAATAAGAGAAGAAAAGCTTCATATTCTCGATGTATGAGATCGAGCAAGTTGAATCTGAATCGATAAGTGGCTTGCGCTCTGAAGACTCAAGTTGCATGGTAAAACATATTTGCTTTCGCTTTATCTAAATATGTGTGTTTCTAGTGAATAATGGAAGACAATCGGTGTTTGTTCATGTAAATTCGCACGCTGAAGTTTTCGATATCATCTATTTGTGCTCCTTTAGATCACACTACAGACTCAGATTACTAGTTTGTAGCTGTTTCTTTGTGAGTTTTCAACTTAAAGGGAAGGAATGTGGACGATCTACATGTTCATATTAGTCGGAGCTTTTCTACATGATCATCCTCTAGATGGTCTTAATCATTCGTGATCGTCTTGTTATGTTGGTTCGCAGGTCTTTGAATCTCAAGTAGTGCAATGCGAGATGGACGATCCAAGAGAAAATCGAAGTGTATATTTGGAGCAACACAACTGATGGCATCAAATGGACGAAAGACGAAGAGCAAATATGTCAATTATCTCCTAAACAAGGGATGTCGCTTTATAGTCATGTAGCTCTAGCAACTCTTACCATTCGAACAAAAAATGTCATATGAGCTATAACGATTTTATCTTATATGGAAAGAGGTTCAATATGTACAGGATGAAATCTCTGTGGATGATGAAATCCTTGATATTCGACTCTTGCCGAATCCTAATAAAATCCTATATGTTTATCATATGTGTCCAAAGCCTGGGGCACCCTATAGATCACTCGGACAAAGCATAGTCGAAGTTGGAGATGAAATGACTCCTAGACGACGAACAATATATATAAACATAACACGATCTAGCAAGCAGACAATTTTAACATAAAGATCTAATTATAAAAGTATTGTTTTAATAATCCAAGTTTTTAATTTTCATTTAGATGTTTCACCTACAAAGTAAATGTGAAGTAAAATTTATGTACATTTTTACGTTGACTTTCAAAATAGTCGTTAATACTGAAATTCGAATAATAATTTTTGTATTTATTCCCTTAAATGGAGATAATTATAAAAGTATTCGTACTATCCCACGATGTGCGCTGGAGGACTATTAAAAAAACATATAAATAATCAATAATTATTTGGATATGCGTTGGAAATCTATTAAAATATACAGATAATTAATAATTATTGCCCTATGTGATTAGAAATGCGGAAAATTACCGAACTAATTATCCCATATCATTTTTGTCTCCGTTGCGGTTTCCAATAGGATAATCTATTCATGATATTGTTCAAAATTCCTGATAGATGGCTACTGTAATAATCGATTTAAAAACTCATTTTAATTAAAAAAACTCATTATTTTTAATATAATATATCAAATTAATGATTAAATATATATATATATATATATAATATATATATATATATATATATAATTAAATAATTAGACAGATATTATTCATATCATTTCGAAATCTCTAGATTTATTAGCTAATTTTAGTTAAAAATCCGCTGATAAATTTAGAAAGTACAGAATGATATGAAACCAAATTTTATATATTTATCTAATTATTTTAATTATATTCATGCTCTAAAATATAAATTTAACATACTATATTGAAAGTAATGATTTTTTTAAATACGAATTAATTCGATTTGTATGAAAAAAATTATTGCTCTCAATATAGTATGTCAAATTAAGGTTTAAAAGTATAAATATAATCAAGAAAATGAGAGAAATATATATGATTCGATTTTATGTCATTTTGAACTCTCAAATCCATCAATCATTTTGGTGCAATCGTCCTCGGATTAAGGTTGATCAGTTTGACTGAACTCGAGTCGACTCGAATTTAAGTTTCGATGTTTGATAATATGTGAGAAAGATATTAAGTAGATTTAGGTCAATTAATCAGTTTTATCTAAATTTGACTTAGAAAATTTAAAATGATATAAAATTAAATCTTATGTGCTCGTCTAGTTGTTCTAATTATATTCATAATTTCAAATTAATATTAATTTTACATGCTATATTAAAAATAATGATTTTTTAATAGGAGTCAGATTTTTATCTTAAAAAAAATTAATACTTCACTACGTAGTAGCAATATTAATTTTTTTAATGATTAAAAAATCTGATTCCTTTTTAAAAAATTACTATTCTCCATGTAATATGATAAATTGGCATACGAGGACATGAATATAATCAAGAAACTAACCAACATATAGGATTTACTCCATGTCATTTTGAACTCTCTAGATCTATTAACTACTTCTGGTCAAATCCAGTCCAAAATAGATTGATGAA
>JAGFNQ010003998.1:169308-248464 GCA_024364735.1 Boesenbergia rotunda | reverse complement strand
CTACGAGTAATCCGAGGATTTAAAACGAGTTAAAAATTAGATTTTTCGATCAAGAGAAATAAGTCGAATCTGAATTAATCAGAGGCGCAACGGAAGCTTAAAATGGCTAAGTCTTTTGAAGGCTTATTGGGCGAATTAAATGAGTTTAATTCGCGAGGAGATGGGCTTGGTGTGGCCGGCCAAAGAGGGTGCCCACCCTCTTTGGTTTGGCCGGCCACAATAAAGGGAGAAACCAATTTATTTGGTTTAAATAATAAAATAAATCAAGTGCGATTTGTTTTATAAAATTATGGATAAATAAATTGATATATAAAGAGATTTATAAAGAAATTTGTAGAAATTTATTCTTTTTATGGAAATTAAAATGAACCATGAATTGGTTTAATTTTAATTAATAAAATCAATTATGAATTGATTTTTTCATGATAAGAAAATTTTATACAAATTTTATTCCATAATTAAAAAGAGAGATGCATTTGTTTTATTATAAAGTTAGTTATAATAAAACTTGGCATAATAGAATAATTCATAAGAAAATTTATAAGATAAAATTCTTATGAAAATTTATTCCGTTAATTCCGTTAGGAGGGAGACTTGGCAATGGAGAGGCTACTATATAAAGGAACCAAAGGCAAGCTTTGAAATCCAACAATTAATCAAGAGATTAAGAAGCTCTCTCCCTCTCCCTTATTCTCTCTCTCTCTCTAGGGCCTGCGCCACCTCCCTAGCCGTGAGCCATCACCAAGACGAAGCGGGTCGCGTCTCCTTCCTCCCTTCGCGGAATTTCGATTCCGTTACTTGGTGGTTAGTTTCTATATCTCTCTCTTGATATTCTAGTTGTGTCTTTGGAGAATCTAGTAGTTCTCATCGACACAAAACTCGTGGCTTTGCGAAGTCATCCCGAAGAGAACTCGGCGTGGACGCGGATAGAGGCGGAGCTTCCAAGGGACGCTACGGTTGGATCTCGTCCCTTACTTCGAGTTACGCGAGGTACTAAGTAAATTAGTTTACTTTTTCGCAAAATTTTAATTTATGATCATGTCCACACATCATAAGGTCGCATGCTAGATACGTGGTTAAAAATAATTTGAGAAATTATTTATGCTAATTCTTCCGCTGCACGTAAATATTTTAAAATTTACGAACCCGTATCCTTGTCAACATGCACCCGGTCCCAACACCTGAAGGGATTAAGCCCATAGGGTGCAAGTGGGTTTTCTAGAAGAAAACCGACATGGAAGGTAATGTTGTTACCTTTAATTAGTGGCAAAAGGATATCGTCAGAAACAAGGAATTGATTATGATGAAACCTATTCGCCAGTAGCTATGCTCAAATCCATTCGGATGCTCCTGGCCATAGCAACTCATTATGATTATGAGAAATGACAAATGGATGTAAAAACAGCTTTCCTTAATGGAAGTCTGCTTGAGGATGTATACATGACACAACCTGAAGGTTTCACATCGGTTAATAAAACCAAAGTATGCAAGCTTCGACGATCCATATATGGACTAAAACAAGCATCCAGGAGTTGGAACATCCGTTTTGATGAGACAATCAAAGAGTTTGATTTCTCACAAAATCCTGATGAACCTTGTGTCTACAAGAAGGTTAGTGGGTGTGCAGTCATATTCCTAGTGTTATATGTCGATGACATTTTACTTATAGGAAATGATATATCAGTCTTACAGTCAGTTAAAATTTGGTTGTCCAAAACTTTCTCCATGAAAGACCTGGGAGAAGCAACCTATATCCTTGGGATTAGAATCTATAGAGATAGATCAAAACAGTTGCTTGGTCTTTCGCAGTCTACATATATAGACCGAGTGCTAGAAAGGTTTAGCATGTCGGAATCCAAGAAAGGTTACGTTCCCATCAGGCATGGGATCAACCTTTCAAAGTCTATGTGTCCGCGCACAGATGACGAGAGGATTTGCATGAATAAGATTCCTTATGCATCCGCGATAGGATCTATCATATATGCTATGTTATGTACTAGGCCCAATGTATCATTTGCTCTGAGCGTCACAATCAGATACCAGTCTGATCCAGGAATGGATCATTGGGCGGCTGTCAAGACAATCCTCAAGTACTTAAGAAGAACTAAGGATGT
Source organism: Boesenbergia rotunda (assembly GCA_024364735.1). Taxonomy (NCBI): domain Eukaryota; kingdom Viridiplantae; phylum Streptophyta; class Magnoliopsida; order Zingiberales; family Zingiberaceae; genus Boesenbergia; species Boesenbergia rotunda. The sequence goes on along the minus strand of JAGFNQ010003998.1, from coordinate 246,350 downwards.
GTTCCTAATATATGGACAAGGTGATATGATAATACGTGGATATATAGATGCCAGTTTCCACACAGATAAGGATGACTCCAAATCTCAGTCTGGATACGTATTTATTTTGAATGGAGGCGCAGTAAGCTGGAAAAGTTCTAAGCAAGACACCGTAGCGGAGTCTACCACGGACGAGGAATATATTGCAGCTTCGGAAGCAGCAAAGGAAGCAGTCTGGATCAAGAAGTTTGTCTCAGAACTTGGTGTGGTTCCAACCATTGATGAAGCAATACCGGTTTACTGCGACAACAATGGAGCTATTGCACAAGCAAAGGAACCAAGGTCTCATCAGCGATCCAAACATATGCTTCGCCGCTATCATCTGATCAGAGAGATTAAAAGTAGGAATGATATACAAATTGAGAAAATTCCCACTGAAAGGAATTTAGCGGATCCTTTAACTAAGGCCTTGCCTCAAAGTAAGTTTGAGGGTCATGTTAGTGTTGGAAACTGGATGGCTAGAGAGGGGGGGGTGAATATAGCCAATCTCTTAGACTTAGACACAAATCAAATTTCTGCACTAAACTTTGTTAGTAGCACAGCGGAAGAAGCAAAGGAAAACGAAGCAGTGCAGTAAACCAAAAACAGAAATGAAAGCAAACAAAGACAGCTACCACGATCGCTAACAAGAGGGTTTACAAGGTTCGGGGATAACTTGTCCCTACTCCTTGGCGTGCCCTTAAGGTGGGCGATCCCTTGATCGTCGGCAGATCAAGCCCCAGAGTTCACCGGATATAACGCAACCTCATTCTCGGTGGAGAAACCTCTCCACAGCGTTTCAAACAAGGATATAGATTTAAGCTTAATGAAACACAGAGAATACTCTTACTCAGCACCTAGCAAGGACAAGAACACAGCGAGGTTATCCCGAGCTCCACCCAGTGACGATCTCACGCAAGGACTCCCTCCTTCGTGTCTTCTCACTGTTGGACTCCAAGCTCCTTGTTCTTTCCTCCCAGCACTCATGTAAGAGTTCGTTGCTTCTCGATTGCAGTTGCTTGCTCAAAGTAATGAAGACTTCAGGAACACAGCAAGCAAGTTGTGGAGAAACACAAGGCGCAGCAAGAACTTCAGCTAGCTCAACACTGAAACTGTCGAACAACTTCTCTGCTTCAGCCGAAGTCTCCTCCCCTCTTTTGTTTCTCTACCGAGCATCAGATGACACCATCCCTGCAGCTCCCAGCTACTCATCTGCCAACGCCAACTACCACTGAGCTATCCCTGGACTCCCTGAGCTTTCCTCAGCCAAGCTCCAGTCTCAGCTCCAGTCTGCAGCTCGGTCGTTGCAACCTGAGATGGAAAAACGGACAAACCTGCTCCAAGAAAAGTTCTCCATTGACTCTCCTTGAGTGTTTGAATCCTCCCCTGTCACCTGCAGCTCAATCAGACTGTTAGAGCAGTATTTCACACAGTAAATCAAAAATCAGAAGCAAATAGCAGCGAATCGGATATGGTCAGGCGCGATCAGAGCGTCTGACAGTGCAGTTTGAATTAAAGTGATCGGTCAACGGACCGATCAGAGAGCCTCCTGATCGGTCACCAGACAGATCAGGCTGGGTCCAGACCGATCAGGCTCCGTCCTGATCGATCCCCAACGCTCAATCAGAAATCACGATTTCTTTGAGATTCTCCTGGACCGATCACCAGACCGATCCCAAGTTGTGGATCGTTCACCGGACCGATCCACCCTTATATCGGGCGATATCTGAGTTTCTCAGCCCAAGCCTTCTGATCAGTCAACTGACCGATCAGGGGGTCTCCTGATCGATCATCAGTCCGATCAGATCATCACCAGACCGATCAGGCTCCGTCCTGATCGATCATAGTGAGGAACCCATGAAGCTGGATCGTTCTCCAGAACGATCTGAATAGTGATCCTGATCGGTCATCAGACCGATCAGGAGTAGTTTAGCAAGGGAACTCAACCTCACGATTCACTCCCTGATCGGTCACCAGACCGATCAGGAGCCAGTCAGTAGGTGAAACGCATACTCCCTGATCGGTCACCAGATCGATCAGGAGCACCACAGTAGGTTCCCAACCTCACTGTGTGCTCCCTGATCGGTCACCAGACCGATCAGTCATTGCTGGATCGGTCACCAGACCGATCCATGAAGGAGCAGCGTGCCAGATTCCCTGATCGGTCACTAGACCGATCCAGGGACTCAAACCTAGCCCTCCAAGCTATGTTTTCATCCACCTTAGCCCTCCAAGCTAAGGATTTTTCACCTAACTCTCCAAGTTGGGAATTTGCACCTAACCCTCCAAGTTAGGACTTTTCACCTAACTCTCCAAGCTAGGACTTTTCACCCAACCCTTTCGAATTAGGACTTTTCCAAACCTAGCCCTCCAAGCTAGGACCTGACCCTCCAAGCCAGGACTTTTTCACCTAATTTCCAAGATGGGAATTTGCACCTAACCCTCCAAGTTAGGACTTTTCACCTAGCCCTCCAAGCTAGGACTTTTCACCCATCTCTTTCGAATTAGAACTTTTCACACACCTAGCCCTCCAAGCTAGGACTTTCAACACCTAACCTCCCAGATTAGGATTTTCCAACACCTAGCCCTCCAAGCTAGGATTTTCCATACCATGCCTGATCCTCGATCAGGACTTAATCATCATCAATAATCATCCACCTAAACTAAAATCGGAGTCAATACCAAAACAACAATCAGGGCGCATCAATAATCTCCTCCTTTTTGTTGTTTGATAACCCGATTTTAAGTTTAGGGATTCGCAATCATGTTTTCCAAAATTTAGAATCATAGGGGAATCCAGATCCTCCCCCTACAACATGATCATCCTAAACTTAACCAACCAACACTCTCTCCCCCTTTGTCGAATACCGAAAAGGGGTCTAGAAAGGCTGTTAAGTTTAAACCAACTCCCCCTCAATCCTAGGGGTATCCCAAACAAACAACAATTTGATTGATATTTTATACACATATGAAAACATATGACAACCGGATATAGGCATGATAAACTAGGCATATGTATCATATGAGCATGGCATCATAAGCATGAAGATAGCTGTGGATCAAATATGTAGATAGTACTCATAGCATTAACAAGAAGCATACAAAAGTAGGATAACACATGCATCAAAGTCAGAAAGTCGAAGTCATAAAAACATCCAAGATGCAAGACATATGCATCAAAATACGTGTGGCACAAGACCACAACAAGCAAGTCATAGGGCATACAATCCAAAAGTAGCACGGTCAAATACACTGATCATCAAGAAAAGCAATGGACATCCAAACTCAAACGTCAGTGGGGGGGTCGTCATCGTGCATGAGGTCATCCATCGTGGCATAAGTAGATCCCGGTGCAGCGCTGCCCGAAGGAGCATCCCCTAGAAATGTATGGCGGCGCCACTCTCCGTACCACGTCTGCTACAATGCCCGGACCCCAGAGACAGTGGACTCTACGCCGGTCAATCAGCGATCGAATGACCTGAACTCCGAGCGGATCTCCTCTCGATGAAGCTCTCGTAAATGAAGATCTTGCTGGATGGTCCACTCGAGCTCTGAAATCTGCCAGCGTAGATCTGGCTCGGGCTCATCGTAGTCTCGCCAGCAGCATGGGCCTCATGAGGTGCAGCAACATCGGGTGGTGCCTGAAAATGTGGTGCTCCACCAGGTAACTCACCGTGACCTCGCCCATCCTTCCACACCAACACCCCGTCGCGCTCACGAATAAGAATGTCGGACTTGGCAAAGGCACGTCGACCCAGGCGACAATCCTGTTTGACCATGGGCACGGTCCTGTCTTTGGTGACATCAACACCAACTGACATAAGCCAGTCAGTGATGATATGACCAAATGGCATGTAGACCGTGTGACGGCTCGGCTCACGATATGATAGGATGGACTGGAAAATGCTCTCCATGATGTCGAAGTCCATCTGGCGGTGCATGCCGTAGAGCATAAGGCAGTGATAGGGTCGGATCTCGATCAAAGGCTTTGAAGTGATCGGTAAGATGCAATTTGTGATTATCATGAAAAGGACATAGTCAACTGGAGCAAGTCGTAGGGCTGCAAAAGTAGGGAAAACTGGACCCAATTCATTAAGACCGGCTGGGCGGGGATGACCAAAAAAGTGCTGATAGATGGAGTCAGGGGTAACATCTGCAAATGGGGCTAGCAGAGGATCAGGAAGTTCAGGGTAGATCGAATACAGATTCGGTGATCGTCGACCACCTAAATACTCTGCCAAGATCTCATAAGAAAAATCAAGATTCATCTTGCTGACTCGAGTAGTGAACTCGAAGCCCCCTTGAGGACCTTGCTGAAGATTATTGTAGAATTCAGAGACTAGGTTGTAATTGATAGTTCTTTCCAAGGAAAGAAGAAAACCCAGATTGTAGAAAGTGACAATCTCCATGACGGAGGGGCAGTGCTCAGTTAGGAAGAGGACATCAATGGATCGGCAGGGTAAGAGTTTGAAGGTCCTTGCTTGGAAGGCTTGTTCACAGGCCGCATTTGGGAACCAGGAGCTAGAAGAAGGTTGTGGCCTTCTGGAGGGCCCAGATGTAGCAGGGGTTTTTCCCCTTGAACTGCCCTCAGCTGCTTCCTTGCCCTTGGAGGATTTTCTAAGGAGTCGAATTAATTAAACAATCATGATTTAACCAGGAAAGTGATCACACATGGTTTGAATCGATTGATCAAGATGGACATAAGTTGAAACACAAAAATTCAAGAATTGATCATCAAGGGTAGGACCCAATCAGAGAAGGCAATCAAGACACAATGATCAAACGAGCGCATAGTAATCAGAAGATAGAATTGATCAAGAGCAGGATAGGACATAGATAGGTCACGGCCAAATTAAGAGATCACGGCACAACAAAAAGTCACGACACAAAACATGGTTAGCCTCACAACATAATTTATGAAATGATTTGTAAAAACTCACTTTGGTGCCATTAGTAAGGTTCTTGAAGGGAAAACGTTTGCGCAGGAGAAGCTGTTGGCACAAGTGAGAGATCGTAAGCCCTTCAGCGAGAAAACGTCGCAGGAAGCAGGAAGCAGGAAGAAAACAGAGCCCGGAAGGAACTCCTTAGGACTGCACGCGCAGAGACTCTCTCGAGGAAGAAGAAAGCACTGGGATGCTTTCGCATGACACAAAGGTTGCGCGAGGAAGGGGTTTCGGCGCTAGGGTTCGGTGCTGAAGAGGTTTTCGCGAAGTTAATCGGTTGGTGGATCGGTCCACCAACCAGAATTTAATACGATTGAACGGATCACCGTTTGATCTGATAGCGCCCAGACCGATCAGGCTATAGCCTGATCGGACTGACCTGGTCCTGATCGGTCTAGTGACCGATCAGGCGCGCTCCTGATCGGTCGTCTGATCGATCAGGGCATGGACAGTAGGGTCCGAAGAAAAACCTGGGAGCCCCCTGATCGGTCTGTGGACCGATCCCCATCGGGTGCCAGATCGGTCCGGGGACCGATCCAGGCTAACTCAGAACACTTGGTCAAAATTTCAGAAAGTCACTGCTGGCCCTCCGATCGGTCTGTGGACCGATCGTTGCAGGATGGAACCAGATCAGTCCGGAGACGGATCAGGATTCCTGATACGATCTGAAACATTCAGTTTCAGATTTTCAGAATTTTTCCCATGAGATCTGATGAAGTTTATCGAACTTGGACATAATCTCCTGACTAAAATAGATCCTTGAACAAGGATCTAAAGTCCTTATAGGTTCAACAATCACTTTGATCCATCCAAATGGAGTCAAACTCAATCAATCAATCATTCAAGCAAAGTCAATCAAGTTTTGTTCCAAATTCATGTTTCCAATCAAGTTGCCTTGATTGGAATGTCCAAGTATGATCATGGAGCCAAATACACATATGTTATGCATTGGTTTTCCCCATACTTGGTCACCGAAGTGATTATTATCTCGTCAACTTAATTTCTCAAGGGATGTATTGGCATTTTGAGAAATTGAGTTGATCCTAACATCTCACCCCATATCTAGCAAACAAAAGCGTTTTGATAAACCTTATAGTTCGTGTGAGATGTCCCCAAAGTTACCCAATTGTTTCCCAACAATTTCGAAATCATCATGAAGGGTTTAAAAGCATTTTGAAGTTCATGAAGCGCGACACATTCTCAACTCCCTTCTTAGGAAACTAAATTCATTTTCGGGGAGTGGTTTAGTGAAAACGTCAGCTAGATTTGATTTGGACTCTACATGCGAGAGTACAATATCTCCCCTAGCCACATGATCCCTAATGAAGTGGTGACGCACCTCAATATGTTTGGTCCTAGAATGATGGACTGGATTCTTGGTTAAGTTAATTGTGCTAATGTTATCACATAACACTTGCACACCCTTGTAACTCAATCCATAGTCCTCTAGAGTATGTATCATCCACAACAATTGTGATATGCTCTCTCCCATGGCGATATATTCTGCCTCGGTCGTGGAGAGAGCAACACAATGTTGCTTCCGACTTGACCAACTTACTAAGGACGAACCTAAGAATTGGCAACCCCCACTTGTGCTCTTACGGTCCAACTTACATCCAGCGTAGTCGGAATCCGTATAGCCAATTAAATCAAATGATTCGGTACGGGGGTACCATAGACCGACTCTTATTGTGCCTTTAAGATATCACAAAATTCTCTTCACAGCGATTAAGTGAGATTCCTTGGCACAAACTTGATACCTAGCGCACATACCCACAGCGAAAAGAATATCAGGTTGACTAGCTGTGAGGTATAGAAAACTACCTATCATGCTTCGATATTGAGTTAAATCAACGGGTTTACCACTCTCGTCATTGTCTAATCTTGTGTTTGTGGCCATGGGAGTGGTTACCTCTTTTGAGTCACTCATGTTAAATTTTCGAAGCATTTCTTGTGTATACTTTGATTGGTGCACATGGATACCATCGCGAGTTTGCTTGATTTCAAGTCCAAGGAAGAAAGTCAATTTTCCCACCAGACTCATTTCAAATTCACTCTTCATGTGTCCAATGAACTCATTTAAATATCTCCTATTGTTTGAGCCACAAATTATGTCATCGACATATACTTGGGCTACAAAAATATTGTCACCATCTCTTCGTAGAAATAGTGTAGGGTCTATTTGGCCTCTAACGAAGCCCTTTTCAATTAGGAATGTCGACAACTGCTCATACCAAGCTCGGGGTGCTTGTTTAAGGCCATAGAGTGCCTTTTTGAGCTTAAACACGTGGTTTGGGAATTCAGTACTCTCAAACCCCGGAGGTTGTTCGACATAGACCTCTTCTCTAATCAAACCATTTAGGAAAGCCGATTTGACATCCATTTGGTATAATTTGAATCCGCGATGTGCTGCAAATGCAAGCATCAATCGAATGGACTTTAATCGTGCCACGGGTACATAGGTCTCATCATAATCAAGGCCTTCAACTTGACTATAGCCCTTGGCTACTAAGCGTGCCTTGTTTCTAATGATTTCTCCCTTGTGGTTCAATTTGTTCTTGAAGACCCATTTGGTTCCAATGATGGTGGTCTTCTTAGGTCTAGGGACTAAGTCCCAAACTTGACTCCTTTCGAATTGACCTAGTTCATCTTGCATTGCAATAATCCAATCGGGATCATTTAATACTTCATCAATTTTTCTAGGTTCAATTTTGGAAATTAGGGCAACTTTATTAGCCTCATTCCGGAAGAATGATCTAGTTCTAACCCCATGATGGATGTCTCCAACAATCTGGTCTTGGGGATGACTAGAGGCTAATCTAGTTTGCCTTGGTGTTGGTGGTGCTTCTTGAATAGGTTCACTAGACACAAGGTCAGCCTCAGGATCCGACTGATCTATAGATTATCTAGGCTCACCGTCATCGGATTCATCACCATCAACAACATTTGGACTCTCATTCAAACTTAGTCTTCTAAGTTCGAATTGGACTTCATCTTCTGGTTGACCATTGACTTTTGGAATTTCTTCAAAGACAACGTCAGAAGATTCTTCAACCATTCTAGACTTCTTGTTGTAGACTCGATAGGCTTTGCTAATAAGGGAGTACCCGACTAGTATCCCTTCATCAGCCTTTGCCGTGAACTTCCCAAGATGATCCTTGGTGTTGAGAATGAACACCTTACAACCAAACACCCGAAGGTGTTTAACCGTAGGTGGTTTTCCAAACCAATGCTCATGGGGAGTCTTTCCTATAAACCTATGAATAAGGACTCGATTTTGCACATAGCAAGCTGTATTTACAGCTTCAGCCCATAAGTAACTCAGGAGTGAGTACTCATTAAGCATGCTTCGTGCAGCTTCTTGTAGGACACGGTTCTTCCTCTCTACAACACCATTTTGTTGTGGTGTTCTAAGAGTAGAGAACTTATGTCTATAACCCCTATCTTGACAAAATTCTAAAAACCTTTGATTTTGAAATTCACCTCCATGATCACTCCTAATTGTCTTAATTGTTAATGATTTTTCATTTTCTACCCTCCTACAAAAAGAAATGAAAACATCTAAGGTTTGATCCTTATATTTTAAAAAGTAAGTCCATGTATATCTAGTGAAATCATCAATGATCACAAAGCAATATCTACTTCCATTCAATGATATGATAGTACTACAATCAAATAGATCCATGTGAAGTAAATCTAATGCAGTAGAAGTACTTACAGCGCTTTTACCTTTATGTGCAGATTTTGTTTGCTTATCCATTTGACATGCATCACAAAGTTTGTCTTTTTCATACTTGATGCTTGGTAAGCCACGAACCAATCCCTTGTTGGCCAACTTTCGGATGTTCATCATGTTCACATGTGCTAGCCTCCGGTGCCAAAGGGTGGACTCTTCTTCTTTTGACATGAAACACTTAGCAAAAGCATTAGTAGCACTTTTAAATGAAACTTGATAAATATTGTCTACTCTTGCTCCTACTAGTACCGTGTCTAAGGTGTCATGTTGTCTAACTAGACATTGACTTGGTTGGAAATCAATTGTGTAACCCGTGTCACACAATTGACTCACACTTAGGAGATTAAATTTCATCCCCTTGACTAGAAGGACATTTGAGATTCTAAGACATTCGGATATTTGAATGTCTCCTATTCCTATGACCTTAAGACTACCATTGTTACCAAATAATACATTACCTCTATTTTTCTTGTGAAGTGTGGTAAACAATGATCTATCCCCAGTCATGTGTTTGGAGCATCCACTATCAACGAACCAAGTTGATAGATGCTCCCCCTCAATCATTACCTCTTCATCATCCGAAGATGATGAAGCCGCGTTTGAGGAACTTGAAGATTCATCCCTGCTTTCCTCTCCAAGAGCCATAAGTGTCACATGCCTTGTGCTCTTCTCCTCCTTCTCTTCATCGGATGAGCTAGAGGATGACTCATCCCAAGTGGCCTTCAAGGCCTTCTTCTTCTTCTTGGATTTTTCTTCTTTCTTTTTGGATTTCTCCTCCTTCTTCTTGAGTTTTGGACATTCATTCTTGAAATGCCCTTTCCTACCACACTCAAAGCAAGATGCATTAGTCTTATCAAGTTTGAATTCACTAGAGTTACCTCTACTCTTGAAGCATCGACCCCTTCTCATCATCCTTCTCACAAAGTTCGCCATTTCGGATGAAGAGGAGCCGCTGCCATCTTCTTCGGAATTGGACTCGGATTCGGAGGAGGATGAGGATGAGGAAACTTCCTTCTCCTTCTTCTTCTTGTTGGACCGGTCCCCTGTAACTAAGGCAATCCCCTTCTCCTTGGGGCCTTTGTTAGCCATTTCATGTAATTCCATCTCACAAAATAAATCATCTAGCTATACAATGGATAGATCCTTGGATACTTTGTAGGCATCCACCATGGATGACCACAAAGCATTCCTTGGAAAGGCTTTCAAGACATACCTCACAAGGTCGCGATTTTCGACCTTTTCATCAATCGAATGAAGCCCATTGAGGATTTCCTTGTGTTGGTGCAGGAAGCACCATATCGAACCTTATTTTGATATTGGCAAAGGGTTCAAAGTTAAGTATTATTGGGGATCTAATGTTGTTACTCAAGTGTGCAGGAAAAGTCCTAGCGAAGGACTGCTAGGCACCTGGCGAAGGAATGCCAGGATAAAAAGTCCTAGCGAAGGACTGTTAGGCACTTGGCGAAGGAATGCCAAGACACAAAGCCCTAGCGAAGGACTGCTAGGCACCTGGCGAAGGAATGCCAGGATACAAAGCCCTAGCGAAGGACTGCTAGGCACTGGCGAAGGAATGCCAGAGTAAAAAAGTCCTAGCGAAGGACTAGCGAAGGACTGCTAGGCACTGGCGAAGGAATGCCAGAGTAAAAAGTCCTAGCGAAGGACTGCTAGGCACTGGCGAAGGAATGTCAGGGTATTGAAGCCCTAGCGAAGGATTGCTAGGTATCAGGCGAAGGACAGCTTGGGATCCAAGACCTGGCGAAGGACCGCTAGGAAAAAGTCCAACCAGAGGAGCGGTTGGCATCAGGTACATTCTCCTGAGAGGAGTAGGTGAGGACGCGTTCCCCGTCGAGGGAACAGTAGGCGTCGGTTCGACCTAGGGCTCCATTTAGGAGACCCAAAGTCAGAACCAAGACAGCTAAGGCTGTATAAACATAATACTCTATTGCTTTATATTGTTTTGGACTAACCCTGGATGTAGGACCGAAGGAACGTGTGTCTGCAGCTCAGAATGACCAAAGGAGAGAGGCAAGTAGCTGAGCAGGGCGCCCTCAGTGTCCCGGGCGCCCCCAAGGCCAACACAAAACAAGCGAAGTAACAGGGGTTTCGGCTACTTACTGGCCGGGGCGCCCTCAGCGCCCAGGGCACCCCAAGCGCCCAGGGCGCCCCAAGCGCCCAGGGCGCCCCCAGCTCCCAGGGCGCCCTGCGCCTACGCCAGCCAAGCCGATTACCCTTATCCAGCCGAGAAGCCCGCGCTGAAGGAGTCAAACAGGGCGCCCCCAGCGTCTCGGGCGCCCCCAGTGTCAAACCTCATCCCTATTCGAGTGGGATAGAGGTTGACCGAGTGAAGCTCGGATCACGTGACACGTGGGGGGCACCCTCGACGTCCAGGGCGCCCCGAGGTGCTATAAATAGCACCCAACGCCAAGGCTTTCGACAACATCTTCTTCCAACGCTGTTACGTTCTTCTGCTCCTGCGCTTCGCCCCAGAAACCTTCCAACCAGACACGAAAGCGCTGACGACGTCCCTCTGCTCCGAGAAACATCCGATATCGGACGTCGGTAACGAAGAACTGATTTTTCATTTCTGTTATACTATTACTGTACAACAATTGTAAACTTTTGTAAGAATCTTTGCGCGATTATAGAATTGCCCTCAGTAAACGGTCAACGACCATGGGCCTTGGAGTAGGAGTCGACCCAGGCTCCGAACCAAGTAAAAATCCCTGTGTTTGCGATTGTTCTTATTCCGCTGCATACTTACTCTATTCACTTCTGAAAAGTTTTCATGATATTCACCCCCCCCCTCTATCATGTCTCTCGATCCAACACCTTAAACCGGCTATGAAGCTCACTTACCGACTCATTCTCCTTCATGGAGAGATTTTGGAGTTGGTTGAGGAACAAATCCCTCTTTGCGATTCTTGAGTCTCAGGTAACCTCATGGAGCTCAATGAGTTTGTTCCACAAGTCCTTTGCTCTTGTGAAGGGACCAACCTTGATGAGTTGGTCTTTGTTCATGCCACATTGTAGAGTGACAACCGCCTTTGCGTCGGCTTCACTCTTTCAAGTTTGTTCGGCAGTCCATCTCCACGACTCAAGTTCTTTGCCTTCATCATCCTTGGGAGGGGTGAATCCCTCCTTCAACGCGAACCAAGTATTGATGTCCATCTTCAAATAGTATTCCATCTTCAATCTCCAATATTGGAAGTCGGCGCCATCGAAGAATGGAGTTCGAGTGGTGGAAAAACCTTCCCTCGATGCCATCTCGTTGATAACTCTCGGATGTTAAGCCGTAAACCGAGCCCCAAGCTCTGATACCACTTGTTGGAAATCGGATGGCTAGAGAGGGGGTGAATATAGCCAATCTCTTGGACTTAGACACAAATCAAATTTCTGCACTAAACTTTGTTAGTAGCACAGCGGAAGAAGCAAAGGAAAATGAAGCAGTGCAGTAAACCAAAAACAGAAATGAAAGCGAACAAAGACAGCTACCACGATCGCTAATAAGAGGGTTTACAAGGTTCGGGGATAACTTGCCCCTACTCCTTGGCATTCCCTTAAGGTGGGCGATCCCTTGATCGTCGGCAGATCAAGCCCCGGAGTTCACCGGATATAACGCAACCTCCTTCTCGGTGGAGAAACCTCTCCACAGCGTTTCAAACAAGGATATAGATTTAAACTTAATGAAACATAGAGAATACTCTTACTCAGCACCAAGCAAGGACAAGAACACAGCGAGCTTATCCCGAGCTCCACCCAATGACGATCTCACGCAAGGACTCCCTCCTTCGTGTCTTCTCACTGTTCGACTCCAAGCTCCTTGTTCTTTCCTCCCAGCACTCACGTAAGAGTTGGTTGCTTCTCGATTGCAGTTGCTTGCTCAAAGTGATGAAGACTTCAGGAACACAGCAAGCAAGTTGTGGAGAAACACAAGGTGCAACAAGAACTTCAGCTAGCTCAACACTGAAACTGTCGAACAACTTCTCTGCTTCAGCCGAAGTCTCCTCCCCTCTTTTGTTTCTCCACCGAGCATCAGATGACACCATCCCTGCAGCTCCCAGCTACTCATCTGCCAATGCCAGCTATCACTGAGCTATCCCTGGACTCCCTGATCTTCCCTCAGCCAAGCTCCAGTCTCAGCTCCAATCTGCAGCTCGACCGTTGCAACCTGAGATGGAAAAACGGACAAACCTGCTCCAAGGAAAGTTCTCCATTGACTCTCCTTAAGTGTTTGAATCCTCCCCTGTCACCTGCAGCTCAATCAGACTGTTAGAGCAGTATATCACACAGTAAATCAAAAATTAGAAGCAAATAGCAGCGAATCGGATATGGTCAGGCGCGATCAGAGCGTCTGACAGTGCAGTTTGAATTAAAGTGATCGGTCAACGGACCGATCAGAGAGCCTCCTGATCGGTCACCAGACCGATCAGGCTGGGTCCAGACCGATCAGGCTCCGTCCTGATCGATCCCCAACACTCAATCAGAAATCGCAATTTCTTTGAGATTCTCCTGGACCGATCACCAGACCGATCCCAGGTTGTGGATCGTTCATCGGACCGATCCACCCTTATATCGGGCGATTTCTGAGTTTCTCAGCCCAAGCCTTCTGATCGGTCAACTGACCGATCAGGGGGTCTCCTGATCGATCATCAGTCCGATCAGATCATCACCAGTCCGATCAGATCATCACCAGACCGATCAGGCTCCGTCCTGATCGATCTTAGTGAGGAACCCGCGAAGCTGGATCGTTCTCTAGAACGATCTACACAGTGATCCTGATCAGTCATCAGACCGATCAGGAGCAGTTCAGCAAGGGAACTCAACCTCACGATTCACTCCCTGATCGGTCACCAGACCGATCACGAGCAAGTCAGTGGGTGAAACGCATACTCCCTGATCGGTCACCAGATCGATCAAGAGCACCACAGTAGGTTCCCAACCTCACTGTGTGCTCCCTAATCGGTCACCAGACCGATCAGTCATTGCTGGATTGGTCACCAGACCGATCCATGAAGGAGCAGCGTGCCAGATTCCCTGATCAGTCACTAGACCGATCCAGGGACTCAAACCTAGCCCTCCAAGCTATGTTTTCATCCACCTTAGCTCTCCAAGCTAAGGATTTTTCACCTAACTCTCCAAGTTGGGAATTTGCACCTAACCCTCCAAGTTAGGACTTTTCACCTAGCCCTCCAAGCTAGGACTTTTCACCCAACCCTTCCGAATTAGGACTTTTCCAAACCTAGCCCTCCAAGCTAGGACCTGACCCTCCAAGCCAGGACTTTTTCACCTAATTCTCCAAGATGGGAATTTGCACCTAACCCTCCAAGTTAGGACTTTTCACCTAGCCCTCCAATATAGGACTTTTCACCCACCTATTCCGAATTAGGACTTTTCACACACCTAGCCCTCCAAGCTAGGACTTTCAACACCTATCCTTCCAGATTAGGATTTTCCAACACCTAGCCCTCCAAGCTAGGATTTTCCATACCATGCCTGATCCTCGATCAGGACTTAATCATCATCAATAATCATCCACCTAAACTAAAATCGGTGTCAACACCAAAACAACAATCAGGGCCACAATGCATCAACAGTTAGAGCCTGTGGTATTGGGTACTGTAGCAATTGGCATTAGACCAAGTGGGAGTTTGTTAGTGACATGAGAGAAGTGTCCTAAGGTAATCGCCTTATGATTGTAATCATTTATTTTTTTTAATGAATGAATATTCACTATTTGAGTATACATGATTATTTGATTAAGATCTTAAGCTCATTTACTGAATGTCCGCAATACAATTCACAGCATGAGAGAATTTGTGATGAATTCATAACTAGTGATTATCTCTACATGTGCAATTGTGAAGTATTGAAATTGTCCCTAGTCGATGAATTGATAAATACGGACACTATCAATTCTGTTGAGACTAGCATGGGTTATTCGCTAATCAGTTGATTCTCACTGGCTGGTGACATGGAGATGTTCGGAGATAAACATGAATGCTAGTTAAGGGAACTAGTGCATTGGAGTGACTGGCTGTAAAACTTCATATGGTAGTCTACATATAGATATGTCAGTGAAGTTCTTACTGCAGCTTAAGTGCGATGTTCCTTTGACTTGCGGTGTTCAAGTCATCTAGGTCATGGAGACTTATACTTTGACATCTTAAGCAAGCATCTCCAAGGAGGTGTGGACCCAGGATGATTGGGTATAAGTCGAAGTGCCCGAAGATGTTTGAATAGCCTACAAAGGATTCACCACTCCTTGCGAGGAGATGTATACCCGAGGCCTATCGTCAGATTGTTACTCGAAGTCTCTGGCCAGAGCATGACATGTTCAGAGTATGAATCTCTTAAATATATGAGAGTAATTAGAATCTATAGGACGAGGAAACGTTACTTGGGCTAGGTGTGATGTAGTCAGCCTAGTGGGGACTGACACACATATACCATGTCCTGAACCAAGAGGGTATAAGATGGTGAAGGGAATGGGGCACGATTCATTATAGCTGCTGAAGGGTTTCAGAATCATTTCTGAGATCAACCGTTGATCTTTCAATTAATTGGGGATCATGATGTACTACTAGGTGTCACTCATGATCATTCTATAATTAATTAGTTAATTATAGACGGCCAACATAAATTGAAAACCTATTTGGTCACACGCATAACGAGTAATTCAAAGGATTTAAAACGAGTTGAGAATTGGATTCTCCAATCGAGATAGACTATTTTTGGTAAGTCCAAATAATAGTCAAAACTGAATTTATTTCAGACGCATCGGAAGCATAGAATGGCTAAGTCTTTTAAAGACTTAATGGGTGAATTAAATAAGTTTAATTCATTAAGGGATTTGATCCAATTGGGGGTAGATGGGCCGGCCAAGAAGGGGGCCTCCTCTCTTCTTGTCATGGCCGGCCACCACCATAAGAGGATAAGGCTATTTTGGTTTGTTTTATAAAATAGACCAAAGGTTGGTTTATTTTATAAAAGCTTATATATAAATTTTATATATATAAATTTTTATAATGAACCAATAGTTGGTTTGTTTTATAAATTTTTATATAATGAATCAATGGTTGGTTTGTTTTATAAATTTTATATAATCATGCCAAAAGAAAGAGAGCCTTGATTATGGATTGATTGAGAAATTATTACATAATCAAGAAGAAGAAGCTTGATCATGAGAGCCTTGATTATGGATTGATTGAGAAATTATTCCATAATCAAGGAGAGGTTTGCTTGGATATTAAGAAACCTCTCCCTATATAAAGGACCCAAGGGGTGCCATGGAAGAGGATCGATCCAAGAATTGCTTGGGCTCTCTCCTCTTCTTCTCTCCCTCTCTCTTGGCCGGCCATAGGCATCCCCTCCCTCTTCTTGCCTTGAGCACAAGGAGAAGCACCAAGGCGACGAAGTTCTTCCTTGGGACAATCTTCCTCTTCGGCCATCATCACCTTGGGATTGGGCGCAAGTCATCTTCCTCCTTCTCGCCGGAATTATGAATCCGACCAACCTTGGTGGTGAGTCTTTCGATGTGATTACTCTTTCGGTTTTCGTCGTGTTCACGGAGAATCTAGTAGTTCTCATGAACACGAAACTCGTGGCTTAGCGAAGTCATCCCGACGATACTCGGCGTGGACACGAATAGAGGCGGAGCTTCCGAGGGATGCTAACGGTTGGATCTCGTCCCTTCTTCCAAGTTACGCGAGGTAATTCGTAGAGTAATTCTCTTTTCTGCAAAAATTTTATATTACGATTATGTGAAAACATTGCATGCTTAGGATATGTGTTAGAATAATTTAGGAAATTATTCATGCTTTTGTTTCCGCTGCATGTAATTATGTAACAATTACAATACGTGTCCGCGTCGACATGCACCCGGTCCCAACAGGGACAGCTAGAACAATGTTTCTTGAAGCGCTCCCAATATTCATACAATGTATCTCCAAAAATCTGTTGGATCCCACAGATACTCTTCCTAATGGCAGCAGTCCTTGAAGTGGAAAGAATTTCTCCAGGAAAGTTTTCTTCATTTCGGCCCATGAAATAACTAAAGCATGTGTCAAGGTGTACCACCAGTCCTTTGCTCCATTCACCAGTGAAAATGGGAAAGCTCTCAGGTTGATGTCTTCTTCAGTAACTCCATGTGGCTTCATAGTGGAGCATACAGTGTGAAACTCCTGGAGATATCTAGTGGGGTCCTCACTAGATAAGCCATGAAACTTTGGGAGTAGATGAATGAGTTCGGAACGTAGCTCAAAATCAACCTCCAACTCAGGGTACTGAATGCACTGAAAGGCCAGCTCTGGTGCTGCAAGCTCCGTCATGGTTCTATTGTTCGCCATCTGGAATTCTGACAAAGGGTCGCTACGGGTAGACAATCTAGGAATCTCTAACTAAGCTCTCCTCTGTGCGTGGAAGGTCCTTTCTATCTCAAGATCAAAATCAGCTAAATTGGAGTAGGAAGACCTGGTCATGCACTGCACATCAAATGGAGAGAATTAGTGAGATGCAAGAATTAACCAGAAAAATCAGAATTATTGCAAGACCAAAAAATAAACAAACATCATAAAAGGATCCCCGACAATGGCGCCAAAATTGATAACCGGATTTAGTCGCGTTACGGTTTCAATTAATTTTCTCGTTTCAAGCAATTATGTAGTAGTAGTTGAACCGAATCGTCTCTCAAGGACCCGATATGATGCCCGCTCTTTTTCGGTCTATGAAAAATAGTAAATTGCAGAAATATAAAAACTGGATAAACAAAGCATGTTCTTTTGGGGGTTGCAATTAACAGAACAAGTAAACTTAACTACGAACTTCTACCTAATAGTCTTCACTACTCAAATTTAAAAGATCAAGCTATCTAATTTATGTGAACAGCAAAATAACACTTAAAACTAAGAAATTTCAGCAGGAGTTTATCTAGAGATCCTAACTAAACGGCAATCTATTCCATCATCAAGCATAGATTCAATTCAAACCATTCAACAAACACGTTGCTTGCATATAGTGAAAGATTGAAAGCATGAACTAATTTCTATAAAAGATGAACTGTAGAAACAATGAACTAAGCTAGAAATTCGAAATTAAGCAGGAAACTACAATTCAAAGCTGGAAAATAGTAGGAATTCGAAGACAAATGAAAGGGGAATGCAATTTCTTGTTCTACAGCAGAAAACACTAAGAAAAACTGAAAAGGAAGCTGAAAATTGGTGTTCGGTGGAAGAAACTCTGCTCTGACAAAGCCTATTGCTTCTCAGCCGGAGTAGAGGAGGGAATGGACTGTGGAGTCGAAGTAGAAGGCTCGGACAAGCTGTCAATCCTCAGAGGAACCCCTCGAAATCGTAGCCTCCTTCTCCATCGCCTCCTCCTTCCGTTCCTTGTGGATGAGATCCCCCTCTTTGGCTGCCCTAGCTTCCTTTTCTACCTCTCCATTCCACCCTTGATTTCCCTTGATGAGTGGCCGAGATTGCTTGCAAGAGATCTCCATCACTTTCCATGCTAGATCCGAGTGGAGGGTTGTGATGTACCCGTTCTTCCGACCGCTCTGGACAGCTACAGATCGGACTGAGTGACCCCTGATTGGTCTGGACGCTCCCTGATCGGTCTGGGGACCGATCAGGAAGCTCCCTGATCGGTCTGGGGACCGATCAGGATTTGATCAGTAGCTAAAATTCTGAGTTCTTCTGTGTCATCTCCTCCTGATCGGTCGCTGGACCGATCAGGCCTTCCCTGATCGGTCACTGGACCGATCAGGATTTCCCTGATTGGTCTGGTGACCAATCAGGGCTCCAACAGAATGACCATCTTCACCCCGGGTGTGCCCCTTTTGATTCGATGATGCACAAGCTGTCCAAAAAAATCTAATAGAATGAAATATAAGTGTGAAAATGCATGAAAATTAATTAACCAATGGAAATACATCCTATTAATAATTATGCATCATTTCATAAACAAATACACCCCAGAGCCCCAAATTTCCCAACTAATGGCACAAAATTTATCGATCAAATTGCTAATTATCACCTGGTCCATTAGCTTCGTGGAAGATTTGCTTTGATGGCCGCATTGGCTTTGACCTTGGGCTCCCGGGACCTCCTGGGCGCCTAGCCCAGTGTGGTTTCGAAGCAGTCTTGCTTCTTGGTAGTTTTTTGCCTTTACCTTGGGCGCCGGTGACCTCCCGGGCGCCTAGCCCAGTGAACCACCCCATTCCTTTGGGGCGTCTGAGCTGCAGAAACAAAATCCTTCGGTCCTTCTAACCAAGGTTAGTTCCAAAACAAATCAAGCAAGAGTGTTAGTCATTATTTACAGCCGTAGCTGTCTTGGTTCTGACTTCGGGTCTCCCAAATGGAACCCTAGGTCGAACCGACGCCTACTATTCCCTTGACGGGGAACGCATCCTCACCTACTCCTCTTAGGAGAATATACCTTTTTGCCAACCAGCTCCTCCGGTTGAACTTTTGCCAAGCTTTACTCACCAGGTCTTCGTGCCTATCTTCCGACCAGGTCTTAGTGCCCAGCTTTACTCACCAGGTCTTCGGTGCCCAGCCCTCGGCCAGGTCTTAGTGCCAAATTCCTCGAACCAGGTCTTCGGTGTCCAGCCCTCGGCCAGGATGTAGTGCCCAGTCCACGACCAAGACTTATTGCCCATGTTGAGGCAATCGACCCTTAAATGATTGGAAGATCATGGTTTTGATGTGTGGGCGAATAGGTTTAAAGTTAGAGTGTTATGTTGTATTTGATTCGTGTGATTGAGTTTGCAGGACTTGGAGAATCACACTTGGTGGACCTATCCGAGGGACGAGAGCCGAGGGAGGAGAGCTCCAAGGGCAAGCCGGGAAGTGGACTTCAAAGGGCACATGTGAAGGGTGGCATGTGTTGGATCGAGAGAACCGATAGAGGGGGGGTGAATATCGAAAAACGTTCGGATTTAAATTTAAGAGAAATTGCACAGCGGAAATTAAAACACAACACACGCAAATACAATTATTTTTACTTGGTTCGGAGCCTAGGTCGACTCCTACTCCAATGCCCACGGTCGTTGACCATTTACTTTGGGCAATTCTATATGAGGCGCAAAAACAGTTTACACAAATGGATTACAATAGTAGTGTAATAAGCACAGAATTAAAATATCGCTCTTTTGTTACTGACGTCCGAGGTAGATCGACTTTTCGGAGCGGAGGGGCATCGTAGGCTCGAGTTGGGAAGTTTCCGGAGCAGAGTGCGGGAGCAAAAGAGCGTCGAAGTGTTGAATGAATTGATGCTTGAAGCTTGGGGTCGAGGGCCCTTTATATAGGGCCTGGGGGCGCCCGGGACGTCGGGGGCGCCCCCCACATGGCGGTCGATCCGTCTCCAGCACGGTCAACATCTGATCCCTTCAAAATCGGGATCAGGTTGACCGGGGCGCCCGGAGCGCTCGGGGCGCCCGCATTGACCGGGTCAAACCTTCATCTTCTTGGCTTCGCGAGGGTGTGCTTCGGCAGCTGGCACTGGGGGCGCCCGGGACGCTGGGGGCGCCCAGAGCGCTGGGGGCGCCCGGGAGCAACGGGGGCGCCTGGGAGTTGAGCTGTCGAAGCTTGCTTTGCTTTCTTGTGTTTTGTGTTTACCTTGGGGGCGCCCGGGACACTCCAGCCGCCCTGGTCAGCTATTGCCTCATTCCTTTGAGGCTCTCTGAGCTGCAGACACTCGTTCCTTCGGTCCTACATCCAGGGTTAGTCCAAAACACAATAAAACAATAAAATATTAGTTTATACAGCCTTAGCTGTCTTGATTCTGACTTTGGGCTTCCAAAATGGAACCCTAGGTCGAACCGACGCCTACTATTCCCTCGATGGGGAACGCGTCCTCACCTACTCCTCTCGGGAGAATTTACCTGATGCCAACCGTTCCTTTGGTTGGACTTTTGCCTCGCGGTCCTTCGCCAGGTCTTGGATGCCGAGCTGTCCTTCGCTCGGTGCCTAGCATTCCTTCGCTAGGGCTTCAGTCCCAAGCTGTCCTTCGCCTGGTGCCTAGCAGTCCTTCGCCAGGGCTTGGATACTGGCAGTCCTTCACCAGTCGCCTAGCAGTCCTTCACTAGGGCTTGGATACTGGCAGTCCTTCGCCAGGTGCCTAGCATTCCTTCGCTAGGACTTTGTCTCTGCACACTTGAGTAACATTGTTAGATCACAAATAAACTTAACTTTGAATCCTTTGCCAATATCAAAACAAGGTTCGATATGGTGCTTCCTGCAACAACAGCATGGAGGCAAGCCAAGGAAAGGCTTGCGTGCGCATCCGAGGGACGATAGCCAGAGGAAGAGGACTTCAAGGGGCGAGCCAAGGGAGCAGACCTGAAGGCACACGCGAAGGAGAAGGTTCGGAGTGGCTGGAGCTGAGCTGGGAGGCAAGGCAGTCGACTGGCCCAGAGGCAGTCGACTGCCAAAACCCACAGAAAGTTCGCAACTTTGGACCAGTCGACTGGCCTTGGGGCAGTCGACTGGTATACCCCGAAACTAGTCGTTGGCTAGCTATTTGCTAGTCGTTGGCCATCATTTATTACTGGGCCAGTCGACTGCCATCAGGGCAGTCGATTGGTGTGAGACTGGACAGACTGCGAATCTGTCCTTTTCACCTATAAAAGGAGCTCCTCGTTACATGTGTATGTACAATTTCGTACAGTAACGAAGTGTTGCCCAATTGTAGAGTGATCTTTGCTTCCTCCATCATATTTCTGCATCTGTAAAGAGGAAGCTTTTGCTGTAAAGGTTTCTCCACCTCAAGGAGACTTTTCGATAGTGAAAAGTGGTGCTCGTAGCATGGATCCTTGGATTAGTCACCCATCTGGGTGGATACCAAGTAAAAGAACTTTGTTAGCATTGTTATTTCTTTTGCATATTATTTCCGTTGCACTAACATCTTTGTAGAGATCAAAACGATCAAAGAAAGTGCATTCACCCCCCCCCTCTGCACGCCTACATCGATTCTTCAGTTGGTATCAGAGCCGGTGCGTTTCGGAAGATCTAACAGTCAACCGGAGCAATTGTAATGGTGTTTCAAGAGGGATACTCCACCGCACGACCACCATTCTTCGACGCCAACGACTTCGCGTACTGGAAAGGTAGAATGCAGTACTATCTTATGAATGACATAGAAACCTGGATAAGTGTTGCAGATGGCTTCGAGGCGCCCGTCGATGAAAGAGGAGACCCTACACCTATGAGAACATGGTCAAAGGAGGTGATAAAAAGGGCGCAGTCAAATGCCAAGGCCACCACCACACTGCAATGCGGGCTCTCAAAGGAGCAACTGAACAAGGTGGGGTCGTTCAAGAGCGCCAAAGAACTATGGGACAAGTTGGTAGAACTGAACGAAGGGTCAAACGAGTTCAGAAGAGCCAAGAAGGACTTGTTGGTGGCCCAACTGCAATCCCTCTCCATGAAGAGCAACAAGACAGTCAGTCAGCTGCATGGAAGGGTAAAGAAAGTGATCAACGAGCTCCATGTAATTGGAGAGAAAATCAAAAATCGGGACATCGTCAGGTATATCTTACAAGCCTTCCCAAGAACCACCCTGTGGTCATCCATGGTTGATGCTTACAAGGTATCTAGGGACTTATCTTTAGTTAAATTAGACGATCTATTTTGTGAATTTGAACTGCACGAGCAAGCTAACATTTCGACAAAAGAGTAAGGTATTACTTTTGTTGCAGAAAAGGAGAAGAAGAGGAGAAAGGAGAAGAAGAAGGTGATCTACTCATCATCCTCGGACTCAAAGGAGTCAAGTGCCTCTATGGACAGTGACCAAGAGGCCTTTATGGTAAGGAAATTTCGTAAAGCATTTAAAAGTTTTTCTAACAAATCATATGCTAGGAAAGGGGCCAAAGGTAAGGGTATGGCCAAGGAGATAATCTGCTACAACTGTCACCAAGAGGGACATATGAAGAACGAGTGTCCCCAGTTGAAGAAAAGGGAGGACAAGAAGGAAGAGAAGAAGAAGAGTGACAAGAAGAAATCATAGGGAAAGGAGAAGAGTGCCACGAACCTCAAGGCGACTTGGGATGATCCCTCATCCTCAGAGGAAGAAGAAGAGCAAGTCTCCCACTTCGCTCTTATGACACAAGATGAATCAGACTCATCAGACGATGAACGAAGCTCAAGCAGTGAAGATGAGAGCTCCTCCACTTCATCATCATCAGAGTCAGAAGCTTCGGTAAGTGATGTATACCACTTACCCTCCTCTACCTTAGTGAAAATAATTTCTAGCATGAACATGGATTTAGCTAAGGCTATAAATAAAATTAAGGACCTTAAGGAACAAATTGTCATGCTTAGAGTAGAGGCTATTGAACTTAAGGATTTGCATGCTAGCACTACCTCTTCACATGTTTCACATATTGAAAATGAAAATAAGGAGTTAAGGAAACAAGTAGATGACCTCACAAAGGCCCTTAGGAAATTCCAAGTAGGATCAAGTAACCTTGATATGATCATCAACAGTCAAAGGGCTGTATATAACAAGGCCGGATTGGGTTATAGACCTAAGACCAAGGTGTTGGTGCAGGAAGCACCAGATCGAACCTTGTTTTAATATTGGCAAAGGATTCAAAGTTAAGGGTTATTTGTTGTCTAACAATGCTGCTTGAGAGTGCAGGAAACAAAGTCCTAGCGAAGGGCTGCTAGGCACCTGACGAAGGGCTGTCAGGAAACCAAGTCTTGGCGAAGGGCTGCTGGGCAAAAACCAAGTCCTGGCGAAGGGCTGCTGGGCAAAAACCAAATCCTGGCGAAGGGCTGCTGGGCGAAACTCAAGACCTAGCGAAGGGCTGCTGGGCAAAAGTCCAACTGGAGGATCCGGTTGGCACCAGGTAAACTCTCCCGAGAGAAGTAGGTGAGGACGCGTTCCCCTTGAGGGAACATTAGGCGTCGGTTCGACCTAGGGCTCCATTTTGGAGACCAAAGTCAGAACCAAGACAGCTGAGGCTGTATAAATTAAATTAAATATTTGTTTTATTGTGTTTTGGACTAACCCTGGAAGCAGGACTGAAGGAACGTGTGTCTGCAGCTCAGAATGCCTCAAAGGAAAGAGGCAACTGCTGACCAGGGCGCCCGGAGTGTCCCGAGCGCCCCCAAGGTGAACACAAAACACAAAGAAAGCAAATAAACCTCGACAGTACATTCTGAGGGCGCCCCCACTGTCCCGGGCGCCCCCATGGCAAACCAACTGAAGAGTTAAGCTGCTGCCGCGTCTGCACTGCGCACGCCCAGGGCGCCCCCGCTGTCCCGGGCGCCCCCAGCCACTCTTACGCAGGAGACTTCAGCGCTGCGGATAAGAGTTGGCCGAGTCAACCAGGNATTAGAATTCTACTAGCATATGCCGCTCACATGGGTTTCACACTTCACCAAATGGATGTGAAGTCGGCATTCCTTAATGGGATCATTAAGGAAGAGATCTATGTAGAACAACCCCCCGGGTTTGAGGACCCTAACTATCCGAGACACGTGTTCAAATTAAGAAAAGCCTTATATGGATTGAAACAAACTCCTCGGGCTTGATATGAAAGGCTTTCTTCATTTCTAGTATCTAAGGGGTTTAGGAGAGGAACAATTGACCCTACTTTGTTCCTAAAATCTAAGGACAATGACATATTTGTTGCCCAAGTCTATGTAGACGATATCATTTTTGGGTCAACAAACAATGACTTCCTATAATAATTCATCAAGTGTATAGAAGATGAATTTGAAATGAGTCTTGTAGGAGAGTTAACCTTCTTTTTAGGTCTTCAAGTTAAGCAAACTAATGAAGGTACACATGTTTTTCAAACCAAATATGCTAAGGAGATGTTAAAGAAATTTGGTTTAGAAAATGCTAAGGTAGCATCTACACCCATAGGAACCAATGTGAAAATGGATAGTGACCTTGAAGGGAAAATGGTAGACTTTAAGCAATATAGGAGCATGATTGGTAGCCTCCTATACCTAACCACTAGTAGACCCGATAAACTTTTTGCGGTAGGTATGTGTGCAAGATACCAATCTTGTGCCAAAGAGTCCCATTTGGTTGTAGTCAAGAGGATCCTAAGGTATGTCAAAGGTACCCTCAATGTCGGACTTTGGTATCCTAGAACCCCTAGTGTTGATCTAATTGGATACACCGACTCTGATTATGCGGGTTGTAAGCTAGATAGGAAGAGCACCAGTGGAGGGTGTCAATTCCATGGGTCTTCCTTAGTTAGTTGGAGTAGTAGGAAACAACCATGCGTTGCCCTATCAACAACGGAAGCGGAATATGTGACAATGGGTGGGTGTGTTTCCCGACTCCTTTGGATCATGCACACATTAGAAGATTATGAGTTACATTACACCAAGGTCAAAGTCTTGTGTGATAATGTAAGTACAATCAACTTAACCAAAAATCCGGTTCACCATTCTAGGACAAAACACATTGAAGTGAAACATCACTTCATTAGAGACCATGTGGCAAGGGGAGACATAGAACTACACTATGTTGAATCAAAGTCGAACCTAGCTGACATTTTTACCAAGCCTCTTCCTGAATCGGAGTTTACATCCTTAAGAAGAGGCCTTGGAATATGTTTTGTTGAAGTGTAGGATGAACTTGGAGATATTCGATTTGAAAAAGGGTGCTTGATCCATTAGGGTAATACATTTGGCTCACTTGTGCTTGTGGCACATTGTTGAACCATTAGAAGTATCAAAATATCAAAACTAGACCAACTATGAGGAAGGCAAGTGTTTAATCAATGGATACTTTGCCCAAAGATCATAGTTGGACATTTTAAACCTTTGAAAACTATTTTATGCTTTATATACTTTGCCATGCTTTTGAAAGTTACATAATTGCAAAACTAGATTGTAAATTTAATACAAAATATAGTGGTTTTCAAGGTTTTTGGATTTTTATCAAAAGTCATGTATGTTTGAAATTTTATATGGACTAATATTTTTCCCTGATAGAGTATATCATTTCAAACATGTATGCAAAATTTTACAATTTTTGGAATTTTTTTGAATTTTCTGGAGGTTTCTGAAATTCGGTAGAAAACCTGAAAATTAAAACTGATAGCGTATCAGTCGACTGGCACGTGTGTTTTTCAGCTACTGTGAGAAATTTCAGAAATCTATTATTCTTTCATTTGATGCCATAGGGTTGGGTTGCTTGAGGCAATCCTTTTGATGGTGTCAAAGGGGGAGAATGAGTGGTTTAAGTTAGAATTTTAACTTAGAATGGATGGTTTAAGGGTTTCTTTCTCACTTAGACCTTGAATGATTAAAAATGAGGAGAAGACATGGATTAAGGGGGAGGTTACCTCTTAGGTTCTGATATGTCTTACATTTTTTTAATATTGATTGAGTGTTAAGTAGAAACTTAACTTGGATTATGATTAGAATTGGAAATGGGGAGAAGACATAGATTAAGGGGGAGGTTACCTCTTAGGGTTACTATGTCTTATGCTTTTTCAATTGCTATCATTTGCTATTGTTATTGTGGCTGTTATTTATCTCTAACTTAAACATATTGCCACACATCAAAAAGGGGGAGATTGTTGAGGCAATCAGCCCTTAAATGATTGGAAGATCATGGTTTTGATGTGTGTGGTTGAATATGTTTAAGGTTAGAGTGTTATGTTGTATTTGATGTGTGTGATTGAGTTTGCAGGACTTGGAGAATCACACATGTTGGACATATCCGAGGGACGAGAGCCGAGGGAGGAGAGCTCCAAGGGCAAGTCGGGAAGTGGACTTCAAGGGCTCACGTGAAGGGTGGCATGGAGGCAAGCCAAGGGAAGACTTGCGTGCGCATCCGAGGGACGATAGCCAGAGGAAGAGGACTTCAAGAGGCAAGCCAAGGGAGCAGACCTGAAGGCACACGTGAAGGAGAAGGTCCAGAGTGGTTGGAGCTGAGCTGAGAGGCAGGGCAGTCGACTGGCCCTGGGTCAGTCGACTGCTAAAACCCACAGAAAGTTTTCGGCCTCGGACCAGTCGATTGCCCATGGGGCAGTCGACTGGTATACCCTGAAAACTAACCGTTGGCTAGTCGTTGGCTAGCAATTAATGCTAGACCAGTCGACTGCCCTTGGGGCAGTCGACTGGTGCGGGGCTGGACAGACTGTGAGTTTATCCTGTTCACCTATAAAAGGAGCACCTTTTTGCACATGAACGGTACGGTTCCGTACAGTGTCAAAATGCTGCTCGTCTGAAGAGTGTTTCATACTTCCTCTCTCATATTTCTTCATTCTGTAAAGAGGAAGATCGACTGTAAAGGTTTCTCCACCTGAAGGAAAATTTTCCATAGTGAAAGTGGTGCTCGCGGCGTGGATCCTTGGATTAGTCACCCATCTAAGTGGATACCAAGTAAAAATATTGTTGTTAGCATTGTCTTGATTTCCTTTGCATATTATTTCCGTTGTGCTAACAGTTTTGTAGAGATCCAATCCGAAAAAGTGTTATTCACCCCCCCCTCTAGCACGCCTAGACGATCCTTCACCGGGCGCCCCCGTCAGCTCCGAGGCCGATTCTGGAGGGATAAGTGCTGACCGAGCTGCGGATGAGGTTTCTCGGATCTGTAGGAACGTGTCAGGCGCCCCCAGCGTCCAGGGCGCCCCCAAGAGCAGTATAAAAGGGGCTCGACCCCTAAGGCTTCGACATCACTTTTTCCAACGCCTCTACGCTCTTCATTCAAGCGCTCTGCTCCGGAAAACTCCGATCTCGAGATTCTAGCACCGACGACGACACTCTGCTCCGAAGTACGATCCACACCGGGCGTCGGTAACGAAGAGTATAATTTTCTTTATTGCACTACTATTGTAACAATCTTTGTAAATCTTTGCGCCATTATAGAATTGCCCGCAATAAATGGTCAAGGACCATGGGCCTTGGAGTAGGAGCCGACCGTGACTCCGAACCAAGTAAAAGTACTTGTGTTCTTCTTGTGTGTTTGTTTTCATTTCCGCTGCGTAATTTCTCTCAATCTTATCCGAAACGTTTTCACGATATTCACCCCCCCTTATCGTGTTTACTCGATCCAACAAGTGGTATCAGAGCGGGGTAGCTCAAATTTGGTGCAACCACCAATTTGAGAGTTTTTCGGATTTTCGAAATTATTTTATCTTTTTTAATCTTTCTCGTTAATCGAGGTTGGTGCAACACCACTCACCTTTTTCAATTTTAAATTCTTATTTTTTCACCATAAGTCAGAATTGATAAAACGATCAATTTTTAAAAATTTGTCATAAACTTTTTTTTATTATTTTAATATTTTTTCTCGAAATTCGTGCTACCTTAATTCGAGCAAATTTTCTCCCAATCATTGAAGTCGTACTTTTTCAAAAATTTTCAGAATTGACAAAAGTAACATTTTCAAAAAATTTGTCATAAATTTTTTATTATTTTATTATTATTTTACCTCGAAATTCGTGCAACACTTTTTTGAGCTAGTCCCTTTCTCGCTCCCGCATTACTAATCCATGACCAAGTCTTGGTATATTTTTGGTGTTTCTTTTGTGTACGAGGTTAAACTAAATGGCCAACCAAGAGTGGAACAGTACCCGTCCACCGCTATTCTCCGGCGAGAACTTCAATTTTTGGAGAAGTCAAATGGAGTCCCTTCTGAAAACCCACATGGACTTATGGTTGATCATCCAAATGGGGTTTAGATTCCCCACAGAAGATGGGATAGCACTCGCCTGAGACAAATTGGATAAACCAACTCTCAACATGATCGAGACAGATGCAAAGGCAACTGCAATCCTACAATACAGCCTAACAAAAGATGTATTCAAGCATATTGGACTATTCAAATGAGCTAAAGAGATGTGGGAAAAACTGATCAATCTACACGAAGAGAGCTCCGATATTGAGATCTTAGAAGAGTTAGCACCCGACTTCAAAAGTGACTCCGAATCCGTACCAGACTGTGAATTCGAGCCAGATTCAGAAGACGAATTGACTGAGACAAAAATGGTAACCAGTTTCGAATTTTTTTTTAGAATTACAATTAAATAATCAGACTGATACAGTAATGGTCGAGGAAGGTATAATTTCTAGTGCAGGAAAGGCTCCAAGAGAACCACCAAAGAAGAAGCTTCAACCTGTACCCGAGTCCGACTCAGACTCGGAATCAGAAGACAATGAAGGAGATCGACCCAAACTGGTTCGATTAGCTCATGATCATTACAAGAGTACTGGACAAATGATCGGGAATGGTAAGTTTTCAATATTTGAAAATCCAATATTTATCTCAAATAATGTGATTAATTCGTATAAATTAGTTAAGGTTAATACGTTAGAAAACTTAATTCACAACCTTGCTGATTTTAAAAAACCAGAGTTTTATTTCAATTATGATATAACTTAGATCATTTTTGTCATGTCTTATGCTTAGAATTAGGATTAACTAGTTTAAGGACTAAAGAGTTACTTAAAACTTGAAAACCTAGTATTGGGAGGAGGTGAGATGATAGTACGTTAGGGAAACCTTTTTAATAAGGTCAAGTATACTCTACTTGGTCTGTTTAGTCTGGTGGAACTAGCCGAAGATACCGATCCAAGACCCAAACTAGTTAGACCAAAATCTTTCAAGGAGTAACTTGAAGATGAATTTTCTATAAAAGGTTTTGTCAAGGAAAGGGTTGATGATCCAATAAGGCTACGGCCAAAGAAGGCCTAGTGCCTCGCCAAGACCTGGAAGCCAATTATAGAAAATCAAATTCACTTTACTATTGTCAGATTTGAATCTAACACAAATTTTAAGTAAATCTTAGATTTAACATAAAATCAAAGATAAAATTAAGCATCTCATAAAACAGATAAGGTAACCTGTTTTGTCATGTAGAACTGGGTGAGATGTCTAGGACCTAATTATATAGTTCAATACTTTTTCAAAATCAACTCAATTTTTTTAAAAAATAATTCTAAATT
Organism: Boesenbergia rotunda; assembly: GCA_024364735.1. Classification (NCBI taxonomy): domain Eukaryota; kingdom Viridiplantae; phylum Streptophyta; class Magnoliopsida; order Zingiberales; family Zingiberaceae; genus Boesenbergia; species Boesenbergia rotunda. The sequence goes on along the minus strand of JAGFNQ010003998.1, from coordinate 216,735 downwards.
AACTCTATATGTTTTCCACTCAACATTTTTCAAAAATTGAATTTCATTTATTTTCAAAATTAACTCATCAAACTAAGTCTTGATTGAATTAATACTAAGACCTAGGACTTGATTGGGTCAATTATTGGTAAAACCAAGTCAATATAGTCAAACCTAGTCAATACTGAAGACCCTTCAAGCACTTAGACAAAGTCAGACGAGTCGGATACAAGGGGAGTTTTTTTATATTTTTCGAAAAATTTAGATTTTTCAAAAACCTTATGCTCTAAAATTTAGTATCATCTCAAAATAAGGTTTTCAAAAATTTGATTCAAAAACCCTCGTATATTACTATCTCTTTGAAAAATTATTATCATTTCAAAAAATCTTAAATTTGATTCAAAAACCCTTATATGTTACTATCTCTTTGGAAAATTATTATCATTCCAAATTATGTTGAAAATTACCATATTGTTATTCAAAACTATTCTTTTGATTTTAATAAACCCTAAAGATAGAGAGGAAGGTCTACTTCATGATCTACAAGGACTCCTAGGATGTGTCAAATTTAGGGGGAGTTTGAGTCAAAAGAAGAATTTTTGAAATGTTTTTTGGTAATTATTTGTTTTGAATAATTCCTTTAATTTGAACTAAACCCTAAGACTCAGAGGAGGATTAACTTGTGGTCAACAAGCCTCCTAAGACTGTGTCAGGTTTAGGGGAGTTCAAATTAAAAGAAGAAGTTTAAAAATACTATGTTTTCAAATAATCACTATGTTTTTCGAAAATTGTGCTTTACAAAAATCACTATCACTCATGTTTTTCGAAAACTATGCTATCATTTCAAAATATGTCTTTCAAATACTCAGTTTTTTGAAATATTAATACTTCAAAATTCATTTTTAAGAATTGTGCTTGATTCCCTTTTGATTTTGACAACCTCTAAAGATACAAAGGAAGTGTACTTCATGATCTACAAGGACTCCTAGGAAATGTCTAATTTAGGGGGAGTCTAAATTGAAAGAAATTATGTCTGACAATCATTTTTCAAAATTATTAGATAATTCTTATAATTTGAATCAAACCTTAAGACTCATAGGAAGATCGCTTGTAGTCAACAAGCTTTCTAGGACTGAGTCAAGCTTAGGGGGAGATCAAATTAAAAGAATTATTGAGCATTTTTCAAAATTATATGTTTTCATGCACTGCACTTTTAAAATCCTTTTGAAAACATAAATAATTTTTCCTTCAAAATACTATCCTTTTAAATCATTTTGCTTATATATATACCATTACTTTCAAAATTTTGCTTGACTTTGGAATACTTTTAAAATCCTTTTAGAATACTTTTGAAAATAATACTTACTTGACTTTGAAAAATTTTTCTGGACACTTAGGGAAATATCCTTGTAGTTAACAAGGTTTCCTAGGATTGTGTCAGACGGGAAAAGAAACTAAGTCAAGTATTATGTTAAAAAAATTTTAATCTTTCACAAAAGTACTTATATTTTTCAAAATATACATAACATCTTTCAAAAGTACTACTATTTTTCAAAATATAATGTTTTCAAAAGTACTAATACTCTTCAAGGCACTAATGTTTACAAAGTACGAATATTTTTTACAGTTTCAAAAGTACAATACTAACATGTTTCAAAAATCAATTTATTCAATCTTGTTCAAAGTGAAAATGTGTACAAATACAAAATTGTTTTTAAAATTGCACAATACCTTTTAAAGTGGAGTTTTGTTGGTGCAATTTAAAGCTTTTTGCAATGCTTTCAACAGTTATACTAAGTATTTTTATGTTTTCAAATCTTATAGGCTCTGATACACAATTTTTTTTCTAAAAACTTATTTCAAAATATATTTCTTTATTGATATGTAGCCAAGGGGGAGAGCATGAAAGAGAGAAAGGAATTTTATTTATTTAAACTTTTATCTCTTTTTCAAAAAGCAAAGCAAAAATTGCTAAGTACTTCAAATTATTTTTAAGTGCTAAGTGTTGTTAAAATTTCAAACTACTGTCAAAATACTTCAAGTGCTTTCAAGTATTTCTAGTGCTTCAAAATTTTTTTAAAGTATTTCTAAGTGTTTCAAATTTTTGGTACATGTTTTTTTCTAAGTAAAATTTTTCTTAGTTAACAAAATTTATCTGAGCAAAAACTATTTGAAAATTTTGGCAAATGTTTCTAAGTAAAGTTTTTTTTTGGAGAAAAACTTGGCTAGAAATTTTGATAACTATAAGGTTAAAGATTTTGTTTTTCAAAATACACAAAGTATTTCCAAGTAAATTCTTCTAAGTATGCAAATTCTTTTAAAACAAAATTTTCCCAATTCTCAAAGTTGAAATTTTTTTTGGGAAATTTGGCTTCAAAATTTTGCATAAGTAAAATTCTTTTTGCAAAGCCTTGTAAGTAAGAGTTTTTTAACAAAATTTAAGTTTGAAAAACTTTTCAAAATTTTATCTTGTCCACCCATGTATGTTTTTGATATATGTCAAAGGGGGAGGAAAGGTCAAAGTTAAGTATTTTATAACACAAGTATTCAAGTTAAGTATTTTATAACATAAGTATTCAAGATTCTAGGGGGAGTATGAGAAATAAAGGTTTTTTTTCTCATATACTTCATTGATTTCAAATCTATTCTGTTCATAACTGCTATACGTCATTGTCTTCTTACCTTATTTTCTTATCAGTTATAAGTTTTTCCTTAACTTTGAATTGTGTTGTCATAAATTAAAAAGTGGGAGATTGTTGGTGCGAAAGCACCATATCGAACCTTGTTTTGATATTGGCAAAGGATTCAAAGTTAAGTGTTATTTGTGATCTAATAAAGTTACTCAAGTGTGCAGAAAGAAGTCCTAGCGAAGGGCTGCTAGGCACCTAGCAAAGGGCTGCTAGGCATCGAAATCCTAAGACCTGGCGAAGGGCTGCTAGGCGTTGAAGACCTGGCGAAGGACTACTAGGCACCTAGCGAAGGGCTGCTAGGAGTTGAAGACCTGGCGAAGGACTGCTAGGCACCTAGCGAAGGGCTGCTAGGCATTGAAGACCTAGCGAAGGGCTGCTAGGCACCTGGCGAAGGGCTGCTGGGCAAAAGTCCAACCAGAGGAGCCAGTTGGCAAAAAGGTAAACTCTCCCGAGAGGAGTAGGTGAGGATGTGTTCCCCGTCGAGGGAACAGTAGGCGTCGGTTCGACCTAGGGTTCCATTTGGGAGACCCGAAGTCAGAACCAAGACAGCTACGGCTGTAAAAAAACTAACTAACATTCTTGCCATGTTTGTTGTGGAACTATCCTTGGATGCAGGGACCAAAGGAATGTGTTTCTGCAGCTCAGAATGCCTCAAAGGAGAGGGGCAGCAGCTGGGCTAGGCGCCCGGAATGTCCCGGGCGCCCAAGGTTAAAGCCAAACGAACAGCTAAGCAAGAATCGCTTCGGAAGCTTACTGGGACAGGCGCCCCGATGGTCCCGAGCACCCTGGATGTCTCGAGCGCCCTGGGTCCAAGACAACCAGTGATCGAAGCGAAATCAGCCGCGAAGCCAGCAAACCAAGTCAATCGGGGCGCCCTCAGTGTCCCGGGCGCCCCCGTCAGCTCCGAGGCCGATTCTGGAGGGATAAGCGCTGACCAAGCTACGGATGAGGTTTCTCGGATCCGTAGGCACGTGTCAGGCGCCCCCAACGTCCAGGGCGCCCCCAGGAGCAGTATAAAAGGGGCTCGACCCCTAAGGCTTCGACCTCACTTTTTTCAACGCCTCTACACTCTTCGTTCAAGCGCTCTGCTTCGGAAAACTCCGATCTCGAGATTCTAGCATCGACGACGACCCTCTGCTCCGAAGTACGATCCACACCCGGCGTCGGTAACGAAGAGTATAATTTTCTTTATTGCACTACTATTGTAATAATCTTTGTAAATCTTTGCGCCATTATAGAATTGCCCGCAGTAAACAGTCAAGAACCGTGGGCCTTGGAGTAGGAGCCGACCGTGACTTCGAACCAAGTAAAAGTACTTGTGTTCTTCTTGTGTGTTTGTTTTCATTTCCGCTGCGTAATTTCTCTCAATCTTATCCGAAACGTTTTCACGATATTCACCCCCCCCTCTATCGTGTTTACTCGATCCAACAGTGTATACAAGAGGAGTGACGGAAACATAATGGTATTTCTTGTACTATACGTAGATGACATTTTGCTTATTGGCAACAATGTCAAAGTGTTGTCAAACGTAAAGGTATGGTTGTCCAAACAGTTTAATATGAAGGACTTGGGAGAAGCTAGACACATCCTTAGGCTCAAAGTTATAAAGGATCGCAAGAAAAGGATGTTGTGTTTATCTCAAGCTTCGTATATTGACACTATCCTAGCTCGTTTTAGCATGCAAAACTCCAAAAAAGGTTTTCTACCTTCTCGGCATAGAGTACCTTTATCTAAGGAGATGTGTCCTAAAACATCAAAGGAGATAGTGAAGATGAAGACAGTTCCATATGCTTCGGCTATAGGAAGCCTAATGTATGCTATGTTATATACGAGATCGGATATCTGCTTTGCCGTGGGCATGGTTAGCAAATATCAGAGTAATCTAGGACAAGGACATTGGACTGCGGTAAAACATATATTAAAGTACCTGAAAAGGACTAGAGATTATATGCTAGTTTACCAGGCAGATCATTTGCTCCCTGTGGGTTACACAGATTCTGATTTCCAATCAGATAGGGATAACAGTAAGACTACCTCGGGTTATGTGTTTACTTTGGGAGGTTGAGCCATAGTATAGAGGAGTATCAAGCAAAAATACGTTGCGGACTCCACCATGGAAGCTGAGTATGTGGCAGCCTCTATGTAATGCCCGCCTTTTTTTTTTTTTCATAAGCGGCGTTACGTTAACATGCTTAGGGCATGTAGACATCATAAGGCAGCGGAATAACTTTAACTTATACATGCCCTATCACCATTCCTAACTTAATAACATGGGAACCTTAGCATATTAACTTTGAACTTAAGCATCATATCATGTCATTCATAACATCATATCATAAGGTTCCAGAAGTCATTATTCAAACATATAAGTAACCGAGGTGAAGTTCTAGCATAAATAGTAAACATATAGTTTCCTGGGCCAAGTCACTACTACACACATGCGTTCTTGCCCTCCTGCTGCTTCCATCATTGTCCCCTTGAATGATCTGCGGTATAAGGAAATAAGACTATAAGCACACAGGCTTAATAAGACTCTTTCCTACTCACAAAAACCATTCATCATTCATCATCTCATAATGAGCACATGAAATATTAACATACTTGGTGCTCTACTTAGAACATAACATCTTACATCACTTATCGTATACATAGCATGGCATGAATATAAACATAGTAAACATTCTAAACATTGCATGATACATGGCATAAACATAAACATAATAAACATTCTAAGCATGGCATGATACATGGCATAAACATAAACATAGTGAACATTCTAAGCATGGCATCATACATAGCATAAACATAAACATAGTGAACATTCTAAGCATGACATAATACATGGCATAATACATAAACATAGTGAACATTCTAAGCATGACATCATACATAGCATAAACATGAACATAGTGAACATTCTAAGCATGGCATAATACCTATCATATCATATGAACATCTTCTTAACATAATCATGGCATAGTTCATTCATTCTCATGCATACTTCTTAACATGAAACGTAAGCATAAAATCTTATCACATAGCATAATGCATAACATGAATGGATGCATGAGTGGAATGCATATACATAAGGATGCTTAACTTTTAAAAACATACTTTTAAATGCTTAAACATAATCATCATAACATCATTTGGGGTCCCCGGCTTGTACCACATACATACATCATAGCGCGCATCCCTAGCAAGTCCGAGGTCGCGAGCCCCGACCTACTAGGGTAAGGACAGCATAGTCGGTAGTCCCCGAACCGAGGCGTTCTTAAGGTGCCCATCCCTGTTGCACAGCTCCGGTAGTGCCAGAACCGTGGACAGCTTCGGTAGTCCAAAACTGGGGCGTTCTTAAGGTGCCCATCCCTTGGACCCATACTTCGGTCCGGTACAAGCCCATACATAAAGTAAAATACTTTTCATGTTTCATCATTCATAAGACATTCATGGCATCTTTAACATAGCATAACTTGTTACGGCTCGGCCCGTCTACCGGCCCATTTACCGGTCCTCTTGACCGTCGTACCGTCGACCATCGACCGTGCCGTTTAGCATACTTATGCCTTAAAGACATAAGCATCATCTTTCATTCATCATACTTGTCATTCATCATCATTCATTCATCATACTTAACATCATCGTTATGCCTTAAAGGCATGTACTTTAACCTCATTCATAAGACATGGCATACATACATCTTATTCATAAAACATGGCATACATACGTATCATTCATAAGACATGGCCTACATGCATATTATTCATAAAACATGACATATCATTCATATCATGAACATAAACCTATCATACTTATCATGGCATCATTCATATCATGAACATACACAATAACTTAACATGGTTCTTAACATAACGTGAGCATATAACTTAGCATGGTTCCCTACATCACATAAACATACATAGGTAGGATTTCCATAACATTCTACCTACCATTCCAATACATGGCCTACAACATTAACATTCATAATAACCCTATTAAGCATGGCATCCAATCATAACCTAAACATGAAACATAAACATGGTGCTTAAACCTTAGGGTTATAGTTAACATGATTTCTACCACATGCTTGATCCTATACATATAGATACTTTATGGTAAACATGAACCATCATTCTTTGAACCCTAACTCCACCCCCAAACCCTAGATCCAAGGCTTGGCCGAAACTTCTAAGGTGGAGTTCCATCAATTCCATAAACATGTAATATAGCATAAGGTAAAGGAACTACCATACATTATTTATAAGACCATAGGAAGTCCTTGGGGCTCATGATTAGGGTTAACCCTAACCTTTAGGCCACTTTCCTAGGGCTGGCCGAAACTTATAAGGTCATGGGGCTATGAAAAAATTCCATTAAAATCCCCAATCAATCATTAAACACTAATCACATCTTACCATAGAGCCATTGGAGCCCTTACTTGAAATAAATCATAACTTTTACCCTATTAACCCTTCTTGGCCAAAACTTATAGAGTCTCTAGGCCATATGAAAATTCACATAATCACCCTCTATCACCCTTATATCATGACAACACATAAAAATATATACTTGAAGTTTAGGACTCAACCCTAACCTTTGGGTCCTTGAGGTTGGCCGAAACTTATAGGGTCTCTAGGGTACTCCAAAAATTCCTAAAAATTATAATTAACCTCTACACATCATAAGGGAACATTAATAACATTATCAAGATTTTTTTCATAATTATAGACCTTTAAATCATGGTGGCCGAAACCCTTAAACTTAGGGTTCTTAGTTTTGTTTCTTTCATGTTGGCCGAAACCCTAGGGTGTCCTAGGGTACTCCAAAAATTCCCAAAAATTATACTTAACCTCTAAACATCATAAGGGAACATTAAAAAACATTATCATGATTTTTAGCATAATTATAGACCTTTAAATCATGGTGGCCGAAACCCTTAAACTTAGGGTTCTTAGTTTTGTTTCTTTCATGTTGGCCGAAACCCTAGGGTGTCCTAGGGTACTCCAAAAATTCCCAAAAATTATACTTAACCTCTAAACATCATAAGGGAACATTAAACAATATTATCATGATTTTTAGCATAATTATAGACCTTTAAATCATGGTGGCCGAAACCCTTAAACTTAAGGTTCTTGGTTTTTCTTCCTTTCAACATCAAATCCAAAAACTAACCAATATATCATGCTAAAAATCATGGAAATCATAAGGAACTATTATACCACAGGTGAGGGAGTCTTACCTTGGGTTTCTTGATTTTTTCAAACCTTGGAAGAGAAGAAAATGGTAAGATCTTTGGACCCTTGAACACCCTTGTCCTTGTATCCTTGGAAGACCCCTTAGATCTTGGAGATGAGACCTTGGTGGAAGTTTTTCCAAGGGAGAGCTCCCTTGAAGGTGTTCGGCTAGGATGAGGGAAGGAGGAGGGAGCAATTGTAAAGTAATGGGAAGAAAATGTAACTCCCAAACCCCCCTATTTATCACCCATTAAGGAGGTAAATGAAGAGTCTCTCCATGACCCTTCATCTTCTTCTAAGCCTTAACTAATATCCACTTCATTTCCTCATAACATTCCCTTGCTAGATGAGTTGGTTAGAGCCTACATGGTTGTACAAGAGGTCCAAGGTTCAATCCTTGGCTCATGCACCTTTATTTTTATTTCATTTATCTTATTATTTTATTATTCCTAAATTCCGAAAATCCCCCCTAAAATCACCCATAATTATGCTAATATTCCTAAATAAAATCCTTTTATATTTATATTAATTTTACCTAATTAATACCCATTTTTGGGCCCATTTAAAGCTCATTAGTACCTAATTTCTCGATTTAAATAGGAACATTAGGCTAAGATTTACCCATAATCGTGCTAATATGCCTAATTAAATCATATTTATATTTATACTAATTTTTACCTAAAATCCACCTATAATCGTGGTACTAGAAAGCCCATATAAGGCCCATTAGTACTTAGTTTCTCAATTTAAATGAGAAAAATCATGGATTTCTAGGCTAAGGTTCGTACTAATATTTCTAGGTCCCTCGGAAAATTATCTAGACATAATCAATATGTTAAAGAAGATATTGAGAGAATTTTCCGGGTCGTTACACTCTAAGGCAGCCAAAGAAGTTGTTTGGCTTAAGAACTTCTTGATGGACTTAGAGGTGATTCCTGGTTTGCCCAAAGCAATCATAATTTATTGTGATAACAGTGGTGCAGTAGCAAACTCGAAGGAACCACGTGTAACGCCCGTCTTTTTCCCACACCTTACGGTGTGGCGAGAGAGACGGCGTTACGCTAACATACATACACATACATACGGCATAGGAATATCTTAATGGAGCGGAATCAATTTTTTTTTCTTCTTACACATGCGTTTTACCATGCAACTATTACCTGAACATATATGTATGTCATAACTTATCATTCATGAACATGGTAGCATTGTAACTTAGCATATCAAAGCATAACATTCCGTACTTTATCCATGAGCATCATAAGTAGCAAGTGACTTATCATAAGTATAGCATAGAATCTAAAAAGGCATTTTAAAACACAAAACATAATAGAAGAGTCTTGTTCCTCTTTCCTCTGCCATGTCACTATCACACACACACTTTTGGCTCCTCCTGCTGCTTCACCTAGTAATCTCTGTTTGCTTGATCTGCGGTACGAGACAATAAGACTATAAGCACATAGGCTTAGTAAGACCCTTTCCTACTCACAAAAATTCATACGTCGCATAACCTAAACATAATGCTTAAATCCTACTCATCATGACATACTTCTTATCATAAACATAAATATAATCATGGCATCATTCTTAACATGAACATAAATATAATCATGGCATCATTCTTAACATGAACATAAATATAATCATGACATCATTCTTAACATAAACATAAATATAATCATGGCATCATTCTTAACATGAACATAAATATAATCATTTGCATAAACATACTTGCATTAACATACTTTGCATACACATACTTTGCATAAACATACTTATCATAGCATAATGCATAACATAGATGAATGCGTGCGTCAAATGCATATATCATAAGGATGCTTAGTTTGAAATCATACTTTTAAATACTTAAACATAATCATAATATCATTGGAGTCCCCGGCTTGTACCACATACATACATCATAAGCGCGCATCCCTAAGTAAATACGAGGTAGCGAGCCCCGACCTACTAGGGTAGAAACAGTTACGGTAGTTCCAAAAACCGGGGCGTTCTTAAGGTGCCCATCCCTGTTGGACAGCTACGGTAGTCCCAGAACCGTGGACAGCTTCGGTAGTCCAGAACTGAGGCGTTCTTAAGGTGCCCATCCCTTGGACCCTTACTTCGGTCCGGTACAAGCCCATTCTTAAAAATAAATTACTTAACATGCTTCATCATTCATAGAACATTCATGGCATAAACAAAATATTGTTTCATGAAACTTGACATAGGAATAGGAACAGCTGCGGTAGTTCCAGAACTGTGGACAGTTTCGGTAGTCCAGAACCGGGGCGTTCTTAAGGTGCTCATCCCTTAGCATGACATAGACATACATAACGTTTCTCATTCATACTTAACATCATGATGCCTTAAAGGCATGAACATTCATCATCATTCATTATCTTCATTCATAAGGTATGTCATGCTTACATCATTTTGTCTTAGGGCCATGGTTATCATTTTCGTTCATTATCTTCGTTCTTAAACATGGCATACGTACATATCGTTTATAAAGCATGGCCTACATACTTATCATTCATAAAACATGGCTTACATACATATTGTTTATAAAATATGGCATACATACATATCATTCATAAAACATGGCATACATACATATCATTCATAAAGCATGGCATACATACATATCATTCATAAAACATGCATGGTCATGGTACCTAGGGAGACATGCCTAGATCATTTCATACATGATACATTTCCTAGGTTCATGGCACGTGGTCTAAACATTTGGGAATCATCATAGCACATGACCTAATATACAAGGTCAGGACACATATTACATGAAGTTAGGTTTTAGGTCACATACATGTTCCTACAACATACTTAATCATATACATACATCTTAGTAACCCATAAACCAGTCTCTTTTGAAACTTAACCCAACCCAAGCCCTAACTTATACCCTTGGCCGAAAGTTCAATAAGGGAAAAGACCCCATCATTCAAGCAACATGCCAAGCTCCATAGGAAATGAAGAACCCATACATTCATACAATGTCATAGTAAGTCATTTGACCCCATAATTGGAGCCATCCCTATTCCCTAGCCCTCTTATTTGTCCTTGGCCGAAACCCTAATGGGTCAGAACCATGTGGAAAATTTCCTATCATACACCATTAAGATCCATTAAATCATAGGAAACATAATAGCATGCTTGAAAGGTTAGACCTCATCCTATATTGACATGGGCCGAAACCCTAGGAAACTTTAGGGTGCCAAAAACTTTCCCTACATCATGATCTATGTCTTACATATCATAATAAAATATTTAAATGCACAAAAGAGAGTTTACATCATCCCTAAACCCATCCATCACCCTTGGCCGAAACCCTAGTGGCTCCCCTTCATGGTTTCCTCAACTTTAAATCTTAAACAAAAGTCTAAATCTTTGTTAAGCATCAAAGAACAATCATACCACAGGTGAGGGGGTCTTACCTTGGTTTGTCTTTGATTATCACCTTGAATGGAGAAGCCATAAGAAAGCCCCTTGACCCTAGGCCTCTCCTTAGCCCTTGTATCCTTGTAGAAGGTCTTGGATCTTCAAGATCAAGTTCCTTTGTGAAACTTTTCCAAGGGAGAGGGGGTCTTGTGGGTTTCGGCTAAGAGAGGGGAAGAAGAAAGAAAGGTGAGGCTTGGTGGATGAAGAGAAGAGGGAATGGCTATCTTAATGGTTAAGTTATCATTCCTCTTAATTATACACAATGAAGAGGGGCAAGTGAAGAGACATTGTGCCTCCTCTCATGGTGACTCTTCACTTCCTTTAGCCTTAACAAAAATCCACTTCATTCCCTCATAGCACTCCCTTGCTAGGTGAATTGGTTAGTACATGCATGGTGGTATGCTAGGTCTAAGGTTCAATCCTTGGTGCATGCACTTTATTTTTTTATTTTATTTTTTTTTCAAAAATTCCCCTAAAATTCACCGATGATCACGCTAATATTCCTAATTAAAACCCATTTATATTTATATTAAAATTTTCCTAAAATCCACTAATAACCATGGTACTAGAAAAGCCCATTAGTACTTAGCTTTTCTATTTAAATGGGGAAATCATGGATTACTAGTCTAAAGTTCATACTAGTATCCTTAGGTTCCTCGGAAACTATCTAGACATGATCAATATTTTAAAGAAAATATTGAGAAAATTTTTCGGGTCGTTACAATCCCCCATACCTCGTGAAAGTTCGTCCTCGAACTTAGAATAGCTCCGAGTACTTGCGTCTCATCTCGTCCTCGCGTTCCCAGGTAGCTTCCTCGAACCGTTGACTCTGCCATAGGACCTTGACTAAGGGTACCTCCTTGTTCCTTAGCTTCTTGACTTCCCGATCCAAGATCTGGATAGGTGGACTTTCATAACTTAGGTCCTCCTGAACTTGTACTGTCTGTGGCTCGATCACTTGGTCCATATTTGGAATATACTTCTTAAGCATTGACACATGGAACACATTATGAATAGCTGACATCTCCTGAGGCAGCTCTAGCTCATATGCCACCTTGCCAACTCTTTTCAGGATTAGGTACGGTCCCACATATCGCTGACTCAGTTTTCCTCTCTTCCCAAATCTCGTCACCCCTTTCATAGGAGCCACTTTGAGGAACACCAAATCTTCAACATTAAATTCCAGCGGTCTACGCCGGACATCTGCATAACTCTTCTGTCGGCTCTGAGCAATTTCTATCCGTTGTCGAATGTTCTGTATAGCCCTGGTGGTGCTATCGATGTCATCCATTGTGAGCCCCATTTCCTTCTTTTCACCACCTTCGTACCAACAGATCGAAGACCTACATCTCCTCCCATACAAGGCTTCATAAGGTGTCATTCCGATAGTAGCTTGGTAGCTATTATTGTAAGCGAATTCCGCTAAACATAAATATCGGCACCAGCTCCCTTTGAAATCCAAGGCACAAGCTCGCAACATGTCCTCCAGTACCTGATTCACTCGTTCAGTTTGCCCGTCAGTCTGAGGGTGAAAGGCGGTGCTGAATCATAGTTTAGTGCCGAGAGACTTCTGAACACACTCCTAAAAATGCGATGTAAAGCGACCATCCCTATCTGAGATGATGGTCTTGGGAATTCCATGAAGTCTGATTATCTCCTTAACATATAATTGAGCCAGTTGCTCAATCGAATACGTCATCTTGATTGCTAGGAAGTGAGCAGACTTTGTCAGCCTATCCACAATTACCCATATCGCATCATATCCGTTTGTAGTCCTGGAAAGTCCTGAAATAAAGTCCATAGAGATATCTTCCCATTTACACTCCAGAATCGAAAGTGGCTGCAGAACTCCTCCGGGTCGCTGGTGTTCTGCCTTCACTCATTGACAAGTCAGGCAAGTACTAACATGCTGAGCCACATCTCTCTTCATACCAGACCACCAGAATTTCTCCCTCAGGTCCTGATACATTTTGGTGGATCCTGGATGCATGAATAAGGGGTTCCGTGAGCTTCAGTCAATATTTCCCTCCGCAGCTCCGGATCATTAGGGATGCATAGACGATCCCCAAAGTAGAGTACTCCCCCGTCGGCGATACGAAAACCATCGCTCTTCCAAGGTTCAATCCTTGGTGCATGCACTTTATTTTTTTATTTTATTTTTTTTTTTCAAAAATTCCCCTAAAATTCACCCATGATCACGCTAATATTCCTAATTAAAACCCATTTATATTTATATTAAATTTTTCTTAAAATCCACTAATAATCATGGTACTAGAAAAGCCCATTAGTACTTAGCTTTTCTATTTAAATGGGGAAATCATGGATTACTAGTCTAAAGTTCATACTAGTATCCTTAGGTTCCTCGAAAACTATCTAGACATGATCAATATTTTAAAGAAAATATTGAAAAAATTTTCCGGGTCGTTACAATCCCCCATACCTCGTGAAAGTTCGTCCTCGAACTTAGAATAGCTCCGGGTACTTGCGTCTCATCTCGTCCTCGCGTTCCCAGGTAACTTCCTCGAACCATTGACTCTGTCATAGGACCTTGACTAAGGGTACCTCCTTGTTCCTTAGCTTCTTGACTTCTTGATCCAAGATCTGGATAGGTCGGCTTTCATAACTTAGGTCCTCCTGAACTTGTACTGTCTATGGCTCGATCACTTGGTCCATATTTGGAATATACTTCTTAAGCATTGACACATGGAACACATTATGAATAGCTGACATCTCCTGAGGCAGCTCTAGCTCATATGCCACCTTGCCAACTCTTTTCAGGATCAGGTACGGTCCCACATATTGCAGACTCAGTTTTCCTCTCTTCCCAAATCTCGTCACCCCTTTCATAGGAGCCACTTTGAGGAACACCAAATCTCCAACATTAAATTCCAGCGGTCTACGCCGGACATCTGCATAACTCTTCTGCCGGCTCTGAGCAATTTCTATCTGTTGTCGAATGTTCTGTATAGCCCGGGTGGTGCTGTCGATGACATCCGTTGTGAGCCTCATTTCCTTCTTTTCACCACTTTCGTACCAACAGATCGGAGACCTACATCTCCTCCCATACAAGGCTTCATAAGGTGCCATTCCGATAGTAGCTTGGTAGCTATTATTGTAAGCGAATTCCGCTAAACATAGATATCGGCACCAGCTCCCTTTGAAATCCAAGGCACAAGCTCGCAACATGTCCTCCAGTACCTGATTCACTCGTTCAGTTTGCCCGTCAGTCTGAGGGTGAAAGGCGGTGCTGAATCGTAGTTTAGTGTCGAGAGACTTCTGAACACACCCCCAAAAATGCGAGGTAAAGCGACCATCCCTATCTGAGATGATGGTCTTGGGAACTCCATGAAGTCTGATTATCTCCTTAACATATAATTGAGCCAGTTGCTCAATCGAATACGTCATCTTGATTGCTAGGAAGTGAGCAGACTTTGTCAGCCTGTCCACAATTACCCAAATCGCATCATATCCGTTTGTAGTCCTGGAAAGTCCTGAAATAAAGTCCATAGAGATATCTTCCCATTTCCACTCCGGAATCGAAAGTGGCTGCAGAACTCCTCCGGGGGAATCGAAAGTGGCTGCAGAACTCCTCCGGGTCGCTGGTGTTCTGCCTTCACTCGTTGACAAGTCAGGCAAGTACTAACATGCTGAGCCACATCTCTCTTCATACCAGACCACCAGAATTTCTCCCTCAGGTCCTGATACATTTTGGTGGATCCTGGATGCATCGAATAAGGGGTTCCGTGAGCTTCAATCAATATTTCCCTCCGCAGCTCCGGATCATTAGGGATGCATAGACGATCCCCAAAGTAGAGTACTCCCCCGTCGGCGATACGAAAACCATCGCTCTTCCCTTCTAGGATCTTCTGTTTGATTATCTGAAGGCTCGGATCACTATTTTGTTTTTCTAATATGCCCTCGAACAGCGTCGGTGATATTGTCATGGTAGAAAGCCGTCCGGAGATAACTTCGACTCCAAAATTCAAAATTTATTTTTCGAGTGGTCGGGGTAACATAGATATGAACATCAAGGTGGCACTGGACTTCCGGCTGAGTGCATCGGCCACTTTGTTTGCCTTTCCTGGGTGGTAAAAGATCTCGCAGTCGTAGTCCTTCACCAACTCAAGCCATCGGTGTTGTCTCATATTCAGATCTTTCTGAGTGAAGAAATATCGTAGACTCTGGTGGTCTGTATAAATCCTACACTGCGCTCCATACAGATAATGCCTCCATATCTTAAGAGCGAAGACCACAGCGGCCAGTTCCAAATCATGAGTGGGGTAATTCTGTTCATGTTCTTTGAGTTGTCTAGAAGCGTAGGCAATGACCTTACCATTCTGCATAAGTACAGCTCCAAGTCCCAGTTTGGAGGCATCGCTATACATGTCGAAGCTCTGGTTACATTCTGCAAGGGTAAGGATTGGAGCACTGGTAAGTCTCCTTTTTAGTTCCAAGAAACTCCTTTCACAGCTTTCCGTCCATTCATACTTCTTATTCTTCCTGGTGAGGGCCGTTAGAGGGCCGGCAATTCTCGAGAAGTCCTCCACAAATTTTCGGTAATAGCCCGCCAGCCCAAGGAAGCTTTTGATTTCGCTGGCGTTCTTTGGCCGACTCCAGTTATTCACAGCTTCAATCTTTGTTGGATCTACCATAACCCCATCTTTGGAAACAATATGGCTCAAAAAGCCTACTTGGTTGAGCCAGAACTCACATTTGGAGAACTTTGCGTACAATTGTTTTTCTCGAAGAGTCCGTAATACTATCTTCAGGTGCTCGGCGTGCTCCTCTTGGTTCCTCGAATAAATAAGAATATCGTCGATGAAGACGATTACAAATTTGTCGAGAAAAGACGAGAATACCCGATTCATAAGGTCCATAAACATGGCAGGAGCATTTGTAACACCGAAAGGCATAACGACGAATTCAAAATGCCCATACCTTGTTCGGAAGGCCGTTTTCGGAATATCATCCTGTTTCACTCTAACTTGATGATACCCAGACCTCAGATCAATTTTTGAGAACACGGTGGCTCCTTTCAATTGATCAAACAGGTCGTCTATCCTCGGAAGAGGATACCGGTTCTTGACCGTCACATTGTTCAGCGCTCGATAATCTATGCACATTCGCATAGATCCGTCCTTCTTCTTCACAAATAGTACCGGAGCTCCCCACGGAGAATGACTAGGGTGAATGAACCCCTTATCGAGCAACTCCTATAGTTGTTCTTGAAGCTCTTTTAATTCAGCTGGCGCCATTCGATATGGTGCCTTGGAGATCGGGTTAGTACCAGGAATCAATTCGATCTCGAATTCCACTTCTCTATCAGGAGCTAATCCTGGTAATTCATCCGGAAATACCTCTGGATAATCACATACTACCCTAACATCTTCTAGCTTCTGATCCTTTGTTTGACTTACGTTGACCACATGCGCTAGAAACCCGGTGTATCCCTTGTCTAACATCTTCTGTGCCTTGAGAGTCGATAAGAATTTCCCAGTTCTTTTCCTTGGCTCTCTGATAAATTCGAACGTAGAATCTGCCTCAGGTTGAAAAACCACTTTTCGCTTACGGCACTCGACCGAAGCACCGTATTTGCTCAAGAAATCCATTCCCATTATAACATCATAATCCTGCATGCTGAGTACTATCAGATCGCAGTAGAGTTCTCTTCCAGCGATTCCAACTGGCACGGCACGTAGTACGTGTATGGATGTCATTATTTCTCCCGAAGGCAGGGTCGTCAAAAACTTATAGTCTAAAACTTGTGGGAACATATCTATCTTCTTAGTGTAGGACGTAGAGATGAACGAATGTGTTGCCCCAGTATCAAACAATGCAGTAGCATGCTGACTGTAAATAAATATCTGACCTGTGACAACCGTCGAAGCATTCGCGGCATCCTCCTTAGTGATAGGGAAAATTCTGGCATCCGCCATAGGTGGTGGGGCCTCCAACCGCTCTTGACTCATAGGTGCACCCTCCAGCTCAGCTTGCATATAATGTAGTTTCGTCGGTGGGCCCTGGTACTGAACTAGCTGTTGAGAAGGTGTCGGGTTCTTGGTAGGACAGTAAGAGGCTATGTGCCCTTCCACCCCGCAAATGAAACACCGGTTCGTACCTTTGCGGCATTCCCCGGGATGCATTTTCCCGCATGTAGCACACAAGGGAAACCTGGACTGTTTATTTGCCGGGCCCCCCTGGGAGTTGTTCCATGACTGCCGTTTACCACTCTGGTTTCCCTTCCAGTTAGCGTTGGTACTCGGGGGTTTCTGACCTCCTGAGTGATAATGAAAGGAAAGAACATTAGGGATAATGAAAATAAAGAATCGAGAATCCCGGAGTGAGCTTGATTCTTACTTTCATTTAATGCCTTTCTTTGCTGACTGATATTGTTCAGGTAATGCTCGGTGAGTAGGGCACTACTAAACAGCTCCTCAGCAGTCTGTGGTCTGTTAACTCCGCCAGCCACGTTCAGGGCTATTTCGGGTCGCAACATTTTTAACATAAGTCGAACCCTCTCCTTCTCAGTGAGGACCAGCTCAGGGCATAAGCGAGCCAACCGATTAAATTTCTTCATGGCTTCGTTGACTGAGAGGTTGCCCTGTCGAAATTCCGTGAACTCGTCGTAGTGTTTATTGGTGACCCGCATGTTGAAGAATTCTTCGAAAAATTCTGATTCAAAATCTGGTCACGTCATCTGGTTCACCTGTCTCTTGGCCTTGACCCTTTCCCACCACATTCTGGCATCTCTGGAAAGGCAGAATGATGCACACTTGATCTTCTCCTGTTCAGGCCAGTCCAGCAGCTCCATTGTACTCTCCACGGTCTTGAACCACGCTTGAGCGTCCCACGGTTCACCGATACCCGAGAAATTTTCCGGTTTCAGCCTCAACCACTGGATCAGATACGCCTCTTGTCGCGCTACCGTGGTCGAGCCTGACGGAGGAGTTTGCGTAACCGTAGGCGCGACAGGTATAGCAGTCTGGTTCACCGGAGGAGTAGTAGAATTTTCTTGTTGGTTCACCAAGGTATTGATGGTTTGCTGCTGCTCGGTGACTTGACGCTGAAGTTGGGTCACTAATTGCATCAGGTCAGGCGAGGAAGTAGTCTCATTAAGTCTGTTACTCTGTCTTCTAGCCATGCTTTCCTTCATAAAGGACAAGTCTGGATAATATGAGTTATTGTTATTCCTACCCCCATATTAAATTCTAATGAAAATATCATTCGTATTCCATATCCTAAAGGTACTTGCTATCATAAAGTGTCATTCATACTTGCATATTCTTATAGCATATCATCTATACTTGCTTGTGCCATGAACAGTACCCTAAAAGTACTTACTATCATAAAATATGCATAAAGGCACTTACTTGGAAGCTGCAGGAAGGAGGCTTGATGTGTGTGTAGTGAGATGACAACCTGGCTCTGATACAAACCTGTAACGCCCGTCTTTTTTCCACACCTTACGGTGTGGCGAGAGAGACGGCGTTACGCTAACATACATACACATACATACGGCATAGGAATATCTTAATGCAGCGGAATCAATTTTTTTTCTTCTTACACATGCGTTTTACCATGCAACTATTACCTGAACATATATGTATGCCTTAACTTATCATTCATGAACATGGTAGCATTGTAACTTAGCATATCAAAGCATAACATTCCGTACATTATCCAGGAGCATCATAAGTAGCAAGTGACTTATCATAAGTATAGCATAGAATCTAAAAAGGCGTTTTAAAACACAAAACATAATAGAAGAGTCTTGTTCCTCTTTCCTCTACCATGTCACTATCACACACACACTTTTGGCTCCTCCTGCTGCTTCACCTAGTAACCTCTGTTTACTTGATCTGCGGTATGAGACAATAAGACTATAAGCACATAGGCTTAGTAAGACCCTTTCCTACTCACAAAAATACATACGTCGCATAACATAAACATAATGATTAAATTCTACTCATCATGGCATACTTCTTATCATAAACATAAATATAATCATGACATCATTCTTAACATGAACATAAATATAATCATGGCATCATTCTTAACATGAACATAAATATAATCATGGCATCATTCTTAACATGAACATAAATATAATCATTTGCATAAACATACTTGCATTAACATACTTTGCATACACATACTTTGCATAAACATACTTATCATAGCATAATGCATAACATGGATGAATGCGTGCGCCAAATGCAAATATCATAAGGATGCTTAGTTTGAAATCATACTTTTAAATACTTAAACATAATCATAACATCATTGGGGTCCCCGGCTTGTACCACATACATACATCATAAGCGCGCATCCCTAAGTAAATACGAGGTAGCGAGCCCCGACCTACTAGGGTAGGAACAGCTACAGTAGTTCCAAAAATCAAGGCGTTCTTAAGGTGCCCATCCCTGTTGGACAGCTAAGGTAGTCCCAGAACCGTGGACAGCTTCGGTGGTCCAGAACCGAGGCGTTCTTAAGGTGCCCATCCCTTGGACCCTTACTTCGGTCCGGTACAAGCTCATTCTTAAAAATAAATTACTTAACATGCTTCATCATTCATAGAACATTCATGGCATAAACAAAATATTGTTTCATGAAACTTGACATAGGAATAGGAACAGCTGCGGTAGTTCCAGAACCGTGGATAGCTTCGGTAGTCCAGAACCGGGGCGTTCTTAAGGTGCCCATCCCTTAGCATGACATAGACATACTTAACGTTTCATCATTCATACTTAACATCATGATGCCTTAAAGGCATGAACATTCATCATCATTCATTATCTTCATTCATAAGGTATGTCATGCTTACATCATTTTGTCTTAGGGCCATGGTTATCATTTTCGTTCATTATCTTCGTTCTTAAACATGGCATACGTACATATCATTCATAAAGCATGGCCTACATACTTATCATTCATAAAACATGGCTTACATACATATTGTTTATAAAACATGGCATACATACATATCATTCATAAAACATGGCATACATACATATCATTCATAAAGCATGGCATACATACATATCATTCATAAAACATGCATGGTCATGGTACCTAGGGAGACATGCCTAGATCATTTCATACATGATACATTTCCTAGGTTCATGGCACGTGGTCTAAACATTTGGGAATCATCATAGCATATGACCTAATATACAAGGTCAGGACACATATTACATGAAGTTAGGTTTTAGGTCACATACATGTTCCTACAACATACTTAATCATATACATACATCTTAGTAACCCATAAACCAGTCTCTTTTGAAACTTAACCCAACCCAAGCCCTAACTTATACCCTTGGCCGAAAGTTCAATAAGGGAAAAGACCCCATCATTCAAGCAACATGCCAAGCTCCATAGGAAATGAAGAACCCATACATTCATACAATGTCATAGTAAGTCATTTGACCCCATAATTGGAGCCATCCCTATTCCCTAGCCCTCTTATTTGTCCTTGGCCGAAACCCTAATGGGTCACAACCATGTGGAAAATTTCCTATCATACACCATTAAGATCCATTAAATCATAGGAAACATAATAGCATGCTTGAAAGGTTAGACCTCATCCTATATTGACATGGGCCGAAACCCTAGGAAACTTTAGGGTGCCAAAAACTTTCCCTACATCATGATCTATGTCTTACATATCATAATAAAATATTTAAATGCACAAAAGAGAGTTTACATCATCCCTAAACCCATCCATCACCCTTGGCCGAAACCCTAGTGGCTCCCCTTCATGGTTTCCTCAACTTTAAATCTTAAACAAAAGTCTAAATCTTTGTTAAGCATCAAAGAACAATCATACCACAGGTGAGGGGGTCTTACCTCGGTTTGTCTTTGATTATCACCTTGAATGGAGAAGCCATAAGAAAGCTCCTTGACCCTAGGCCTCTCCTTAGTCCTTGTATCCTTGTAGAAGGTCTTGGATCTTCAAGATCAAGTTCCTTTGTGAAACTTTTCCAAGGGAGAGGGGGTCTTGTGGGTTTCGGCTAGGAGAGGGGAAGAAGAAAGAATGGTGAGGCTTGGTGGATGAAGAGAAGAGGGAATGACTATCTTAATGGTTAAGTTATCATTCCTCTTAATTATACACAATGAAGAGGGGCAAGTGAAGAGACATGGTGCCTCCTCTCATGGTGACTCTTCACTTCCTTTAGCCTTAACAAAAATCCACTTCATTCCCTCATAGCACTCCCTTGCTAGGTGAATTGGTTAGTACATGCATGGTGGTACGCTAGGTCCAAGGTTCAATTCTTGGTGCATGCACTTTATTTTTTTATTTTATTTTTTTTCAAAAATTCCCCTAAAATTCACCCATGATCACGCTAATATTCCTAATTAAAACCCATTTATATTTATATTAAATTTTTTCTAAAATTCACTAATAACCATGGTACTAGAAAAGCCCATTAGTACTTAGCTTTTCTATTTAAATGGGGAAATCATGGATTACTAATCTAAAATTCATACTAGTATCCCTAGGTTCCTCGGAAACTATCTAGACATGATCAATATTTTAAATAAAATATTGAGAAAATTTTCCGGATCGTTACACCACGAGCTCATATGACAAGTAAACACATTGAGCGCAAGTACCACCTGATACGAGACATCGTAAAGCCAGGAGAAGTTGTTCTCGCCAAGATTTCATCAGTGGATAACCTGGCATATCCTTTCACTAAGGTCCTTCCAGCGAAAGCTTATGATAGGCATGTCGAGGGGATGGGAATCAGATGTATGGCAGTTTGATGGCAGTATAGTCTTTTAGTATAAGTGGGAGATTATTAGAATGTATACTATAAGCCTAGCTTTCATATGAACATCAATTTTGGAATAAGAATCACAGTGGTTATGTGTTTACATTTTATATTTATTATATGTATGCAATTGTCTAATACTTTACATTGTAGATAACATGGTGCGTGGTGCCACACAGAAGATCATGTTATCAATTCCTTGTAAAGTATAAGTAGTGGCTCACAACTGAGATGATTTGGACAAACCATTAGAATGGTTGTAGTGTAATTTGGTATTAGTCTATCTTGACTATAGAATTACACTAGTACACTTTGTGTGTATTGAGCAGGATCGATTTGAGGTGAATCGATTTATACTGACTATATAATCGAAAAGACCTCAGGTTATTATGGATGTACATACTCTTAATCCCGATATAATAACGTACACATGTATTTAATATTTATTTCTTTAATTTACTAGTGGGCGAGATTTATTCGTTAAATCAATAGACCTGGTAAATTGGGAAATAATATTATTTACATGGTGTGTTATTGATTATAGAAAGAAACCGTGTCCTAATTATTTTAGGATGATGATGTCCCCTTGAGGTCTCATAAAGATTATCATGTAAATCATGCAGGTAGACTTGGTCTGACATGATAATAAGGTTGAGTGGTACTACTCATGAAGTTAGATATTAATTAATTAAATTATTAGTAATTCAATTAATTAATAGACATGCGATATCTTAAACACGGGGAGATTATGTATACATAATAAGATGGAGCGCATATATTAATATGGGGTTGGTGTGGTAGTTCAATAATAACCCATTAGTGGAGTGGGTTATTATTAACAGGTCGGGTTGAGAATCCGTTAGGAGACCAAAATCAACTCCTCCTCATGATCCCTATTGTAGCCTATAAATACCCTCTCATAAGCCATCATGAAGAGTACCAAGCCTTGGGTTTTCTTCCTCTCTCTCTCTCTCTCTCTCCCCTAGGGTTGGGCGGTGCCGGCCAAGCAAGAAGGATGGGGGCGGCAACAAAAGGAGAGAATTCTTTCTCTTCTTCCCTTCTTCTTCTTCTTCTTCTCTTCTTCATTATCTCTCCTCTTGAGGGGCGGCACAAGGAAGCAAGGGAGAAGAGGGCCACCGGTGCACCTTGGACAAAGGAGATGGGGCGGCGCAAGCTCTCTTGAGAGAGGGATAGGTCACGCAAGAAGGAAAGAAGGAGAGTCTTCTTCTCTCCTTTAGGTTCGGCGCAAGCAAGAGGAAGGAGAAGGAGGTTTTCTTTTGGTGGCTTCGTTTCTTAGAAGATTATCGCCCACACGACATCCAAAAAGAGGATAGGAATGTTGATGCAGTCTGACCCTGATTGTTCTTTTGGTGTTGACACCGATTTAAGTTTAGGTTAATGAGATGATTGAGATTAAGTCATGGTCGGGGACTGGGCACGGAGTTGATTGAAATCCTAGCTTGGAGGGTCAAGTCATAGCTTGGAGGGCTAGGTTAGATGAAACCCTAGCTTGGAGGGCCAGGTCCTAGCTTGGAGGGCTAGGTTGGATGAAACCCTGGCTTGGAGGGTTAGGTTCTAGCTTGGAGGGCTAGGTTGGATGAAACCCTGGCTTGGAGGGTCAGGTCCTAGCTTGGAGGGCTAGGTTGGATGAAACCCTGGCTTGGAGGGCCAGGTCCTAGCTTGGGAAGCTAGGTTTGATGAAATCCTGGTGAGTGAAGTCAGGTCCTAGCTTGGGAAGCTAGGTTGAAGTCCCGGTGAGTGAGACTGGGCATGGAGTCTTGGTCCGGGGGACTAAGCACGAGTCAGAGAAGGCTGGGAGCTCGTTCTCTTGACTTAGGGTGGATTTGGCCTTGCCTGGATCGGTCTGGTGACCGATCAGGGAAGTTGGCACGGTGTTCCCTCGTGAATCGGTCTGGTGACCGATCCAGCTATGTCTGATCAGTCTGGTGACCGATCAGGGAGCATACAGTGACTTTGTGAGGCTACTGATCGTCTCTTGATCAGTCTGGTGACTGATCAGGGAGACTATTCAGATCGTTCTGGTGAACGATCAGAGGGAGAGCCAAATGCTACTGATCGGCTCCTGATCGTTCTGGTGAACGATCAGGGAGAGGTCAATAGGCTTCAGGGAAAAACTTGGATCGGTCAGACTGACCAATCAATTGTCGTGAGCTTCTTACTATAACCGATCAGGCTGGACCCTGATCAGTCAGGAGGTCCTCTGATCGGTCCCCAGACTGATCAGGCCACATCCTGATCGGTTTGGTGACCGATCAGTAGGCTTAGGCTAAGAAAGCTGGGGAATTCCTGCAATGCTGTGGATCAGTCCGACAATCGATCCACGTTTTGTGATCGGTCAAGGTGGCCGATCACAAGAAGGTCGCGATTCCTGGTTTCTCACCGTGGACCGATCAGGCTGGAGCCTGATCGGACTGGACCTATCCTGATCGGTTTGGTGACCGATCAGGGGTCACTCTGATCGGTCCGGTGACTGATCAGTAGCTGTCAGCTTTAATTCAAAAATACTGTCAGAGTTCTGATTGCGTTCTGTTTCTCTTCTGATCACTACTGATATGTTCTGATACTTGATTCTCTGATGATTTACTAGTCTAATGAGCTGCTATGTGTGCAGATAACTCAGGTTTACTCAAGGGGAGTCAAACGGAGGCTTTCGCTACAGCAGGTTTGGCTGTTTCCCGTCTGTAGGAAATAACGTCTTCTGGCGCGAGCTGCAACGGCTGAGATGCTGATGACCTGGGGCATTGGGCTCGACTGGAGAGGATTCAGTGAGTCCAAAGGAGGTCAGGGGTAGCTGGGTCATTGCAGGTGAGCAGTTGGTGAGCTGCAGAGCAGCTGGTGACCTGGCAATGGTAAGCAAGTTAAGCTGTGGTGTGGAGAAGGAGCTGAATAGATCTCTTTGTGAACAAGCTGCCTCTCCAACTCTTGAGCATTCATTCAACACTTAGTAAGCGATCTCTTGACAAGCAGTATCCTTGAGTCTGAGAAGGAAGTCGTGAGTGGATCAGCAAGCAAACAAAGAGCTGGGAGCTCTTGTGTTGGTGGTGCTGTGCTGTGCTCGGTGATCTGTTCTTCGATTCTCATCCTTGTGCTTTGTAAGCGATCTGTAAGATCTCCTTGTTGTCTCTGTGCTTAATTCCTGATACTTTTGAGACCATTTGTGTGGAAACGGTTTCTCCACCGAGAAGGAGGATTTGATATCCGGATTTTCTGAGGCTTTATCTGCCGACGATCAAGGGATCACATACCTTAAGGGCATGCCAAGGAGTAGGGGCAAGTTATCCCCGAACCTTGTAAATGATCCTTGTTAGCGTTTTGGTTTGCTTTTCATTTCTGCAGTTATACTCTGTTTTGTATTTCTTCCGCTGTGCTACTAACCCTTGAAGTGCAGAAATCCGAAAAGTTGAAGTTTCTGTCTGGCTATATTCACCCCCCCCCCCTCTCTAGCCATCCAAGTTCCAACAAGTGGTATCAGAGCTAGGGGCTCTGTTCAAGCGGCTTAACATCCGAGAGCTATCAACAATGGCTTTGAGAGAAGGATTTAGCACCACTCGACCTCCCTTCTTCGATGGATCCGATTTTCAGTATTGGAGGTCTCGCATGGAGTACTACCTCAAGACTGACATTGGAATGTAGTTCTCCGTAAAGGAAGGCTTCATCCCTCCAAGAGATGCGGAGGGAAAAGAGTTGGAGTCCTCACGGTGGTCGGCTGAGCAGACACGAAAAGGAGAAGCCGATGCAAAGGCGGTGGTGGCATTGCAATGTGGAATGAACAAAGACCAACTCATCAAGGTTGGTCCCTTTACAAGCGCAAAGGATTTGTGGAACAAGCTCATCGAGCTCCATGAGGGTACTCAAGACTCAAGAATAGCCAAGAGGGACTTGTTTCTCAATCAACTACAAAATCTCTCCATGAAGGAGAGTGAAACGGTAAGCGAACTTCATAGTAGATTCAAAGAGGTATTGAATGGTCTCCACTCCATTGACGAAAAGGTTGAGAACCGCGACCTTGTGAGGTATGTGTTAAAAGCTTTTCCAAGTAATGCCTTGTGGTCATCCATGGTGGATGCCTACAAGGTTTCCAAGGACTTGTCAATTGTAAAATTGGATGATTTATTTTGTGAAATGGAGCTACACGAGATGGCTAACAAAGGCCCCAAGGAGAAGGGGATTGCTCTTGTTACAGGGGAAAAGACCAACAAGAAGAAGGAGAAGAAAGTCTCTTCATCTTCATCCTCATTCGAGTTCGAGTCCGAGGAGGATGACAGCGGGTCTTCTTCCTCCGAGATGACCAACTTTGTTAGAAGAATGATGAGAAAGAGCCGGCGCTTCAAGGGTAAAGGTAACTCGAGTGAAGTTAAAATTGATAAGTCTAATGTTACTTGTTATGAGTGTAGCAAGAAAGGGTATTTCAAGAAGGACTGCCCAAAACTCAAGAAGAAAGAGGAGAAATCAAAGAAGAAGAAGAAGGCCTTGAAGGCCACATGGGATGAATCATCCTCTAGTTCATCCGAAGAAGAGAAGGAGGAGAAGAGTACTCGGCATGTAGCACTCATGGCAATTGAAGGAGAGGAGAGCAATGATGAATCCACGGACTCTTCAAACGCGGCTTCATCGTCTTCGGATGATGAAGAGGTAATCTCTCCCGAACTAGACAAATGTTATAGAACCATTGCATGTTTAACCAATTTGTCAAAAAAAGTCAAAAAATAAGGTTAAATCATTGAAAGTAGAAGTTGAACAATTGAAATCCTCTAAGGATGAGGATAGTGATGATTTGCATGTAGAGATGTTAGAAGATGAAAACAAATCTTTAAAGAATGAGGTTGAGAGACTCAAGAGTGTTCTTGAGAAGTTCTCAACTAGCTCTAAGACTTTAGATATGATCTTAAATGCACAAAGGCCTGTCTACAACAAGGTCGGTATTGGTTACCGACCTAAAGAACCATCATTTGTTTCCTTAATATCTAGGACTGATGTTAGACCACTTAAGACTCCTAGGGTTCAAAGGAACGTGGTCAAGGCATGGGTGCCTAAGTCTTGCATAGTAGGTGCTTTAGGTCCCAAGATTTGGATACCTAAATCTTCTATCTTTCGTATTGTGTAGGTCATGATTGAGGGGGAGCATCTATCAACTTGGTTCGTTGATAGTGGGTGCTCCAAACATATGACCGGTGATAGATCCTTATTCACTACCCTTCAAAGAAAATGTAGAGGTAATGTTTCCTTTGGTAACAATGGTAGTCTTAAGGTTGTAGGGATAGGAGACATTCAAATATCCGAATGTTTTAGGATTAAGAATGTCCTTCTAGTCAAGGGGATGACATTTAATCTCCTAAGTGTCAGTCAATTGTGTGATGCGGGTTACACAATTATTTTTCAATCAAGTCAATGTCTAGTTAGACAACATGACACATTTGACACGGTACTAGTAGGCACAAGGATAGATAACATTTATCAAGTTTCTTTTAAAAGTGCTACTAATGCTTTTGTTAAGTGTTTCATGTCAAGAGAAGATGAGTCTAACCTTTGGCACCGGAGGCTAGCACATGTAAACATGAAGAACATCCGGAAATTGGCCAACAAGGGACTAGTTCGTGGCTTACCAAGCATCAAGTATGAAAAAGAAAAGATTTGTGATGCATGTCAAATGGGTAAGCAAACAAAATCTGCACATAAAGGTAAAAGCACTGTAAGTACTTCTACCGCATTGGATTTACTTCACATGGACTTGTTTGACTGTAGCACTATTATATCCTTGAATGGTAGTAGATATTATTTTGTGATCATTGATGATTTTACTATATATACTTGGACGTATTTTCTAAAATATAAGGACCAAACCCTAGATGTTTTTATTTCATTTTGTCGGAGAGTTGAAAATGAGAAATCATCAACAATTAAAACAAATAGGAGTGATCATGGAGGCGAATTTCAAAATCAAAGATTTTTAGAGTTTTGTCAAGAGAGAGGGTATAAACATGAGTTCTCTACTCTTAGAACACCACAACAAAATGGTGTTGTGGAGAGAAAGAACCGGGTCTTACAAGAGGCTACACGAAGCATGCTCAATGAGTACTCCTTACCGAGTTACTTATGGGCTGAAACTGTGAACACAGCTTGCTACGTGCAAAATCGAGTCCTAATACATAGATTTCTAGGGAAGACTCCTCATGAACTCTGGTTTGGGAAACCACCTACAGTTAAACACCTTAGGGTGTTTGGTTGTAAGGTGTTTATCCTAAACACCAAGGACCACCTTGAAAAGTTCACAGCAAAAGCTGATGAAGGGATACTAGTCGGGTACTCCCTCGTTAGCAAAACTTACTGAGTCTATAACAAGAAGTCTAGATTAGTTGAAGAGTCTTCTGATGTTGTTTTTGAGGAAATTCCAAAAGCAAATGATCAATCAGAAGATGTAGATAGAGTTTAATTCGAACTTAGGAAACTAAGTTTGGATGGAAGTCCAAGGGTTGTAGATGGTGGTGATGAGTCTGATGACGGTGAGCCTAGACAACTCTTAGATCAGCCGGATCTTGAGGCTGAGCTTGTGTCTAGTGACACCATCCAAGAAGCACCTCCAACACCAAGGCAAACTAGGTTAGCCTCTAGTCATCCCCAAGACCAAATTGTTGGAGATATCCATCATGGGGTTAGGACTAGATCATTCTTTAGGAATGAGGCTAATGAAGTTGCCCTAATTTCCGAAATTGAACCTAGAAAAATTGACGAGGCATTAAATGATCCCAATTGGATCATTGTCATGCAAGACGAACTAGGTCAATTCGAGAGAAGTCAAGTTTGGGACTTAGTCCCTAGACCTAAGAAGACCACCATTATTGGAACCAAATGGGTCTTCAAAAATAAGTTGAACCTTAAGGGAGAAAACATAAGAAATAAGACACGCTTAGTAGCCAAGGGCTACAGTCAAGTCGAAGGCCTTGATTACGATGAGACCTATGCTCCCATGGCACGATTAGAGTCCATCCGATTGATGCTTGCATTTGCAGCTCATCGAGGTTTCAAGCTCTACCAAATGGATGTCAAATCGGCCTTTCTAAATGGTTTCATAAGAGAAGAGATCTATGTCGAACAACCTCCGGGGTTTGAGAGTTCCGAATTTCCAAACCACATGCTCAAGCTCAAGAAGGCACTCTACGGCCTTAAACAAGTACCCCGAGCTTGGTATGAGTGGTTGTCGACATTTCTCATAGAAAAAGGTTTTGTGAGAGGACAAATAGACCCTACACTATTTCTACGAAGAGATGGTGATAATATATTTGTAGCTCAAGTGTATGTCGATGACATAATTTGTGACTCAAACAATAAGGGCTATTTAAATGAATTTATTGGACACATGGAGAGTGAATTTGAAATGAGTCTAGTGGGAGAGTTGACTTTCTTCCTTGGACTTGAAATCAAGCAAACTCGTGACGGAATCCATGTGCACCAATCGAAGTACACTCAAGAGATGCTCCGAAAATTTAACATGAGTGATTCTAAAGAGGTAACCACTCCCATGGCTACGATCACACGTTTAGACAATGATGAGAGTGATAAGCCTGTTGACCTAACTCAGTATTGGAGCATGATAGGTAGTTTACTATACCTCACAGCTAGTCGACCTGATATACTTTTTGCTGTGGGTATGTGCGCTAGGTATCAAGTCTGTGCCAAGGAATCTCATCTAATTGTTGTTAAAAGAATTTTAAGATACCTTAAGGACACAATTGGAGTTGGTCTTTGGTACCCCCGTACCGAGTCGTTTGACCTAATTGGCTATACCGATTCCGACTATGCTGGGTGCAAGTTGGATCGGAAGAGCACAAGTGGGGGTTGCCAATTCTTAGGATCATCATTAGTTAGTTGGTCAAGTCGGAAGCAACATTGTGTTGCTCTCTCCATGACCGAGGCAGAATATATCACCATGGGAGAGAGCGTATCATAATTATT
The DNA here is from genome assembly GCA_024364735.1 of Boesenbergia rotunda. NCBI lineage: Eukaryota > Viridiplantae > Streptophyta > Magnoliopsida > Zingiberales > Zingiberaceae > Boesenbergia > Boesenbergia rotunda. The sequence continues at coordinate 186,627 of JAGFNQ010003998.1, read as the reverse complement.
GTGGATGATTCATACACTAAAGGACTATAGATTAACCTACAAGGGTGTGCAAGTGTTGTGTGATAACATAAGCACGATAAACCTAACAAAGAATCCAGTCCATCATTCTAGAACCAAGCATATTGAAGTGTGTCACCACTTCATTAGAGATCATGTTGCTAGAGGAGACATTATACTCTCACATGTAGAGTCCAAATCGAATCTAGCGGACATTTTCACTAAACCACTCCCTGAGAATGAATTTAGTTTCTTACGAAGGGAATTGGGAATGTGTCGCGCTTCATAGGATTAAAAAACATTCAAAACCCTTCATGATCAATTCAAATTGTTGGGAACAATGATTGGGTAACTTGGGGACATCTCACACAAACTTAAGGTTTAACAAAATATTTTTGTTTGCTAGAAATGGGGTGAGATGTTAGGATCAACCTAATTACTCAAAATGTTAATGCATCCCTTGAGGAATTAGGTTGACGAGACAATAATCACTAAGTTGACCAAGTATGGGAAAACCAATGCATAACATATGTGTAATTGGCTCCATGATCATACTTGGACATTCCAATCAAAGAAACTTGATTGGAGACTTTATTTTGATACAAACATGGTTTCAAATTGGTTGAATATGTTGATTGATTATGACTTCACTTGGTTGAATGTTTATTTTTACAAGAGGTTGTGAAATTCATAAAGATCTTTGATTCTTGTTAAGGAATCAATTATAGTCGAGGGAACACCTCCTAGATCGACAAGGACCCACCTGATCGTATCAAAATTTGACCCAAAATCTAAATCTGAAAGTTCTGAAATCGTATCAAGAAATCTCTGATACCTGATCGGTCCACAGACCGATCAGGTGTGGACCGATCAGGAGTCGGCCTGATCGGTCCAATTGACCGATCCAGCTATTTCGTGAGAAATTGTCAAAACATTCTATGTTGGCCTGGATCAGTCCCCAGACCGATCTGGCCACCTTGGTGATCGGTCCACAGACAGATCAGGAGGTTCACAGAAATATCGCACAAACTCTCTGTTCGCTCCATTATCGATCGGCAGATCGATCAGGACCAAGCCAGACCGATCAGGCTAGATCCTGATCAGTCTAGGCGTTCCCAGATCGAACGATGATCTGTTCGATCGCAATAAATTTCGGTTGGTGGATCGGTCCACCAACCTATTAACTCCATCAATCTCTTCTTTTCAACCCTAGCGCCGAAACCCTTCCCCTCTTCCTGCGTGAGTTCCTGAGATTTCAGCGAGGCGAGATTTTTGTTCCCTGCGAGTGTGTGCGCAAGCTTCTTCTTCCTGTGCGTGAGCTCTGCTTCCTGCGAGTTCTCGCATCTTGCAACCAGTGAGCTCTCTGCCTGCGCAGCCTTTCTCTCAACTTGAGATGTGTTCCTCCTAAGTCAATCAACCTCATGGCCCCTAAGTAAGTTTTTGTGTTTTGATTACTTCATCCGTCACGATTTATGGAAGCTAACCATGTTATTTCATCTTGTGGTTCATTTTGGTGTGTACCGTGATCTTGCCATGATCCTTGATCTTACTGATTACACCTAATGTCATTTGATCAATTCATTGGTTTATGATTCATTTGATCCAACCAATTTCCTTGTCATGCCCTTACTTACTTATCCTTTTATTGTGTCGTTGATTACTTGATCAAACCCAAATTCACTAATCATTATGTGATCAATTCCATAACTCAATCTGTTGCCATAACTTATTGTTTCCACCATTAGAAAATCTTCTAGAGGTAAAGAACTGGATGAGGGCACCTCACGATCGAGGGCTCCCTCTTCATCTCTTAGACCCCAACCTCCTTCTGATGACAGATTTCAAAACGCTCATTACGAATTTTTCTTTCACAGTCGAACCTTCAAACTCCTACCTTGTAGAACTGTAGACCGAGCGTTTGTTTACGAACACTGTCCTTCAGTACGCCAGGTCATTGAGTTCTATGAGCTAGGATCCATTCTCTTCCTTGAGAGGCCAATAAATTTTGATTTAGTCTCTAAATTTTATAACAACATGGTCAGTAGAGAGGGTTCAGGGTATAGGACCCGTGTCGCCGATATCAACCTCAATTTTGATTTATCAGCTTTCACTGCCTTCCTTGATTGTCGACGTTCGGATAATGATTTTCTGCTCTACCCCTATCTTCCGGATCCTCTACCGGTTCCCTTCGATGGAGTCACTCCTGACTCTATCTTCAAGTACTTTTTCGGCCATCCAAGGCTAGGGGGTCCCGATGAGCCCGCCGGTGATTTCCCCACGTTTGCTGCTCTCCGCCATTCCCCCACTGATTATGTCCTGTTTAAAATTATCACTAACTGTCTGGTACCTATTACTTCAAAGCCCCTAGCTGAGATTCGCTCATTTCACTGCTTGATGCTCTACGGGATGCATCGGCGGTTAGACTTTGACATAGTGACCACCATATACTTCTCTATCATCACCTATAGTCAGATCGACCGTCAGACGGTTTACATGTCATTTGGACATATCATTACTGCCTAGCTTCATTCGGTCGGTATCGACGTGTCACAGGGCAGGATCGTGCCGATGATTCGGCAGGACTGCCGACGTGGCCAACGTGCGTTGGCCCAGTCTGGCATTATCGTCGGACCGCAGAGGTTGAGGTGGAAGGATAGGAGAGGTGTGGGGGAGTTACCTAGGGCGGCCCATGATCAAATACCCGCAGCTCCGACCTTTCATCAGGAGCCACCCGCTGCTGCAGAAGGACACTATGAGCCAGATTCCGATCTCCGCTGGCAGGTGGCTGAGCTGGAGCAGATGATGCAGGACGAGTTTCATATCTCCGAGCTCTGGCGACAGGAGGTCCATTCTGAGTTTCGGTCTTTCGATCACAGACTACTCGCGATAGAGTCTGACATCTCTAGGGTCCGCTCCGGGTAGGATGCATGGTACGAGGAGTGGCGCGCTTGGACCACTGGTCATCTGTACCAGCCTTCATCTTCTGGAGCTGCGCCATCCAGCAGCACTGCACCAGGGAGCTTCATATCTATTGATGATACATCTGATGATGACCCTGCTGAGGATTGATTTGATTGTACTCTGGTCTTGCCTTCATGAGTTGTGTTATGACTATTATGTCTTTATGATGTATTTGACTATGTTTTGATGTTGTGTTATGCATCTGACTTTATGACTATTTCCATGTATGATTTGCTACTCCATGCTTATTGCTAAGTCTTGTTTTATTTTTATTCCTTGATTCATATGTTGCATGTGATTGCTATGTCCTACTTTATCTTTATCACATGGTTTCATATGCTTTCAAAATTAAATCATATCTTTGTTGTTTTGGGAGAACCCCTAGGGTTGAGGGGGAGTATGTTTTTAACTTAACAACCAGTCTACACCCTTTTCGGTGTTTGACAAAGGGGGAGAGTGTGGTTAGTTAAGTTTGGGATAAGTACAAGCTTAACTATTATAGGGGAGGATCCTGATTCTCCTACGATAGTGAAATTTGAGACTATTGATTTCAAATCCCTAAACATAAAATCGGGTTGTCAAACAACAAAAAGGGGGAGATTGTTGATGCAGTCTGACCCTGATTGTTGTTTTGGTGTTGACACCGATTTTAGTTTAGGTTAATGAGATGATAGAGATTAAGTCCTGGTCGGGGACTGGGCACGGAGTTGATTGAAATCCTGGCTTGGAGGATTAGGTCCTAGCTTGGAGGGCTAGGTTGGATGAAACTCTATCTTGGAGGGCCAGGTCCTAGCTTGGAGGGCTAGGTTGGATGAAACCCTAGCTTGGAGGGTCAGGTCCTAGCTTGGAGGGCTAGGTTGGATGAAACCCTGGCTTGGAGGGCCAGGTCCTAGCTTGGGAAGCTAGGTTTGATGAAATCCTGGTGAGTGAAGCCAGGTCCTAGCTTGGGAAGCTAGGTTGAAGTCCCGGTGAGTGAGACTGGGCATGGAGTCTTGGTCCGGGGGACTGAGCACGAGTCAGAGAAGGCTGGGAGCCCGTTCTCTTGACTTAGAGTGGATTTGGCCTTGCCTGGATCGGTCTGGTGACCGATCAGGGAAGTTGGCATGGTGTTCCCTCGTGGATAGGTCTGGTGACCGATCCAGCTATGTCTAATCGGTCTGGTGACCGATCAGGGAGCATACAGTGACTTTGTGAGGCTACTGATCGTCTCCTGATCGGTCTGGTGACCGATCAGGGAGACTATTCAAATCGTTCTGGTGAACGATCAGAGGGAGAGCCAAATGCTACTGATCAGCTCCTGATCGTTCTGGTGAACGATCAGGGAGAGGTCAGTAGGCTTCAGGAAAAAACTTAGATCGGTCAGACTGACTGATTAATTGTCGCGAGCTTCTCACTATAACCGATCAGGCTGGAGCCTGATCGGTCAGGAGGTGCTCTGATCGGTCCCCAGACCGATCAGGCCATATACTGATTGGTCTGGTGACCGATCAATAGGCTTGGGCTGAGAAAGCTGGGGAATTCCTGCAATGCTGTGGATCGGTCCGACAACCGATCCACGTTTTGTGATCGGTCAAGGTGGCCGATCACAAGAAGGTCGCGATTCCTGGTTTCTCACCATGGACCGATCAGGCTGGAGCCTGATCGGACTGGACCTGTCCTGATCGGTCTGGTGACCGATCAGGGGTCACTCTGATCGGTCCGGTGACTGATCAGTAGCTGTCAGCTTTAATTCAAAAATACTGTCAGAGTTCTGATTGCGTTCTGTTTCTCTTCTGATCACTACTGATATGTTCTGATACTTGATTCTCTGATGATTTACTGGTCTAATGAGCTGCTAAGTGTGCAGATAACTCAGGTTTACTCAAGGGGAGTCAAACGGAGGCTTTCGCTACAGCAGGTTTGGCTATTTCCCGTCTGTAGGAAATAACGTCTTCTGGCGCGAGCTGCAACGGCTGAGAAGCTGATGACCTGGGGCATTGGGCTCGACTGGAGAGGATTCAGTGAGTCCAGAGGAGGTCAGGGGTAGCTGGGTCGTTGTAGGTGAGCAGTTGGTGAGCTGCAGAGCAGCTGGTGACCTGGCAATGGTAAGCAAGTTAAGCTGTGGTGTGGAGAAGGAGCTGAATAGATCTCTTTGTGAACAAGCTGCCTCTCCAACTCTTGAGCATTCATTCAACACTTAGTAAGCGATCTCTTGACAAGCAGTATCCTTGAGTCTGAGAAGGAAGTCGTGAGTGGATCAGCAAGCAAACAAAGAGCTGGGAGCTCTTGTGTTGGTGGTGCTGTGCTGTGCTCGGTGATCTGTTCTTCGATTCTCATCCTTGTGCTTTGTAAGCGATCTGTAAGATCTCCTTGTTGTCTCTGTGCTTAATTCCTGATACTTTTGAGACCATTTGTGTGGAGAGGTTTCTCCACCGAGAAGGAGGATTTGATATCCGGATTTTCTGAGGCTTGATCTGCCGACAATCAAGGGATAGCCCACCTTAAGGGCACGCCAAGGAGTAGGGGCAAGTTATCCCCGAACCTTGTAAATGATCCTTGTTAGCGTTTTGGTATGCTTTTCATTTCTGCAGTTATACTCTATTTTGTATTTCTTCCGCTGTGCTACTAACTCTTGAAGTGCAGAAATCCAAAAAGTTGAAGAAGTTTGTGTCTGGCTATATTCACCCCCCCCCCCTCTCTAGCCATCCAAGTTCCAACAAGGAATACGATAGAAGATCGAGAGGTAAAACTAGAGGTATAATCTTGTTTTTATTCTTCTTGTTTAATTGTATTGCTTATTTACTTGGACCCCGAAGATAAACACAAAAACCGGCTATCAAAACTCAACATCTATTCCGCGGCTAATCGATAATGGAGTTTGATTGCTTGAACTACGATCGCTCAATCGAATAGCACGATGATGAAGTAGGTCATTCGGAAAGTTTTCTTTCCATCTGGATTAGTTCTAATCAATAGAATTTTAATCTGGGGATATAGAGAGGAACCCATTTCGCAACAAAACCAACAGACTCAGCTTGATGGCTTTGGGTCTAGTGAAGGATGGTCCATCTGAGGTCCATCCGAGGGATCGTGGACAAGATAGCAACCATGAGCCGTGGGAAGCGCACTTCGAGGCATACGTGAAGGATGACATGGAGATGAGCCACGAACTTGTATGCATCCGAGGGTCGAGAGCCAAACCAAAGAAGGCTTGAAAGCAATAGTCAAAGCTGCAACGAAGAGTCAAGTGAGTTGTGAGGGTCCGAGTGTGAGTGAACTGTACTCGAGAACGGAAACCTTAGGTTTAGGATTTTACCAGTCGACTGGTATAGGATCAGTCGACTGGTAGAGGTCACAGAAGGATCAATCGACTGATCTTCTGTGCAGTTGACTAGTGTCGGCTAGAATTCAAACGTTTAGGTGTAACGTTCGAATTCAGCTGGAGCAGTCGACTGGTGTTAGCACTAGTCAACTAGTAACGGCTAGTTCAACAGCAAAGTTCTATTTAAGAGAACTCAGGACGACTGGCTGGGGTTGACGAAATAAGCTTGGTTAAAGCTTATTAGTAGTCTTCCTTAAGCTCTAGTGTTCTTGGTGAATTTGTGGTGAGGTTTCTCCACCCACAAGGAGCTATAAGAGCTAGCCAAAGGTTTTTCGGGGATTCATCCACCAACGGATCGGGATAGTCCACCTTACGAACTACCATAGAGTAGGAGTGTTATCTTCAAACCATGATAAAGGTTTTGTGTTAGCAGTTTGTTTTCTTTGTTATTTTAATTTATTTTGTATTCCGCTTTACACTGACAAAGTATAGGAGAAAACCGCAATAGAGGGTGATCGGCTATTTACCCTCCTCTAGCTGGGTCATCGATCCCTAACAAGTGGTATCAGAGCGAAGGTTCACTCGTCTACAGAATAATCGCCGGAAGAGTAAAGTGTTAGAGGAAGATGGAGTCAGAAGGTCCACTAGGATGGGATACTCGGATTGGGACCATTGGGCAGTATTGGAGATTCCGTTCTAAGCTCTGACAGACAAAAAGGGGAAATGTCTCCGACCTCGATATTGGACCAAGTAACAAAAGAAGGAAGCGGAGTCGGACAAGGAGGTAATGAGAATTGTTTTAAATTTATTATCTTCTTATATTGTGTCGCGTATAGATGAATACAAGAATACTCATGAGATATGGAGTAAGGTAATAGCTCTTTATGAGAATTATACACAAGGACAAGAAGTGGAGGAGTCTTATAAGGACAAGGGTTCATTGGTCCAAGAGGAGGAGAAGGACCAACCGGAAGTTGAATCGAGTTCAACATCCGAAGAGGAGGAGGAAGTGGAATTGTCCACATCCTTAAGTGAGGAAGAAGAAAAGCAATCCAAGATGGAGGAGATCTTGGAAGCTCAACCCTCGACCTCAACTACCGAGAAGAGTGAGAAATCACATATCAAATGCTTTGAGTATGGGTAAATGGGACATTACAAGAGTAGGTGTCCTTCATTCAAGAAGGTAAAGGAGGTAAATCCTAAACACGGTAAAGTTCATTTGAAAACTAATGTGGGTGGTAGGGATGGAGTCAAAGATAAGAAGCATATAATTTATTTCACGTGTGGTGAGTGTGGCCAGTACCACACAAAATGCCCAAAAAAAGGAGAGCTCAAGAAGCCAAGGCATTTGAAGAAATTGGAAAAGAAGAGGAGTTTAAGTCAAGGGGGAGCTTCAAAAGTAAAAGGGAAGGTAATCCCTAATTTAAAGTTTAATTCAATTTCCAATTCATATATACTTGTTAGAAATAATGTAGATTATTTACCCAAGCATAATCATGGATTTAGATATAATAATAGGAATAGAGTTAATAAAATAGATAACCCTAGGAATTCATTATCCAAGGCTAAACCCAATAAGACTCAAACTACCATGCCTAAGGGGAGGAAGGTAGTAAATTATCAAGGTATTAATCCCAAGAAGGAGAGACATATGCCTAGGAAGGTGGGTAAGTCTAAGAATATCCAAGATGGACATGTTGACTCTAGGGTTAGAACCCTAAAATTGGAAAATCAAGTATATAAGGCAAGACTTGAGGAAATGGAGAGAGTTCTAGATAGGTTTATTATTGGACCTAATAGACTTGACATGTATTTGGGTGGTCAAAAATCTAAAAATATCAAATTGGGTACCTCTAAGACCAAAAGAATGTCAAATGCTAGGATGACACAAGATATTGGTAAGGGAGGAGTAATCAAGGACAAACTGTCCAAGATTAAAAAGGTAAAGATTATGGGCTAACTGTCACAGAGGAACATCGGTGTGACCTAGTAACTATGGATGAGTCACCTAAGGAGGTGACTAAGGCTAAAAGCTCAAGGGAAGCTCAAAGGGTCAAATTGGGGCCTATGGTAAATGGATCTCAGGAGGATATCTCCTAGAATTCTAAATGGACTATAAAGTGTACCAAAGGATTTGGAGACGGATCTAAATCTCAATCCTTGGATTTTGGCACAAATGGATTTAGTTTAATGTAAGAAATATGATATTGGGATCATATTACATGAAAATTAATTTTTAATATATAGAGATCATATAAACCAATGCTAGGGATATATTGTGAATTAGTATGGATAGATACATCAAGAGGAAGCCAAAACTAGAACTTTAGATCAAGGTTCATTTGAACCATTTAGATAGTTTTGGATTTTGTGTCAATCTTGGAATCCGAGATATATACATTTTTAAATGTATTTTTCCCAAGTAAACACGCATACCATAAATCTCCTTACATAATTTGGAGATTTATAGAATTTATGGTGCATTTCTGAAATTGAGTTCAGAATGTAGAAATAGGCTGATATCAAGATATTAGTCGACTGCTGTAGGGACCAGTCGACTGATAATTCTGTGTTATTTTTTGATAGGGATTAGTCGACTGGTAATTATCTCAGTCGACTGATACGTGTTGAAACTGTTTTCAACAGTCAAAAAGTGCCCAAATAATTATGAACAGGTGTATAATCTTATAGGGGTTAATACACAATGTTTATAATCAATAGAGGTTAAAGAATCCAATAATTGGGATATTATTGGAGTTATTTTTGATGTATGACAAAAGGAGAGAAGTGTTAGGTTTAAGTGGGAAACCAACACACCTTTGCAAGAAATCCAAGCTCAAAGGAGAGCTTAGGTTAAGGGAGAGCAATTGTTGCTCATTTGTTAGCAAAGGGGGAGAAGTACCTTTGCAAGGAAAACCTGCTCAAGAGGGAGTTTAAGTAAAGGGGGAGTCTAAGGTTAGATTCCATGATTTATGTATATTCATCTACATTGTTATTGTTTCCCTAACTTAAACGGGTTGCCAAACATCTAAAAGGGGGATTGTTGGAGCAATCTAGGTGCCTAGGTTTTGATGTTTGGGCAAAGGTTTAAATTAGGCTTATTGTTGTATTTGATATGAGTATGTGAGTGTGCAGGTTTGCAAGATACACATATGACTCAGCTTGATGGCTTTGGGTCCGGTGAAGATGGTGCATCCGAGGGACCGTGGACAAGGCAACAATGATGAGCCAAGGGAAGCACACTTTGAGTCATACGTGAAGGATGACATGGAGACGAGCGGTGGGCTTATATGCATCCGAGGGATGAGAGACAAAGCGAAGAAGGCTTGAAGGCAATAGTCAAATTTGCAAAGAAGAGTCAAGTGAGTCGTGAGGGTCCGAGTGCGAGTGAACTATACTCGGGAAGGGAAATCCTAGGTTTAGGGTTTTACTAGTCGACTGGTATGGGATTAATCGACTGGTAGAGGGCACAGAAGGATCAGTCAATTAATCTTTTGTGCAGTCGACTGGTGTCAGCTTGAATTCGAACGTTGGGGTGTAAAGTTCGAATTTGGTTAGAGCAGTCGACTGGTAACGGCTAGTTCAACAATAGAGTTTTATTTAAGAGAACTCGGGATGACTGGTTGGGGTTAACGAAATAAGCTTGGCTAAAACTTATTAGTAGTTTTCCTTGAGTTCTAGTGTTCTTGGTGAGTTTGTGGTGAGGTTTCTCCACCCACAAGGAGCTACATGAGCTTGTCGGAGGTCTTCCGGGGATTCATCCACTGACTAATCAGGATCGTCCACCTTACGGACTGCCATGGAGTAGGAGCGTTATCTCTGAACCACATTAAAGGTTTTGTGTTAGCGATTTGTTTTCTTTGTTAGTTTAATTTGTTTTATATTTCACTGTTCACTAACAAAGTATAGAAGAAAACCGTAATAGAGGGTGATTAACTATTAACCTCTTTTGCCGGGTCATCAATCTCTAACAAAAGGGACTTCCGACACAAAAGTAAGTAAGCATAATATAATTTTAAATAAATTATACAATAATAAAATATAGGAAGCAAAATTGACAAGGAAGCTGTACACAAGAATCCAGAATTATTCAATGTCCTACACTCAATCAAATAACAAGTGGAGAATCGCGACGTTATAAGGTATACTTTTCCAAAGAATACTTCGTGGGCATCTATGGTAGATGCTTATAAAGTTTCCAAAGGATTTTTCTTCCATTAGGTTAGATGGATTATTTTCTGAATTCGGGTTATATGAGCAGATTAATACAAGCTCAGTCGAGAAAGGCATTGCTTTGCTTGTAAGTAAACTTAAGATTAAGGTGCCAAAGCAAAAATCCCAAATTGAGTCTGAATTCAAAGATGAGTCAGATTCGGAAGATGACGATGAGATCACCATCAAACTAGTTAATCTAGTTCAAAAAATACTTAAAAGGAAGAAGACGATCCAATCAAAGAGCAAACAACTCAATCTAACTCAAACCACGAAGCCCAAATCTGAAGTGATATGCTACAGTGCAATAAGAAAGGACATTACTGTGGGTGCCGGAAGCACCTAAGTCAAACCTGGGTTTTGATAATAGCAAAGGGTTTAGAAGTTAAGGTGTTATTGTGATCTAACAAGCTTACTAAGTATGCAGGAATGTCCTTGTTACTGATATGAGAGAAGTGTCCTAAGGCAATCGCCTTATGATTGTAATCATTTATTTTAATAAATGAATATTCACTATTTGAGTATACATGATTATTTGATTAAGATCTTAAGCTCATTAACTGAATGTCCGCAATACAATTCACAGCATGAGAGAATTTGTGATGAATTCACAACTAGTGATTATCTCTACATGTGCAATTGTGAAGTATTGAAATTGTCCCTAGTCGATGAATTGATAATTACGGACACTATCAATTCTGTTGAGACTAGCATGGGTTATTCTCTAATTAGCTGATTCTCACTGGCGGGTGACATTGAGATGTCCGGAGATAAACATGAATGCTAGTTAAGGGAACTAGTTCATTGGAGTGACTGGTTGTAAAACTTCATATGGTAGTCTATATATAGATATGTCAGTGAAGTTCTTACTGTAACTTAAGTGTGATGTTCCTTTGACTTACGGTGTTCAAGTCATCTTGGTCATGGAGACTTATACTTTGACATCTTAAGCAAGCATCTCCAAGGAGGTGTGGACCCAGGATGATTGGGTAGAAGCCGAAGTGCCCGAAGATGTTTGAACAACCTACAAAGGATTCACCACTCCTTGCGAGGAGATGTATACCCGAGGCCTATCGTCGGATTGTTACTTGAAGCCTCTGGCCAGAGCATGACATGTTCAGAGTATGAATCTCTTAAATACATGAGAGTAATTAGAATCCATAGGACGAGGAAACGTTACTTGGGCTAGGTGTAACGTAGTCAGCCTAGTGGGGACTGACACACATAGACCATGTCCTGAACCAAGTGGGTATAGATGGTGAAAGGAATGGGCACGATTCATTATAGCTACTGAAGGGTTTCAGAATCATTTCTGAGGTCAACCGTTGATCTTTCAATTAATTGGGGATCATGATGTACTACTAGGTGACACTCATAATCGTTCTATAATTAATTAGTTAATTATGGACGACCAACATAAATTGAAAGCCTATTTGGTCACACACATAACGAGTAATTCGAAGGATTTAAAATGAGTTGAGAATTGGATTCTCCAATCGAGATAGACTATTTTTTGGTAAGTCCAAACAATAGTCAAAACCGAATTTATTTCAGACGCATCGGAAGCATAGAATGGCTAAGTCTTTTAAAGACTTAATGGGTGAATTAAATAAGTTTAATTTATTAAGGGATTTGATCCAATTGGGGTTAGATGGGTCAGCCAAGGAAGGGGGTCTCCTCTCTTCTTGTCATGGCCGGCCACCACCATAAGAGGATAAGGCTATTTTGGTTTGTTTTATAAAATAGACCAAAGGTTGGTTTATTTTATAAAAGGTTATATAAATTTTATATAAATTTTTATATAATGAACCATGAGTTGGTTTGTTTAATAAAATTTATATAATGAACCAATGGTTGGTTTGTTTTATAAATTTTTATATAATGAACCAATGGTTGGTTTGTTTTATAAATTTTATATAATCATGCTAAAAGAAAGAGAGCCTTGATTATGGATTGATTGAGAAATTATTCCATAATCAAGAAGAGGAAGCTTGATCATGAGAGCCTTGATTATGGATTGATTGAGAAATTATTCCATAATCAAGGAGAGGTTTGCTTGGGAATTAAGAAACCTCTCCCTATATAAAGGACCCAAGGGGTGCCATGGAAGATGATCCATCCAAGAATTGCTTGGGCTCTCTCCTCTTCTTCTCTCCCTCTCTCTTGGCTGGCCATAGGCCTTCCTTCTTTCTTCTTGCCGTGAGCACAAGGAGAAGCATCAAGGCAACGAAGTTCTTCCTTGCGACGATCTTCCTCTTCGGCCAACCTTGGTGGTGAGTCTTTCGATTTGATTACTCTCTCGGTTTTCGTCGTGTTCACGGAGAATCTAGTAGTTCTCATGAACACGAAACTCGTGGCTTAGCGAAGTCATCTCGACGATACTCGGCGTGGATACAAATAGACGCGGAGCTTTCAAGGGACGCTAACGGTTGGATCTCGTCCCTTCTTCCAAGTTACGCAAGGTAATTCGTAGAGTAATTTCTTTTTCTGCAAAAATTTTATATTACGATTATGTGAACACATTGCATGCTTATGATATGTGTTAGAATAATTTAGGAAATTATTCATGCTTTTGTTTCCGCTGCATGTAATTATGTAACAATTACAATACGTGTCCGCGTCGGCATGCACCCGGTCCCAAAAGTGGTATTAGAGCCGGTTAGTGTTCAACATAATCATATAATTGTTTTGCAGAAAACTTTGTCATGATCTCAATTTTGGAAAATTTTTCAATTATGGAAACTTTCCAATTATGGTAAATTTTAGATTTAGGAATTTCAAAGTTTGGAAATCCTCATGAAATTTCGCAAACTTTTGAAATATCTCTGTTTCTGAAATTTTATGATAATTGTGAAAACTTTCCATTTTTGGAAACTTTTCAATTTTGGAAATTTCCTAATTTTGAAAATTTTTCAATTTTGGAAATACGTAAGTTTTCTTTGTACCAGAAACTTACAATAATTCTGAAAACCTTTTAATTTTGGAAACTTTCCATTTATGGAAAACTCGTAATTTTGGGCACTTTCTTTTCATGAAAGTCTAGACATTTTATGGAAACATTAATTGACAATTAAATTCAAATTGGTTTTTAAATTATTAACAAAATTCTTTATTTTGGGGAGTGTCTCGGGGAGCCACCCAAATTAAAGTTAGTTGTTATAATTTAATTTCCTATTTTGAATATGAATTGTTAAAATTGATTTGGGTAGGCCTCGGGGAGTAGGCCAAATTAGATTTACAACAAATTTCTTTTCTTTGGGGAGTGCCTCGGGGAGCCACCCAAAGTAAATAATTTGTTGTAATTAATTATCCATAAATAAAATATGTGATCAAATCTTGGAAATTTTTGAGGTGATTCTCAAACGATAATTTCCTTATTTGATTTATAGGGTGATGCTCTTACATATTGTTGTCTCCAAAATTAATTAGGAAAAATTATTTCCTATAGAGTTTATTTCCTTAAATAAGATTTTCATGATAATAATATGTGGTTGAATTAAGGGAATCTGCTCTTAATTTAATAATATTTGATTTAGAGAAACCAAAGTCTTAAACATATTATTTCCGAAATTGATTATGATAATTTAGGAAATTGTTTCCCAAAATAATTCCGTGAATAAAGTGTGAAATTAGAATTAGGAAATCCGGTTCCCAATTCAATTAATGAGACTTGATAAAATAAGTCACATAGATACTTTATTAAGGAAATCGTTAGAACATGACATAATTATATGTCATGAATGTGCTTAAAAGGAAAAGGATGAGACCCAAAACCCCTTACAAAATATTAAGGCCAACACCTTCCATTAATATGGTTAGAACCGGAGTTTTGTTTCTCGTTTGGGTTGATAGACACATCCATGCCCGGCTTGAACCTCAACATGTTCAAACCATGGAATTAGTTTATGATTAATATAGTTGGAGTCAGAGGTCAATCCTTAGTTTTGGTTGTTGGACACATCCAAGCCTGACTAAACGGTTGAATGAGCTCCAACCATATTAAAACTATTTCTTGATTAATGGGTCAGCCTTAAGCTTGGAGCATCGATTTGTTGTGCCACAGCCAAGGTCGATGTAAAGAGAGGTGCAGTTGGGTGCTATGTATATTGTTGCATACTTGTTAATGAGTTAACAACCCAATGATTTATGCAAACATTCAATTAGTTGATAGCATAATGTGATAGTTACATATGTATAATATGTAATCGGTATAATTACCTACCTTCATAGCTAAGAATAACTTGATGGACTCTAGCCATGGTTGTTCTTATCTATGGTTGGATATCAACCTATTTGGAGATGTTCCTACGATCTCCCGAATTGATAAAAAGGGTTATTCAATTCGAAAAATAAATAGGATTTAATTAATGTATATTGATGCATTCTTTATCATTCTTCTCACATAAGCTCAATTTGTATTTCTAGGATAATCACTTGATCATGTCTTCTCTGAATTTGCGTTCCATTTTGGACACCAATAAGCTGACTGGGCCAAACTTCATGGACTGGCTTCGAAACCTGAGGATAGTCCTCAAGGCAGAAAAGCTTGCTTATGTCCTTGAAGAACAACTTCCCAACCATCCTCCAGAAGATGCAACTCCAGACCAGTTAGTGGCCTATCAGAAACATGTGGCCGATTCTGAACTTGCGAGTTGCATCATGCTGGCCGCTATGGTACCTGAGCTGCAAAAGCAGCATGAGCATATGGATGCTCATACCATCATCTTCCATCTTCATGAGCTGTTTGACGAGCAGGCGAGATCCGAAAGGTTCGAGGTCTCCAGACTCCTCTTCACCTCTAAGATGCAGGAAGACACTTCTGTCTCACAGTTTGTGTTGAAGATGTTGGGGTACATTGAGCGACTAGGCACACTCGGATTTGCAATGGATCACGAACTAAGTGTTGACTTAATTCTGCATTGTTTGCCCAAGAGTTACTCACAATTTGTGATGAACTATCGGATGAACAAGCTGGAGACTACCATTCCTGAGTTGCTCAACCTGCTGAAGACTGTAGAGCCTTCTGTAAAGCAGGATCAGAAGACGGTACTGTTAGTTGGTTCCTCAAAGAAAGGCTCTAAGAGGAAGCCCAAAGAACAGAATAAGGGAAAGAAAAAAAAGGCTAAAAAGACTGAAAAGGTACCAAAAGGCACTTGCCATCACTGTGGCAAGGAGGGTCACAGGCGAAGAAACTGCAAGGTTTATCTTGAGTCCTTGAAGAAGAAGGCATCCGATGCCCCATCCTCTTCACGTATCTTCGTTATTGAATGTCACTCTATTTCCTCATCCACCTGGGTACTTAATACTGGGTGTAGCTCACATATATGTAATGACATACAGGGGGCTAAGGAATAGAAGAAGACTCGTCAAGGGAGAAGCGAATTTGCGAGTTGGAAATGGAGCAAACATTGCTGCTGTTGCCATCAGAACATATTTGCTAAAGCTCCCTACTGGACTTGTCTTAGAATTGGATAATTGTTATTTTGTTCCTTCGTTAATAAAGAACATTGTATCTATTTCATGCTTGAATGAAAAGGGTTATCATTTAACTTTTAGTAATAATTATTGTTACATAACTTTAAATGGTGTTCTTTATGGGACCGAAACTTTATACAATGGTATCTACACGTTAGATTTATCCGGTGACGTTTTCAATATCGAAGTTAGCAACAAACGTGCTCGAATAGATAATCAAATAGACTCCTATACGTGCATTGTCGTCTTGGCCATGTAAGTAAGAAACGCATGACCAAATTACAACCGATGTGGAATTCTGGAATCATTTGAACCGGTTCATTTGATACATGCGAATCATGCTTAAAAGGCAAGATGACCAAATTACCCTTTTCCGGAAAAGGTAAACCAGTGGGAGAATTGCTTGGTCTAATACATACTGATGTATGTGGACCAATGTCAACTCTTGCACAAGGAGGTTATAGCTACTTCATTACCTTTATCGATGATCACTCACGATTCGGGTATGTGTTCTTAATGAAACACAAATCTGAAGCTTTTGAGAAATTCAAAGAGTTCAGAAGTGAAGTAGAGAAACAGCTTGGCAAAAGTATTAAGATACTTCATCCGATCGGGTGGTGAATACTTGAGTCAAGAGTTTCAAGATTATCTTAGGGACAATGGGATATTGTCTCAATGGACTCCGCCATATACACCACAGCATAATGGTGTATCTGAGAGGCGTAACCGAACCTTGATGGACATGGTTAGATCTATGATGAATCATGCAACTCTTCCAAAATCTTTTGGGGCTATGCGCTTAAGACAGCTGTTTATTACTAAACAGAGTCCCGACCAAGGTAGTCCTCTACTACTCCATATGAGACGTGAATAGTAAGAAACCTCATTTAACTCACCTTAAAATATGGGTTGTCCTACTTATGTAAAGCGGACTGTTTCAGACAAATTGGATGCTAAGTCTAATAAATGTATATTTATTGGATACCCTAAGAAAACGAAGGGTTACCAATTCTATCATTCCTTAGAACAAAAGGTGTTTGTTTCAAGGCATGCTGTATTTTTGGAAAAAGAATTTCTTTTACAAGGAAACAGTGGGAGTAGCATTGAACTTGAAGAAGTTCAAGAAACTCCAATAGACATTACAGAGACACCTAGTCTAGACCCACAACCAATAACTCATAATGATGAGCTATCAGTTGAACCTAAAACAACACCACTTCTTCGTAGGTCTGGTAGGATACGCAATATTCCAGAGAGATACGAATTTCTCATAAGTGAATCGAACGACGTGTTACTCATTAACAATGACGAACCTATCAGTTATGAAGATGTTCTGATAAATTCAGAAAGGGAATAAATGGCTTGAAGCCATT